>CM022945.1:109133266-109733266 GCA_012931725.1 Litsea cubeba | reverse complement strand
AGAAGTCACCGATGAGAGAGAAAGAGTATTCCTTTTAAATAGAATATCAAACTAATTCTTGTAGGTCGTGCTGTCTTTGATTTTAAAATGGCTTCCATTAAAAGTCTAGAGATATTGACTGTATTAGACCTGACATCTACCCTAAAATAATTTAAGTTTAAATACTTTTCAGCATAGTAATTCACAAAATAAATCAATGGCAGTGCCATGTTGACAGCTCTTTAACGGGGATGTAAATAGGTACTTGATTGATTCTCCAATTATTTGGAGCTTTTGGCACGTTAAAATCGAATTTGAATTCTTATTTAAGGCCCTGCTAATTAAATGGGTCCGGATTAATTTTTTTTTACTAGTGACCTAAATAGGTCCGGTTCCGCCTTTGTTTGGATCCGTGGACCCGAGATCCGACATATTATTTCAATTTTTAAGAATCTCTCCTTAAAATTAGATTTTTTTTCCTATATCGTTCTCTACCCAGACTCGGACCCAGCCGCCCCATATATGCTTCTGGTTCCAAGTCTGGGTCCGGCTACACCTTCTCCTTAATGGTTTCGGGTCCAGGTTCAGTTCCACCTTCTCCTACGGGTCTGGAACCAACCCATTCACATCCCTTGCTCTTAGGCATTGCACATACTGCTGGACATCGCACATCGAGATGTGTGACATCTGGCATGGCTCTATGATATGGCAAGTATAATTATGTGGAAAATACTTTAGCTTTAAAAGCGAATGTTAGGTGGAAGGCTTGGACATGTATTTGCATCCGATAGGTGATGCCAGTAGCCGGGTTTGTATTAGGTTTGGGGCCAGGGCCACTAGCCTTTAGATTCTCTTAGGCCCGTTAATGGTGTCTATGTTTGTATGTATATATCACATGTGCCTAGTAAAATAATGTTAATGTAAAGATAAATGTCATTGAAAGAGCATTTTATGACTTCCTCGTATTTTATAATGAATTTTTCTTGCTCTTCAATCCTGAGTCCAAAGTCTAATTGTATGACGGATGTGAAACAATGAATTTGGATTTGCCTTTTTTCCAAAGGTGGACTTGGAGCCTTTTTATTTTCCTAGATAGAGATTTATTACATTAACCATAAAAAAGCTTCCTATTTGTCTGAAGGTGTTTCTTATGAGAATTGGAAGAGTAGGAATTCCTAACATTGGAGTCAAATTATGTCCTTCAATATTTCCAAATGTGCGTTCCATTGCTATGATTCTTAATACATACCAACTCACCTAAAAAAAACTACTTTTAGCTTTATGAATGTTGAATTGGGCAAAAGCATCTTAGAACTTCACTCATGGCAAGTTTGAGTACACCTGTGGAAAATCGGTTATGTAGAATTGTTTTCTTTTACGTGGGAAAAATCTTTTTCCGCTCCTATCCCATGACAAAAAAGGTATTTATGAGGATTCACAAAGAATAAAAAAATTATGCATTCACTTTTCTCGAGAAAAAGTGGCCCACCAAATACAAAGTTTGTTGTAGCAAAAAATACTTTTTTCTCTTTTCCCACAAAATAACAAATTACACAGGCATGCCCATTTAGGGGATTGCATTTAGAGAATCTCAAACTCTCCCAAACAAGAATTCTCAAAATTCTTACAAAAAAAAGGCCCTTAAGGTACATTTCGATTTTTCACTTATTTTAAATTTTCAATTCTAACCATAATTGTCAATTCCGTTCCAAGTTTTGTTTCGGTTTGGCCATACGCTGAAATGCTCCGGCATTCTGGTCAATTCCGGTATTTCGTTATGAAAAAAGCACGATTGAAATTTGAAAAAATAATATATATATATATATTAAAAATACCTAAGATTAATGTAATCAAATAGAGAACCTGAGAAGAAAAACAGATTTTTCCTACACAAGATTTATTTGATCGTATGCAGCATATACAGCGAAAAAAAAAAGGAAAAGAGAAAAAAAAATAAAGCATGGACGTCACAAACGTGTTCAAGTTGGAGCCCTCACAAGAGAGAAAACGTCACTGGAAAAAAAAAATTCAGATTGTAAAAGTTTTGGGTTTATAAAAAAGTGCATTAGTCGGATCTATCAGTAGTTGTATCTAAAAGTAAACGGTCGAGAAAGTCAGAGGCACCATAGTGAGACATAACTATAAAAAAAAGTTTAAAAAAGGAAAAGGTAAGACATCACAAGGCATCACAAAATTCTGTGAGCCTCACCTTGTTTAAAGGAAGAGAGAGACAAAAACAAAAGGTTAAACAAATGGGTGAAGTCCCCCAGCCGCATGACCTCTTCTTCTAAAATGCGAACTAGTTGCATTCGTAGACACATCCATTGTTGTTATATAGTGATCAATGTGTCAACTAGTGAAGTTCGTATCCTTTATCATATTTGGCGCATGCTAAATATGAGTCATCAATCACAGTCTGTCACATTGACATCTTATAATTCTCTATGATTTAAATATTAAAATCCAGTAATTTATGTGACGACTGATCATGATTGGTTCACTTAGATCAATATGCACCAAGCATGGTAAAGGATGCAGATTCATTAATTAATCATTACTCAAGTAAGCAAACGGCCACATTTAGAATTTATAAAGTAAGCACTACGTGATCAACTTCCTTTCTTTACTTCCCTCTTGCTTTGGAAAAGGGAAGGATCAAAGAATACTTTAGGCCTAGCAAATGGTTTGCAATTTTCTGATATATGGGCTCCACACATGTGTTTAACAACACAAAGGTGTTGTACCCTGCTCCAGCTATGCCCTAGTTGCCAGGTATAACAAAGGAAGACAGCAAGGGGAGAGAGAATAAAGAGAGGGGAATAATAGGCATCTCCACTCTGAGAGGGAGAGGGAGAAGGAAGGAGAAGAAAGGGGTGTGGTTTGCTGCCATTATAATGACATAATGACATGATGTTAGCATATGATGTCTCAGTGACATCGGCGAGGACATATAAAAGAAGCCTCCCACTTGTGGAATCATCGTCTGGCATCGTCTGGCCATGTCAGCAAGACACACACTACACCAAAAATGGAAAAATAAAACGGATTAGGTTCCTAATTCGTATGTTCCTAATCCGTTCATCCGTTCCTAATACCGTCTAATCCGTATCTTCAAAAACAGGAAATTGGAACGGATGAACGGATTAGGAACACACGGATTAGGAACGGTAATCCGTTCCAATTTCCCGTTTTTGGTGTAGTGACATCCGTGAGTCCGGATCCCTGTTTGGACCAAACAGGGAAACCGGACCAATGAGGGGGTGACACATACAGGAGATCGATGCTCTTTTTTTTATTCATTTGGGAGAGATGAGTGTTAGCTGAGTTGACATCCCCCTCCCATGTGTCACCTCCTCATTGGTCTAAACAGGGGATCTGGATTCCACATCCATCGTATATACACAAACACTGATTTGATAGATGCCTTGAGTTGATTGTTTGACCAGATCCGGCCATTCATTAAATTTTGGAGTTCTGGAGCTCATTTGGGCTCCAATCAACCATCAAATGGCCACAATCCAAAGGAACAATTTAGTAAGAGCTAGATACCAAACCTCCTCCTTTGGAGTTTTTGAATTGTTGTGGCTCAAGATGCCCCCCACAAGACTATATGCAAAATCTATATTACTAAAGTGATGTATACACTTCATGAGAATTCCTGGAGAAGGACACCTGGCATGTCTTGGAGAGGGACACGTGGCAGCAGCCAGCCTAGAATGGTGTTCTGCTAATGCAATCCCTAAAATCTCTCATTCTCCATCTAAAATTTCTCCATCTCTCCCTCCCTAAAATCTCTCTTTAATACTTTGGTCATTATCAAGCAATTCATGGGTCCCAGCCCGCATCAGATTATTTCATGGACGGTTAGAATATAGATGGTGGACCCCATTCATCTTAGGGGTCCCACTTAAATAGGTTAGGTTTGGTCAATTTGAGATGTCTATGATCATTTGATCATTTGATCTTTATCAATCAATTCATGGGTCCCGGCCCGCATCATTTGATTTTATAGACGGTTAAAATAAAGATGGTGGACCCCATTCATCTGGGTCCCACTTAAAAATATTTGGTCAATTTTTTAGGTCTACAATCATTTGATCCTTTGATCTTTTTAAATCAATTCATGGGTCCCATCCCGCATAATATGGTTTTATGGATGGTTAGAATAGAGATGGTGGACCCCATTCATCTGGGGGGTTCCACTTAAATAGGTTATGTTTGGTCAATTTGTGAGGTCTATGATCATTTGATCCTTCGATCTTTATCAAGCAATTCATGGGTCCATCCCGCATCATATTGTTTCATGGATGGTTAGAATATAGATGGTGGACCCGATTCATCTTGGAGGTCCCACTTAAATAGGTTAGGTTTGGTCAATTTGAGAGGTCTATGATAATTTGATCATTGATCTTATCAATCAATTCGTGGGTCCCGGCCAGCATCATTTGATTTTATGGACGGTTAGAATAAAGATGGTTGACCCCATTCATCTGGGTCCCACTTAAAAATATTTGGTCATTCTGTTAGGTCTATGATCATTTGATCCTTTGTATCTTACTTAATCAATTCATGGGTCCCATCCCGTATAATATGGTTTTATAGACGGTTAGAATAGAGATGGTGGACCCCATTCATCTGGGGGGTTCCACTTAAATAGGTTAGGTTTGGTCAATTTGTGAGGTCTATGATCTTTTGATCCTTTGATCTTTATCAAGCAATTCATGGGTCCATCCCGCATCATATTGTTTCATGGACGGTTAGAATATAGATGGTGGACTCCATTCATCTTGGGAGTCCCACTTAAATAAATTAGGTTTGGTCAATTTATGAGGTCTATGATCATTTGATCTTTATCAATCAATTCATGGGTCCCAGCCCGCATCATTTAATTTTATGGACGGTTAGAATAGAGATGGTGGACCCCATTCATCTGGGTCTCACTTAAACATATTTGATCAATTTTTTAGGTCTACGATCATTTGATCATTTGATCTTTTTAAATCAATTCATGGGTCTCATCCTGCATAATATGATTTTATGGACGGTTAGAATAGAGATGGTGGACCCCATTCATCTGGGGGGTTCCACTTAAATAGGTTAGGTTTGGTCAATTTGTGAGGTCTATGATCATTTAATCCTTTGATCTTTATCAAGCAATTCATGGGTCCCATCCCGCATCATAATTGTTTCATGGAGGTTAGAAATATAGATGGTGGACCCCATTCATCTTGGGGGTCCCACTTAAATAAGTTAGGTTTGGTCAATTTGAAAGGTCTATGATCATTTGATCATTTGATATTTATCAATCAATTCATGGGTCCCGGCCGCATCATTTGATTTTATGGTCGGTTAAAATAAAGATGGTGGACCCCATTCATCTGGGTCCCACTTAAAAATATTTGGTCAATTTGTTAGGTCTACGATAATTTGATCCTTTGATCTTTTTAAATCAATTCATGGGTCCCATCCCGCATAATATGGTTTTATGGACGGTTAGAATATAGATGGTGGACCTCATTCATCTTGGGGGTCCCACTTAAATAGGTTAGGTTTGGTCAATTTGAGAGGTCTATGATCATTTGATCATTTGATCTTTATCAATCAATTAATGGGTCCTAGCCCGCATCATATGATTTTATGAACGGTTAGAATAGAGATGATGAACCCCATTTATCTTGGTCTCACTTAAATATATTAGGTCAATTTGTTAGGTCTATGATCATTTGATCTTTCTTAATCAATTCATGCCTCACCTAAAGAATAAAACATTTGGAAAAAAACATAAAGATCAAAATAGCAACAAAAAAAGGACTCACAAGTTTAATAATTAATAAATTTATTAAAAATATATCAGTCTGTGCATTTGGTGGTTTCGTGGTTATGCACGGGGTTTTGCTAGTTACTTCAATGAACATGTGTGCACCTAAAACTTCTATACGTAGGCTATGCTCTGCTAAGAGGTACTTTTTATGGACTGCTAAGAGCGCGCGCTAAGCGGAGTCGAGCGAAGCCAGGTAAACAAGTCCTTTGGCTGAGGACTATCGAACCAGAACTTCAGTCCGAGAGAGAGCGCAGGTAAGAACCCCTGTGACCCGAGGACACTAGACGACCGACCTTCGGTTCTGAAGTATGGGGGAACTGTGGGATGAACCCAGAAACTCATCTAGCTTGCCACTGAAAGAGAGAGAAACTACACTGGTTCCAACGGACCGGTTGGACAACTGACGGCCAACCCATTGGTGATACTTGTTTGACTACCATTGGGAAACTTTACGACCATTTATGTGGGATATATAATGACAAATCCAACTTAGTAACATTCTCTCGCAAATCTAACTTATCCACATTTACTAACAAATCCAACCCTCTCGCCCTCATTGGCCCCAATGAGTTAACACTCATTATAATCGTGATATATGCAATCTGTTTTCATGACATTCACCTTTTTTGTCAACCTATTATGTTTGATTATTTGGCTGCACGTAAACAACGCTGTAACGAACATATTCAAGGCAACTAGGCAGACAAGAAATAGAGTGTGGGATGTGTGTGGTGGCAAATTGCAATCACTGGGATTTAGCAAGACCAAGTTGGAGATGTCAGTGGCCCACTTTGCCTTGTCAGTTTTCCCCAAGGTTTTTTTTTTTTTTGGTAAAAAGTTTCCCCAAGATTGATTTGTATATGGCCATGCATGTCCTTCAACATGTGTAATATTTCTAAAAAAAAAAAAAAACATGTGTAACATTGCTACATTTATTTCCAATCACACACTAGGAAAGTAATGCAGTGGCCCACGGAACCGGATCCCCTGATTGGTCCAAACAGGGATCCGTTTCCAATGGCCCACTTTGCCTTGTCAGGTGCAGTGCATGGCTCCTCTAATAATGACGTGCCAGCTGGGTTTAAAAATTTTTAGAAATACAGCATTTTAACACTCACCGTTGAGAAATCCAATCCATTCATAGGTTTTAACACCCACTGTGGGATATACATAAAAATTATTATTCAAATCAACAATATGCACACCGTTGAATTAATTAAATCCTGAACACATGATTTGAAGTTATTTACTTTCTCACTCTCCTTTTTAATGAGAATAAAAGTTGGGATTTTTACCAAACAAGTGTTCCTATACACAAATACAGCAGATTTAATCAGAAATACACGAAAATGCTCTTTTTGGTGTTCGTACGGTGATTTTTTACTCTTTTGCCCTTTATTTATCGAACGATATCGTTTTCAATCCCACCATTTTACCCTAAAAGCATCGAACGGTTTCCTTCTCCTTTCTTCCTCAAAACAAAATGTCTGAAGACGTCGATTCCGGCGATCACATTCATCTTATCCGGTCAAATTCGTCAAACTCCGAACTGGATTTGGAAGCTCCAGGATCTAAGAAGAGCGGGATCACGGGTCTGTTGAGGCAGTTGGATCGAAGGCTGGGATTTCTTCCTTCCTTTCTTCCTTTTCTAATCGAGATCTGGGATTTCTTCGGTTTTCGTTTCATGGGGTGGTTTCAAAATGAAATCTTTTCATTTGGAGCTAGATGGGACTGGGTATTTTCATATCTATTCAAACAGAGTTGATGTTGTTGTTCAGCCACATCTTGGGGGGTTTTGTAATGGTGGGGGGATATTTGTTCGTAAAGGAAGAATATTTATTGATAAAGAAAGAATCTTGCAGGTTGAATTGAATTCCTCGGGTCATTTGATGGGGTGGTTTAAAAATGGGAATTTTTATTTGGGGTTTGATGGGTTAGGGTATTTTTGGATTGATTCACAAGGAGTCGATGTTGTTCAGCCACATTTTGGGTTTTTTTTTTTTAAATAGTATCAGACCTAGTGAATACATTGTGGCGTTGGATGCTTTAGCACAATATTCCTTTTATGGTTATGATATCAAATTATGGTTTGTTTATTTATGAGATTTATATGGATAAATCATGAACTTAGAGGCATTTTTGTTTTCAATTTGTTTTTTTAGAAAAAGGGAGTTGTTTCAAGACCTTGCTCCAATGTTATGGCATTCTATTGGCACTATTGCTGCTCTCTTATAGGTTTGCTTTCTTTCTCATTGCTCCTCCAGATTTGAAAAAAAAGCGGATATTCTATAATGTAACGTAGAAGTGATGGCCATTGTAATTATTTTCTTCATGCAGTTGTTATCATAACTATTACAAACGAAACTTGATATTTTCAAAGCCAATGGCATGTTTGTACTTGACACTTTTCCCTGCAGTTTTTATGAAGCGAATTGTTTCTTGTGCTTAAGTCATTTTCTTATCATTGAGAAAGTTTGAAATTTTGTTAGCGTTCACTCCCAAACTCTATATACAATGCAATTTTCCTCAAAATAATCAGCTGTTGTATTTCAATGTATTGAGGAAACCGAGAAAATCATGTGTTGTTTTCCTGTTTATGAAACTTGACTGTGTTTGCATTACTGTCTGCCTATACATTTAATCTTCCCATAATTCTAAGTTATTATTTGATCATCACATGGGCTCAAGAGCCTTTGAACTACCAGGCCATGTTATGATGTTTTTTTATACTGTACTATGTCCTTTATTAGGGCATGGATTTCAAAGGCAATGAAGCCCACATCTACTTATCTTAGTGTCCATTTATTTATATTGTAAAAGATTTCTATTTTCACTAAGATAAGTAGATGTGGGCTCCATTGCCTTTGAAATCATACTCTTGTAATGTATTGGCATGGTTACGGGGAGATGAGCTTTTGAAGGAAAAAATTTATATAAAGGGTGCCTTCTACATGCTTGTATAACAGAGAATAAAAGCTCAGGGAAGTTGAAGAGAAAATGCATTTCAAGAATGTCGAAACAGCTTTAGATAAACAAGCGCCCATTTTGTATCCCATCCACATGCATATGGACAGACCCACACCAATTTGATATTGAGCTCTAAAAAACCACCCTCTTGATCTGTTTTGCTCATTTGCAATTTGCATGATACTTTTGAACCGGTTATCTAAGGGTCTTTTTGGATGATAAGAAGAAGTTGATTAATTGATGGAGAAATGGAGAAAGTTGTCCTCTGTTCAAACCTGTTTTGCTCATTTTGCTTTGATCATTTTTCTTTCTTCGTTGGTTAATTCTGATTTGGTGTCAGTCAGATGCTGCCAACGTCTTGAGATATCTATATGGTAACTTGTAATTACTTTTGTTAAAATCCTCATCTAAATACCCACCTATTTTAAAGACTATAATAATGTTTGTTCAAATGTTAGTGGATCATGTCCTGTTTTACCATGCACTCAGTGTAAGAAATTCTTTAAAGATGAACCATTAGTAAATGTTGTTGCTCATAATTCAGTTTCTATAAGTCATTTCAATAACACAGTTGCATAAGATGCACACATATTCTAATATGTTATCTATCTACTTCCAGTTCATCCTCTAAAGTATGTTAAAATGGCATCTTGAGGCGGGTACTTTAGTAAGTTCTGGTCTTATGTTTCTTTGGCAGGTCCCTAAGCTTCTATTGCACAGAATTTTTTCCAATGCCCGGTTCTCTATATGGATTGATGGAAAGCTTGAACTTGTAGTGGATCCATATCAAATTCTAGAAAGGTACATTTTGCAAAAGATCTTTTTTTTTTTCCTACAAACCTTGTATGAATTTCATGTATTTCAATATTGTAGTGTTTTAGTGATTTAAATGAAAGCAGAACTATCATATGGCCCTAATAATGTGTTGTAGACACATGTTAAAGAAAGCCCACCTTCCATTAATTATATTGGGTCTCACTTTCTCATCGGAAACACCCCCCCTACTCTTTTTTTTTCGCTGCTGCTGCTGGTTTTTGTGTGTGCGTTGGGGGTTGGGGCATAGTGTTTTATTGGTATTTGGTATACCTAACTTATCATAGTCTACCCTTAGGCTATTTTTTTCCTATTAGGGACTGGATTTGATACCCCTTGTGGATTGAGTTTCGGCTAGATTTATTAATTCAATTGCCTTTGGCTTGTGGGCCCTCCAATTTGCATCATAATGCATGAAGAAAGTAGGGTTGGTAGGTGATTCTTTCAGAAATGAGGAGCATTATGTGAAATAGATGTAAGAAATGTAGAACGTCGGGTTGGCTACTTGGTTGGTTACAAGATAAGATTTCATGGGGTTTGCATTTTGGATGTCTTAACCGAGTGGGTATGGTGGCTGGCAAGTTTGAGCAAAAACCTGTTTGTAGAGCAGTGACTTTTATTTAGATTTGACTGTTACGATTACTCTCTGTGGACTATCTTTGATACATTTTTTTGTTACGATTACTGGTTTATAATTTAATCCTTTACATCAAATCGCTGAAAGTAACTTTTGAAAGTTTTTTCCTCTCACTGCCTCCCTCTATAACCTTTCTTATATCCTTTCTTCACCATTTATAGTTGTATACAAGCCATCTCCATGACCATTTGACAAAGTCCACAGCATAATGTCACAACAAAAATATTCTCTGTAACCAAATCAGTGCAATAATTAGTAGTTACTCATTATAAGTACCGCATGCATTTCAAAATGGTTTAACTTAAACATGAGTTCAACAAATTTCAATCCATAGCCTTATGTAATAACTAGGTTTACTCAACTTAAGTACTGCATGCATTTGAAAATGATCTAACTTCAATGCCAGTTCAAGAAACTTCAATTTATTGCCTCATGTAATAACTAGGCTTAATGACATTGGATTATAAATTCCTTTGGAGGTGGGTTTAGTTTGATCAATTTGTGTTAGTTCCTATGTTAGAAAACAGCTCAGTAGATGGTAACTGAATTTTATTTTTTGGTAAAGCTTTTCATTGTTCTTTTTCGAAAATAAAATTGTTGCCTTTTTCTTGGTTTTACGTCCTTTTTTTTTTTTAAGAAAATGGTGACCGAAATTCTTGGTTTACATCTTCGCCCGAATCAAGTAACATAAGCTTAGAAAAAACACAGTAAAAAAGTGACGAATTGTTTGCCTTTGTTATACTCACAATTTTCTCTGTTTCTATTCTAGCCACTGCCATTTCAAGTATCCATTGGCAATTGGACTTTTTTATTTGTTATAAGATTGAGTGTTGGGAAGTCTGTTTTCCAATTTATTTTGTTTTACCTTTAGGCTCTAATCTTTGTCCCTAGGCAATGTGGCACCAAGTGATGACTAAATTTGAGGAAAAAAGATTTGTCTTCGTGGAAAATACAATTCTTATCCTTCTAGAAAATAATTCACCCTTGTAAGAGCTACTCTTTCCAATTTACCTATGTCTTCTTTCTTTATGTTCTCATTCTAGATGCTTTAGTTGCAAGACAATTGTAGGGATTTAAAAAAAAAATTCATATGCGAAGGTACTTATGGGTGTTGAGGGTAGGGAATTTGTGTAAAGATACACAAATTGGGCATTGCCAAGTTAATGGTGTTGGAGATTTGGAGAAAAGAAAGCAGCATGTTGGAGAAAGGTTTCTGCTTGTAAATTGGGGGGAGATTGCGAGAGAGGAGTTCGGGACAAAGAGGGAAAATGTGAAATGTGCTCACAGTATTGCATCCCATTACCAGGATGGGGATGAGTTATGTATGTTGGGTGTTAGGTAGTACTTATCTAGAATGGCTTGAGTGTAGTGGAGGGGTGTTCGAGTTAAGATTTTAGTGTTGTTTAGGGCTCTTGCTAAGACAAAGTTTTCAGTGAGCAAGTGCTGTGAATGGTTAGAACTTAGAAGGGAAGCTGTTTTGTTGTCCATAGATGAGACTACTGTTGGTTTACTCTAGATTATGGGTACAATGTTATCATAGACCATACACATTCTATGTTCCGAGTGATCTTGTTGACTGACCGAGTGTCAGGACCAGTGGAGCTACCAAAAGGAGCTATCTTCCCTTCTTCACTTTGATTTTTTTTTCTTTCTTGCTAACAAGTTCATATTAATAAAAAAAAATCTTTTTTAGAATTATTTTGGTGGATAGAGTGCATGACTTGTAGATGACCCAATCAAAGAGGAGAGCCTTAATCTGATAAATCCTTCTTTACTGATTGCGTGGGGCAAGATCTACTTAATTAATTATATAGTGTCTTGGAGGTATGGTTCACTTCTTTGAATTGGAATCTTTAGTGATTGAGTGGGACAAGATGAGCAAGACAATAGACTGCTAAACTACAAGTATTGAATTTGTTTTCAGTTATAGTGATTACAATAGACTATTGGATAAGATCCTTTGATTTTTTAGTGATTACAAAGGCAGTGCATTGCTTATTGTAACATCATCTTGGAACACCTCTTTCTAATGGCGCCACCTGTATTGATTATCTTTTTCTATCTTTTAATTTGCATCTCTGTCAATTTTGATTCTTGAACTGGTTTTGGCAGGATTATCATTGTTCCGGCTGATGTCACTTCTAATGAAGCATAGTTATGGATACGAACAGAGGATAATGAAGTAACAAGTAACATGCTTCCATTGCAAGAAGCGTGGTCATAATAGACAGACATGTAGAGATCCACCTCCAAGAGGATGAATCATCATTTTCCTCTTTTTTGGGATGAGATATAACTTCAACTTGTCCACATTGTTGTTTAGATTTGAAATGTTGAAGCCGACATATGGAAGCAAATCAAGCGGTCCTTATCGGGTATCATTTGTATGAGGGATGAATTGCTCTCTGTTTGAAGTCAATCTACTTGTAAAGGGTGTATGACCTTCGTGTGCTAGAATAATTATTGGGTTCCAAACATTCCATAATTTTGTAAGCATATTATCTAACAATTTGAAATGAAATAAAGGCCATTTGATTCTACCCTCTTCAACTCCATGTTTCCAACCCATTTGTCATGTGAAGTTCACGATATCTTCTCTTGAATGACAGGCAAACACAATAATCACTTAATTAAAATTGGCCACCCAATGGTTTCCAACAGTACATATTCTATGGACTCAAACCCAAAAAAAAGGAAACAGGTCAAAGAAGAATGGAGACAACCACACTAACTACATGCAAGTGGTCAACCAGGGGTTTGCATACACACATACACTAAGAAAGAGGGTTTGCATACACAGACAAAAATCGTAAAAAAAGGTGGAACATTACAGTACAAAATCACAAAGACATGATGGGTGTCATCTCTCACCGATCATAAAAAACATGACTAGGAAACAAAAGAATAGGGGAAAAATCAGTGTATTAAGGTAAAATCATAGGCCCAACATTATATGAACTAGAATCCCTACTCATACGAACTTGAATTTTGTGCCCGACATTGTTTTTTGATAACGATATCGTTACCATTATTTATTAGTTTCTCCATCCATTTTTTTTGTCCAACAAGAAAATAATGGTGACTTTTTATTGAGATGCATAAACAATGAGAAAGGCTCACGGATTTGGCTCAGAAATGCATTCTCCTAATAGGTGAAGTGAAGGTTCGAACCCTCAAAACGAGGGTTCAAACCTTCGGACTCTCTGGAATTTGGCCCAGGAAGGCAGTGAAGTGAAGGTTCGAACCCTCAAGATGAGGGTTCGAACCTTCATACTCTCTGGAATTTGGCCCAAACTTCACGGCCTTCATGGGCCAAATTCCAGAGAGTCCGAAGGTTCGAACCCTCGTTTTGAGGGTTCGAACCTTTACTTCACCTATTAGGAAAATGCATTTCTGAGCCAAATCCGTGAGCCTTTCTCATTGTTTATGCACCCCATTATAAATTCTGAGTTATTTGGTTATTGGAGACAAAAAATGGGCGAAGAACTAATAAATAATTGTAACGATATCGCTATCAGAAAATTTTTGAAAACTAGATTTTGAGTGAAATCGTTAGTCTTTCTTATTGTTTATGCATCTCAATATAAATTCACTATTATTTTCTTGTTGGACACAAAAAATGGATGAAGGAACTATAAAAGATGGTAACGATATCATTATCAAAAGACAATGCCAGGCACAAAATTCATGTTGTATGAGTAGGAATTCAAGTTCTTAAAAATTTTCCTCTGGGATTTGGTCCAGAAGGGTTACGAAGCAAAGGTTTGAACCCTTACTGTAAGGGTTCGAGCCTTTGGGATTTGCCAATACTTTTTTCTTTTTTTTAGCTTGTCGAGTAGCCCTGTTTAGGGGGTTGGTTAGTCCACTTCCGGATGGAGTTTCTGGCTGATATTTTGGAGTTTCAAAGATCATATGGCACACTCTAAATCTACATTGTTTTGGATGGAAACAATCGCATTTGGTTAGTTTTACACTCGCACACTTTTTCAACAAAGTGGGTTCAGATCTGCTGTTTTCTTGAAAACATGTCCGAGTACCCCTGTTTAGGGGGCTGGTTAGTCCACTTCCCGATGCAGTTTCTGGAAAATTTTGTGGTTTAAAAGACCATATGGCACACTCTAAATCTGCATTTTTTTGGATGGAAACAATCACATTGGTTAGTTTTGCACTCGCGCACTTTTTCTACCAAGTGGGTTCAGATTTGCTGTTTTCTTGAAAACATGTCCGAGTACCCCTGTTTAGGGGGCTGGTTAGTCCACTTCCCGATGCAGTTTCTGGCTGAAATTTTGTGGTTTAAAAGACCATATGGCACACTCTAAATCTGCATTTTTTTTACGGAAACAATCGCGTTTGGATAGTTTTGCACTCGCGCACTTTTTCAACCAAGTGGGTTCATGAAAGAGAGTTTTTGTCCAAACTGATTCTATACTATTGAAGTATCTTCTAATTGGGGAGATTCTAAGAAGTCCTTATAGAAGTGTATATAGTAATGAATGTATATGTTCATTTTCTGCTATGTTTTGAATGTTCTAATTGTTCGTATTGTATATAGCATTGAATGAGGAACTTTTATGCTTCAATAGAACTATGGAGACCCATAAATATGGGAACCTTCAAGTTACTACCTCAATTTGCCAAATTATAAAGAGTCCGAAGGTTCGAACCCTCGTTATGAGGGTTCGAACCTTCACTTGACTGCCTTCATGGGCCAAATTCCAGGGAGCCCGATGGTTCAAACTATACCTATTAGAAAAATGCATTTCTGAGCCAAATCTGTGAGCCTTTCCCCCTGTCTATGCACCCCATTTTAAAGTCATTGTCATTTTGTTGTTGGAGATGAAAAATGGGCGAAGAACATATAAATAATTGTATTGATATCGTTATCAGAGAATTTTTAAAAACTAGATTTTGAGTGAAATCGTGAGTCTTTCTTATTGTTTATGCATCTCAATATAAAGTCACCATTATTTTCTTGTTTGACACAAAAAATGGATGAATAAATTATAAATGATTGTAACGATATCGTTATCAAAAAACAATGTCGGGCACAAAATTCAAGTTCGTATGAGTAGGAATTCAAGTTCATATAATGTTAGGCCTATGATTTTACCTTACTACCCTGATTTATCCCCTTTTCTTTTGTTTCCTAGTCATGTTTTTTTTTTGTTGGTGAGAGATGTGAGCTCGTTTATCATGACAATGACTTTATAATGGGGTGCATAAACAATGAGAAATGCTCCAAATGACAATGACTTTATAATGGGGTGCTACTATTATGTAAGGGGTTCGTTGATACGAACCTTTGGTCTGTCTAGCACCTTTTTATAGCTTTTGCGCCCATTTTTTGTGTCTAACATCCAATACGCAATGTCTATATACTGAGATGCATAAATATTGAGAAAGCATAACGAATTTGGCCCAAGAGACCAACAAAGTGAAGGTTCGAACCCTTAATGTAAGCCAGTCATACAAACCAATGGAAACAGGTCTGTCCACAATAGTTTTCATACTTAGAATTTGATAGCATACATCAAATTTATAGGAACTTGTCTAGAATTGCAATTTTTTTTCATGTAGGATCTCATAAAATGGGCTTGTGTCCTTGTTTATGCTTCTCAGTATAAAGGCATTGTAATTTGGTTGTCTGTCACAAAAAAACCGACGAATATACTATAAATATTGGTAACGATATCGTTACCATTATTTATAGATTTTTCATCCATTTTTTTGTTTCGAACAACCAAATGATAATGACTTTATATTGAGAACCATAAACAAGGAGAAAGACTAACAAATCTCATCCAGAAATTTATTTTCATAATTTTTTAATAACAAAATCGTTACTATTATTTTTGTAGGTTCTTGATCCATTTTTTGTGTGCAATGGCCAAATGGAAATGACTTTACAATGAGATATGTAAACAATGAGAAAGACTCACGAATTTCACCCAGAATTATATTTTCAAAAAAATTTTATAACAATATAGTTACCATTATTTATAGGTTTCGCATCCATTTTTTGTGTCAAACAACCAAATGGCAATGACTTCGATTATATTCACACTGTAATTTGGCTCTTGAACATGAAAAATGGAACACATCTTGCATGTTGTCTTAGTAATTGTGTACTGGCTCGATTTCTCCCAACCTTCCTTACCATAAAGCACTCATTTAAGTGAAGCCATAAAAGTTGCTCATAAACCAATCAATTCAAATGATACAGATTTTAATTACATGCAATCCATAATTAAACAATCTTTAAATTGTATTCATAAGAATAGAAGTACATGTCACTTTAATAAGGTACATGTCACTTTAAATTGCTTATTCAGGATTTGGTTTGAATGTGGTAGTGTTGAGAAGACCATAGTTTCCTCCAACTAAGCTTTGTCTGCAATAAGTCTTGGTATCATATTTTGATGCCATGCCCAGCTGATCCAAGTACCTGACAGTGAAATACACAATCAAGTCTTAATGAAAGATCTTTTAGACCCAAAAAACCACAAAATGATCAAAGCTAACTTACCAGAAACTGAACACAAATGCATTGGTAACAAGGTTGTGACCACTGTCATAATCAGTTAAACTATGACAGCATATCATAAAAATCAATAACAGCATATCCATTCCTAATAACAGGTTACTGATTGAATTGCTTGTCTAAATTATATCATCAAAGGAAAAAAAATCAAGAAGTAAGAAGAAAATAGACCCACAAATGGCTAAAAAAGATTATGCAAAACAGACATCTACCACTAGAAAATTACAAATCAACCAAACCTAAATTAACTAACAAATTTTCCATGGTACAGATTTGAACAGAGGACAGCTTTCTCCATTTCTCCATCAATTAATCAACTTCTTCTCATCATCCAAAAAGACCCTTAGATAACCAGTCCAAGAGTATCATGCAAATTGCAAATGAGCAAAATAGATCAAGAGGGTGGTTTTTTAGAACTCAATATCAAATTGGTGTGGGTCTATCCATATGCATGTGGATGGGATACAATTCATTTACGGGAAAAGTGGATGGAGGGGCATCAAATAGAACTTGCATTATCTCTGTGAGAGGCGAGAGCATGAAGCCTCTTAATGTCATGAAAGGGGAATCACAATATGTGGTTCTATACTAAGAACAAAAGAAAAGCAAAGAAAACGGTGCAATCAGTATGATGAGCCACAGCTCTTGCGAATATCTATTTTTCGGTACCGGTGGCCCATAAAGCAAGACTCCTGATCAGTTCAGCAAAAGAAATTAATTTCCAATTCACATTATTTTTAATCCCAATGCACATTAATAGTGAAAATTACAAAAAGATGGTAACTAAGATTAGTACCTTTGGTTGAGCTATTCCAAGACTCTCAAACAATTCAGGATGTTTGATTGGAAGCTCAATGACCTGAAAAGATTCAGATGCTTAGTTGCAACTACTCAAACATACTAGGCTAAAATAAAAGAAGAAGAAAAAAAAAAGATGAACACTGATGCATATCATATTATCATAGGAGTATGGTGGCATATAAAGCCTGAAACAAGATCTTAAAAGCCCACAAACCTCTTTTATCTCTTTAATTTGCTAGTCAAGACCACCAATCATGTCATATGTCGAATCAGGAACCTTTTCAACCTTCATAAGATCTGATGAAGGACCTACATTACATGGCAAGATCAAGTGGAGCACATAGCTATCATTGCGAAGAGCACATGGCTATCATTGGCTAACTTTGGCAATTTTTTCTTTTTTTATGTGGCTAGAACAGAGAGCTTAAACAAAAGAAAAACAGAAAAGTAGCATGTTGTGCCCATTCCAAGTATAAGTAACAGGCAAGTACAAGTAAAACCATAAATCTGAAGACAAGTATAAGTAACTCTAAATAATAAATCTAACGACAAGTATAAGTAACATGCCATGTATCATGTTGGGCCCATTCCAATTGTGTGTAACTCTACATCCTTTCACATTTCAATAGGAAGGGTGATAACTTCATTTGTAAGCATAGAAACAACATCCAACATAGATGGCCTATCCGATGGGCTTTCTTGAACACAAAGGAGAGCCAGATGAATTAAGGTCCCTTCTAAGTTCAAATGTGATAGATTAATTGCCTAATGATGGATCCATCAGCTCAATGATCAAATTGATTCAATTCACATCATAATTCATGGGAAAATTGTGTACAAAACTAAAGTATTTGGAATAATTAAACAAGTTAAAAGTAAATTTCTTTAGCTACTCACATATCTAAGGAGATTTAATGATCTGTCAAAATCCTAAATAGTGTGGTTTTTGTTGTCCGTCATGATATGCAACAACAATACTCCAAGGCTATAGATGTCACAGAAAAAGTACTCCATATCATATTTCATAGACATATAGGCACATAATTTGAACCAAACATGCAAGACCATTAGGGAAATTTCATGAGAAGCAGTGTCGCCAAAAGATATCTCACCACATATAAAAAAGAAAAGCTGCTAGAGGAAAAAGGTTGCAACTATAGTACACTACAAATTCTTAATGGCAGTCATAATTGATAAGAGTCTGTTCATATCCTAAATGCAAAGTTTTAAATGCTTCAGAAGCTTCAATGTCCCAATCTCCCTCTTTATCTAACACCATCATCAACTCATCCACCCAAAACTCACACCCACACACACAAACAGAAGAGAGAGAGAGAGATATCTTACAGGAAATTTGAAATAGAGACTAAGAGACAAAACCAAAATATGGAAAAAGAGTTACCTCGTATAGTCTCACGACGTGCAGGCCCTTAAGAAGCTTTAGATGTACTGATCTCCTCCTTTATCTGCAAATGCAACACCATCAACTACTCTCATCAACCAATTACTCTCCAAGAGATTACCATAATTTAACAAACCAAGAACAGATACTTGCAAGCAAAATCTCTCCATGAGAATATAAAAATCACAAAAACCAAATGAAGAAGAAGAAAAAAAAATAAAAACACATTTCCCAACTGCTAACAATCTTCAACCATAATTTCTAATACATAATGATCTTTCCTGCACTTTCCTGAGACCAAACCTCTTTCAATTGGATTTGAAAATGTCCACCCAAACAACTGTGATTAAACAATTAAACACACCCATTCCTCTCAAACCCATATCCAAATTTTAGAACAAGTTCAAGATGAGAATGAAAAAAAGGACACCCAGATTGGATTAAGAAGAAGAAAGATAAAAAAAAAACAAAAAAAAAAGGGCAGCATATGCTAAATTCAATGAAAAATCTAATTACATAATTAAATGTTAGACTAAAACTTCCCACATCACATGATTTTGGCAAGAAACCTAAGCTATTTCTTCTGATATGCTGATCATACGTGCTCTGCTCTTTAATTGAGACAACATGGGAAAGAGCTTTGTGGTTTTTATCTGCTAGTTATATAGTTAAAAAGACTCCAACTTACTATTAGATGATATATTATGGCATTATTATCACCCGGATGCAAAGCACATTCACACAAAATTACAATGAGGTACACACAGTATAGATGTTATAATTCAAGTTAGATATGACTGAACATCATCAATCTCGGGGGAAAATATGATTCAGCCACCTAAAGTTGAGACAATTTGTCAAACATTCTAGCTATATTGGGAGGGGGCAACAAAGACATCATGATATAAGAACGTCACAAAAATATCTTTCACCCTGCTACCAAGGAGAAAGTGTGCTTATTAAATAAAATCAAAAGGGAAAGAGGAATCACAAACCAATATCTACTCCAATTTAGAGACGATTAGAATTGAGTAAGTATCATTACTATTGTCTTTTAAGAAATAGATAATTAGACCTAAAGATACAAAATAGCATGCTTTCGTAGTAACACATAAAATACAATTAATGGTCACCAATGAGGGGATAAAGGGAAAATCCATTCAAAAGTAGCATAACAAAAAGGGTCTGAGTGATAATAATCTAAATATGAAAAAATATTCATCTATCTTATATTAGCTAATTGGTCATAATAAATAAGTCGATCGACTGCTTTCCCAAAATTCACAATAAAGAAAAAGACCCAAAAGCTGCAATCCAGCCAGCATTTTTTTCTCACCAAGAATGAATCACAATTCGATACTGGGTAACTGGCATCTTCTAGAAAATAACATATTATAACCCTGGATCACATTTAGCACCAATCCTCGAGATCTTACAAGTTAATGCACTATCAAGAAAATAATCATTGCTGGTGGAGGATATTGACCAAAACCTTAAATGGGTAAAACACATACATTGAGGAAGATTAAAAGTCAAATGGATAACTAATATATCAATGTACATTCGGGTTGTCCATGGATGAAATAGCAGAGTATTTTTCCCCCTCGAAGACAAAGATACCTAAACATTTGATACCCATAAATTACATATGCAAGGACAATATTTTTTACCAAGAAGAAAGGAAAGAAGAGGATGAAGAGTTCATCCATTGAGGAAGACACATGATTTCTCAATGTAAATCCACAATAACAAAGATAGACTGGAATTCTTTTTTACTTTCAACACCTCTTTTCCAATAGTATAACATCACTTCATTCATGTAATCATAACTCAAAGAGAAAATAGAATAATACATCTAATTAGAACGGAGAAAGAATGCTACACATCAAATTCCCAAAAGACCATTCAAAGCATTCAAAATCACACCAAACAATTGTGAAATCTCACTTACACGCACCAACTTAATATACACTTGTTATATGCTTCATATTTTCGTACCTGGAACAAACACAACCATAGGATAATATGAACAATATGAACAACTTTCATGTCCTCGATGAACTCCTCATCCACTGCGCAACAAATTCGAACGTCGAGGTGCAAAACCCAACAAAAAATACAATCAACTATTAAGAAGTGAAACCCATCTAGAAAACACAAGCAAAGAGAAGATGGTATATTTCTTCACTGTGTTGAAAAATCTAATAAAATCATTAGAGAAAGAAACGATCTATCAAAAATAAGAGGAATCTCTTTTTCAATCAAACTCACATGGAAATTAGTTAGAGAGAATGAGTTTTTTCTCACCTTGGTAGTGAGTGAGAGAAAAGCAAGAGATCAAGAGGAGCTTCTACAGATCGAGAGAAGTGGGTGGGATATGGCTTTTGCAGAGTTTCTATCTCATACAGAGAAGTAACTTCTGGTTCTAGGATCATTACTGACTCAAAGCCGAGCAGAGGAATCATCTGATGGGAGGATCAGTAACAACGACGGTGATGTCGCTAGGGTTTCTGGAGCTGATGAGGAAGAAGACGACCACGATTAAGACTTTTGGGGAAGAACGGGAGAACGAAATCGATTGAGGTATAAGGTATGACGATGTCGTTCGCACAGCAAGGGGTAAAAGCGTCTAAAAACGCCGTACGAACACCAAAATGGATATATTGATGTATTTCTGTTTAAAATGGGCTTATACATGTTTAGAAACACCTTTTTGGTAAAAATCCCATAAAAGTTTGGTACGTATTTAAAATCAATAGATCAATTTAATGTTAGGCCTCACGGAATACACTTCGAAGTTATATATGTTAGGAACAGAATTGTGTGTAAAAGAGGATGAATGGATTGAAGTTTTTTAAAGATGGCCCCCACCCACATGCATATGTGGTATGATGCCGCGCCAGGCCCGGCCCTGGAAGGGGGCAGTCAGTGCAACCGCCCCGGGCCCCATTTTTCAAGGGGGCCCAAAATTCCAAAAACATTTCCTCTCCTAACAAGAAAAGTTAGAAAACGTTTCCTCTCATCGACGCTAGCAGTCAAAGCCTGAAACCCTCAACAGCTCAACCCTTCATCATTCATCAATCAAAATCCTCATTCCTCAAGTCCTCTGAACCCCATCTCAACCAAAACCAAACAGCAAGCCCCCCCCCCCCCCCCCCCCCCCCCCCCAAAAAAAAAAAAAAAAAAAAACAAGAAGAAGCACCCAGCACTCCAGCAGGCCCACTGGTTGATTGCTAGTTGTGCTCTTTTGTTTCTGTGTTACAATATCATGGACATGGAATCTCGTCGCCCGCTTCATGACCATAGTCGCCGAACCAATCAAAACCATGTAAGTGGAACCATCTTCCAAATACATGATTGCCCTTTTCTTTGATTTTTGTTTCTGGGTTTTCTTCTTTTTGTTCGTTCTTGTTCATATGAGAGGAAGATGCAGATGGAAATAGAAGAGGATTTTGGAAGTTGAGAGGGTTTTTTGATAAGGAAGCGAAATTGATGGTGAAGATGACAGAGGGTTTTATAGTGGGGAAGGGTTTTTGGTGTGCCGCGGGAGACTTGGAATTTTGTCTCGCCCTTGCTGACTGATGTGGGACGAGTGAATGGAGTGATGGTTTTGTTTTTTGTCTTCTTTCTCGGGTTCTGTTGTTGTGGGTTGGGACATCTGTATTTGGTCTTGACTTTTAGACCATCAAGACTTAGGATTGTAACTAAGGTGGGTGGGTCATGGATGTGGGATTGGCTTAAATTTGGACTTGACTTTTAGACCATCAAAGAGACTTGGATTGCAGCTAGTGTGGATTGGTCATGGATGTGGGATTGGCTTAACCAGCCCAACAAATATTGGGTGCATTAAGTTAAATCAACTTGAACTATTCTATTTTTTCTGGACTAATAAACATTAATAAATAGGCAATTGGTTTTAGGAATGGTGCCTGTGAAGAAAGATTGATAATTATAGCTTGAATGTTAGCAGTGAGATTCATGAACAAGGATTAAGAATAAAAAGAAAACTACTAAATTTGACATGAATCTCTATAACTATAAGGTTATTATTTTAAGAATAAAATTGGAATAGGGTAGACCTCACTCTTTCCTCAAGCCCTTAGAAGTACTTTAATTAAGTTGTATAGCATTTGACATTTTTGTTTTCAACATGTCGGTTGTGAAATTGCCCACAAAAATAATGGATGACCTTGATAAATAATTCGAGCATTTTTTATGGGGTAGTAAGGAGGGCAAGAGAAGCCTCTACACGATTAGTTGGCATGATATTCTGTTGAAAATTAACTTAGTTAGCAAAAAATTACAACTGTTTTCCAAATGTTTTGATTGCCTATAGAATATTATTGACTGTACCTGTGACTGTAGTATCTGCAGAAAGAAGCTTTTCTAAATTAAAATTATTGAAATCTTACTTGAGGTCTACCATGTCACAAGAAAGGCTAAATGGGATAGCAATCTTATCCATTGAAAAGGAGATGTTAGAAAATCTTGAATTTGAAAGCATAATTGAGGATTTTGCTTCTCAAAATGCAAGAAGAGAATCATTTCAATAATACTTTTTTAATTGTGATTTTGTTTTTCACCTTATCTTGTAGATGGCGATGCTGGTATGAGAAATTATTTGGCCGACGATTTGGTACTCTTACCGAAATGCTGGTATGAGAAATTTTTTTTATTTATGTATTAAATGTATTTATCATATGATATTATTTGATTTTTAATGAGATTACTATTTTTGGGCTAAATATATGAAAACATGTTATATATATGTGCATATTAAGAAACTATAAAAATGAATACTATAAAAATGAATAAAGGGCTCATTTTAGTGATTCGCACCGGGCCTTTGAAAAGTTAGGACCGGCTCTGTGCGGCGCTGTCGGATGGTAGCTTTGTCCGTACAATATTACGGAAGTGGGAAAGCATTTGGATGTCCAATAAATACGGGCATTACCTTTTTACAAAGGAGGAGAGACAAGAAAACTGTGAGAAAGAGAGACCTCAAAAAAGTGGCGGTCTCCTTTATTAGGGTGGAGTCCACCCGGCCGCATGACCATGACACTCAAACCAGTTCCATTCCTCGACATCATTGCTAGTATGCATCCACATATAAATCTTGAGTACTGAGTAGGGATCCTCTAACGTGCAATGCTAAATATGAATCAACCAGTCAAGGTCGGCCACATCGACATAAATTACATATACAGCTGCTACTTATGTGATTTAAATCTTAAAATTAGTATGTGATTTAAATCTTAAAATTAGATGGTTTGTGTCCAAAATCATGATTGGTCCACTTACAGTCAGCATGCACCAACGGCAGTAAAGGATCCTGATTCGTAAATCGTTGCTCAAATAAGCAACATGCTTTACTTTCCTCTTCTTCGTAGAAAGGAGGGATCAAGAACACATTGCGATTTTCTGATGGGCCCCACACATGTGTTGAACAACATAAAAGGTGTTGTACCCTGCTACACAAGACAGCAAGGGGAGAGAGAATAAAGACGGAAAAAAGGGCCTCTCCACTCTCGGGGGAGAAGAAAGGGTGTGGTTTGTTGCCATTATTATCACATCAGGACAATTACCGTACAATAGGTGTTAAACCTAACAATCACAATAGAACGGTCAGAAAATGTATATTTACCGTAAAATTGTTCGTCTGTAAAATATCGCTGCGATATCCTTGGGCGCTATATGTAGCGGAAAGACTTGAACTGTCCATTTTTTTATTTTATTTTTCTTGACTATGAGACCACCAAACCACCATCCAAACCGTTGGATAGCTATATGAGTGTAAGAACTAATATCACACCAAATTTGAACTGTTGATCTATTACGGTTATCAAGAAATTTATAAAAAAGTCATGATATTTTACAAATTATAAGCCACGCTTTTTTGAAAATTTTGAGATAAAAAGCTTTCATTTTGAGGAGGAGAAAGAGTAGGAAACTGTTAAACCAATAAATCTTCTTTCCTTAAATTAGCATTTGTAAAAAGTAAATGACTAGAGAATATAAACCGTATAGAATGAGATGAAAAGTCGGCCAACCCCCAAGGTAATGGAGGCCCAGCCCAATTTTCATCTCTATAGCGGCCATAGAGATAGAATCCCGATCCTCTCTTTAAAACAAGGGCCCACCTTTTAAAATCCAAGTTACTTATATTGAACTGTGATAAACGAGTTCAGATCACCTATCTTAGTTGTTACATCTTCACCGTGAGTAGGCCAATAACAATCCGCCACGTCGTCCAAAATTTTTCAAAATCACCTAAATTCTTGGACGACGTGGCGGATTGTTATTGGTCAACTCACAGTGAAGGTGTAACAACTGTGATAGGTGATCGGTACTCGTAATAAACTATATTGGAGTAGTCCCCACTATTGTTGATTAGATCCAAACCATAACTAGAAAGTCATTACAACAATACTGGTCCAGCTCTTCAGACGAATTCAGCATGCATAAGATCCTTTCATATTTCTTCTGCGGAGTTGAGATTGACAAACTAAAGGAAAGTAGCCTCACAGGAGTCCGACTGACTGATTTCAATTGAGAAATCAGCCTCAATTTGTTTCATTGATTTTGACCGCTCAATTTATTTTGACTATTCTGTTATATAACTTTTCTCTATTAATCAAACTCGGTCGTCAAGCGAGTTATTGAAGTAGGTAGAGAGGAGAAGTGAAGCTAGCAGAGGTATAAGAGGGTAGAAAGGAGAGAGGAAATTAGAGGAGAAGAGAAGTTCAATAGAGTTCGAGATCGAGAGACTGAGACGTTCCCTCAATTGTAAGGAGCTATTTCGTTTGTCTGGAACCCGTGAAATCAAAGAAAATATTCTTAATAACCTTTAAGGCATTGAGGTATAGTTAGAAATGTACCATTTGATATACATTCTTCTGTCGTTCGGTAATAACTTAAGCTTTTGGCGTTTATGGTTATTAAGATGGTACGGAAGCCAATTAGTCGTGGATTTGAATTTGGATGGAACAACTAGGTGCTGAAAAAAATTTGTGTTGCCAAAAGTGCTCCGACCGAGTTCCAGGTAAGCTAAGCGGGGGTGAAAAGTGATTATATTGCCTTGATGTTTCAGTAGGAATGGTTCACTAAGAAAAGTTAATAATAAAACTTTTGATATTTTAGAAGAAAAGAAAATAATATTTTTTTTCTCCAAATTCACGTAACTGAAAAATAAAAAATCTTAAAAAGAAGATTAATCTTTCACATTGCACTTTCTTATGCATCCAAACAGACCATTTATAATTAGCATTTACCACGATCAATCGTCTTGCGAAATAATACAAAGAAGAGAATGCACTAGGCATGGCAAACATAAAAGACTAGGAGTGAAATGCACAAGAGAAACATGTACTGTAGATACAAACTTTTCAGTTCTTGCAGGCAGTTTCAGTCTGGCTAGAATTTGCACCGTCCTTCAAATTCGAGGTCTTTACACAACTGCCGATTCCCCAGAGGTGGTGCTGCGTTTTCATTTTTTCGACTAACCAAATGGGCACAAAATAAAACATACGGCAAAGGGGAACAAAAGCTGGTATGTATAATATAATTGTGGACAATAATGACACTAAGTGGGTTCTCGAATGTGACAATCCACAGCACTTACCTGATACGAAAGAATGAGAAACATGATAGGAGGTCACCATGGCCACAATTGACATGGATGTGAGGACGATTGGGAAAATGTCGAGAAGCCAGCTATCTACAAAGCATCTCATTAATAGAATCTCGATGACCAGCATTGAGAAAATAATTGAGAGGTTGTTAGCCTTGGAAAATTCTTTGTACTGGTCCGGATCCACAAAGGACATGATCGATTGCCCGACATGGGTAGCATCGGGTAATGTATCATCAGGTAATGTACCAAATCCAGTCGCTTGCCAAATAGCATTGGGTAATGTAACATTGGGTAGTGTAATATTGCCAGTCATTTGCCAAACAGCATTGGGTGATGTACTAGTAGCATTACCAGGATCTTGCAGAACACCGCCTGGAGGATTAAGTGCGGCTTGAAAGGCCACACTGATCATCAGTAAAGCCACCACCAGCAGAGCCTCCATAAACCAACTTCCATAGTTGTCATTTAACATCTTTGACTTCCCCTTCCCGAAGATTGGCGTTGCTGTTTTAGCCCCAGCAGTTATTAGGGCGATGTCACTTTTCAATCTAGAAAGTCCACTTACACATTTCAATGAGATATCCAAGGGGGTGCAACCGTCTATGTTCACAGCGTTAACGTCCATTGTTCTATTATGCTTTTTGAGGAGAAACTTTATCAGCTGCCACACAAAGTAAGTAAATTTTTGAATATATATATATATATATATAAAAGTACATATATTTATCTTGGTAAGTTGTAAATAAGTACATATAATGATATTGATTGGTTATCCCATGTGCCTGGTGCGCAATTTGCGCACCAGCGTTGGGACCCACCTGATGGTCCATCCGACGGGACCACGCACACATCTTTTAAATTTCACACGTCCCCCATGAGTTCCCACTCAGCCAATTAAATAGATTGGATCGGAGCATCTGTACACCCATTCAAATAGACTATCCAGCGTTAAACTTATAGGGCCTAGAGAGTGTTGATAGGGTTTAGGGTTACGATTTTTTTTTCAGGGATGAAGGGCCCAAGGAGGTCTTTTGATCCCCTCAGATCCCAGTCACATTGAGGTGGTACTCTAATGAGAGAGTCTCTCAAGCAAGGACATCTCTCATGTGAGGACAGTGCATGGGTCTCCCTTTTAAGCAAGTGAGATCTGTTATGATCAATCTAACCCCCTCATCACTAACCTCATGTGGTGGCACAATCCCAAGTTAGGCGGTTATCCAACATTACTTGTCATTGTATTCAAATCCTAAAAAATTGATATCTACTAAAATCATTATTCTAAAGGGCACGGATTAAGAAGTTAAGACGATCTAATCGAAACTAAAAGTTCGTATACATGTATGTTTCATCTAAATCTCTCAATCCCCCACCTGCCATATAATCAGCATGGCCCAAAGTGGGCCCTTTAAGGCAGTACTCACGACAGGTGCTCTTGGAGGGTGCTTGGATGAAGGTGACCAAATATAATAAAGTGGGACCAAATCTAAATGGAGTACACTTTGGTGAAATCACATACACTATATAAAGTGAATTGAAGTGAATGGTCATTTTAAGATATAAAGAAAGAAGCGGGGCACTTATTAAGTACTAAATTTCAAAAATTACATTCTCTTTTTTAAAAAAAACTGGAAAAGCTATTCTCTTATTCCACTAGATGTCAAAAGGCCTTCTTCTTTTATTAAAAAAAAATGTCAAAATGACACCTCTTTTACTGAAAAATGAAAATATTTTGGAATTCTATAACCTTTGATTTAAACCCTCTTCTTTTCATTTATAATTTGAACACTTCAATTCACTTTACAAGTGAATCGCAGCTCCGAGTAAATTTAATTTTCAGTGGCTTAGATTTCAAATGAGTGAGCCGCACTATGGATTTCCTTCTTCAACCTAGGATTTCTATAAATCAACTGCCAAATCCTCCAGTGGACACAAGCATTAGTATCAAGAACTGATTCCAGCCTTGTCTGCTGATCCTAAGCCCTCTGTTCTTTGGCAACTGGCAGGTGCCTTTTTGTGGCATATCTACAAAAGAGAATGGATTCTCTTAGCATAGCATTCACGCACCTGACTCAACCCAACCTGAACTAACCATGGCCAAATGGGGGTTAATGTGAAAAAGGTTTCTCTCCACCCACCCCAGTACCTTTTCCCTAAAATATAAAAAGGTTTCTCTCCACTTGACCCTAGTACCTTTTCCCTATCCTATTACTCTCCCTCAAGTTCAACATCTTGGAGAGGAGTAACATTTTGTCATGTTGAGCATTTACTCTCTACCCTCTTCTCTTTCCTTTACTCCTAATCTGATGCTTTAGCTAGTTTCCCTTACTCCTCCCCAGATAGAAACAAACTTGCCCCATGAAGTAATAACCGGCCTTAAAAAGAACCAGCCTTAAAAAGCTAGCTAGATGAGGAAGGTCCATACATTTATGCCCAATGAAAATCAGAAATAACTTCTCAACTGTTAGAAGAAGAAGAAATCTATACCTCAGTTTGCTTCTTGGCTGAAAGGAGATGGAGAATGTTGTTCTTTTCGCTATCTTTCAAATTCACGAAGTCATCATCTTTGACCAATTCTACTAGCTTCTCTAAGGCTTTGAACTGTTTATTTTTTGTACACATGTGGAGAATCGGCTCTCCTCCATTTGTCAATAAAAAAGCAGTTACGCTTTTAGCATTAACCAACTCTTCTAACACCTCAACTTGGCCTTTGATTGCTGCTACATGGAGAGGAATCATTCCATCTCTATCACGCACAAAACAAGCATAAGGATCTGCACTCAATATCTCCTTTACAACTCCTACATGTCCTCTTGCAGATGCCAGATGCAGTGGAGATTGTCCTTCATAATTCAATTCACGAACCAGTTGTCGTTTTTGAAGTAAGATCTCTCTTACAAAGTCGACGTGCCCGTAGAGAGCTCCCAAGTGCAGAGGGCTCTCCTTTCCAGTGCATTCGTCCATTGCTTGATCGAGGATAAGAGGATCCTCTTGCAGCAGTTCAACCAGTTTCTGCTTATTGCCTCCTATGGCCGCTTCCAATAGCCTTCCATCCATCTCTCTCTCTCTCTCTCTCTCTCTCTCTCTCTCTCTCTCTCCTCCCTCCCCTATGAGTGACGGTAGGTAGATCTTTCTAGCAACTATTCAACAATCTGAAAACCTCTCAACTTAAGTAGTAGTGTTCCAACATTGTATGGGCCCCTTTAAAATTTCACTGCAATAAAATTTGATTCTGCCATTGGATTAATCACTTAAAATGTATGAATTAAATCATCTGACATGTTGAAAGGTATTCTTTGCATGAAATTAAATAATAAGAAATGTTTCGTCAAATGGGCTCTAAGATTACTAAGGTGGCTTGGGGTGAAAGATATAAGATGGAGATGACAGGTAGTTGTTTGTAGCAGTTGTGAGAATTACTGTCCGGAAGCATTTGGAGAATTCCAATGTTGTCCCAAAAAAATAGAATTTCAAATGTTCAACCCCCTCCTAGCATTCTAAACGTTGGGATTTTGAGAATTCATAAGGCCAAAAGTGATTTTTCTTATGGGCTGGAAATTTAGAATTCTTCTATCAAAAAGCAAATTGGAATGTTGAAGGGACAAGCTAAATGCAATGTCAGAAATTTCCAATGAGTTCAATTCTTATCATAAACGGCTCTAACCAAACAAGCTCATAGCTTGTAGCTTGACTTTTCTAGAATTTGAGATCCTAGCTACGGTGATCTTATTCATGAAAGGAATTATTTCATGGTAAATTTTGCACATTCACATTTATTACTTTAATTCTAACCGGTTTTAAAAATACTATAGTCCAATGGGATAGTCATAGATTGTGTTGACCCACATTGTTTGTAAATTATAGTCATCTGACTCATTTAATCAATTTACATCCGTCAGATGACCCTTATACAAATTATTTACCATGATGATGTGAGACCCACAAATCGGATGGTATGGGTTGCACAATCCACGGTGGGGCAGTGAAATTTGTCCAAGAAAGAAAGTCATGGGTAGTGAAGAGCGATGTGAGTATGAGTCGGAAGTGTAAGGGAGGAGAATCCAAGGAGATTTGGTAGAATGGAGGAGAAATGGAGAATGGTTTTGATATTTGATTTTTTTTATTGTTTTTTTATGACGTGGTGTCCCTGGTATTTTTTACCTAAAAAGTCTAATCCCCGGGTAGGACCTACTAAATTCACACATACACGCTCTGAGCAAATCCAGGGCAGTGTCAAAAGCAATATGTGGGGAGTAAACTTACGTCTAATTGTGCCACTCCAACTTCCAGGTGGGCTTAAGAATGGAGCCATGATTGAAATTACGGGCCTATGTCTTAACTATAAACTTTCACAAAAAAATTAGTGTGTTGGGGAATTTTAGACATGATGTGATGACTTGTCTTTTATAATTTGCATATGTCATGTTTTTTTAATAGAAGTTTTAAAATTTCATTCACCTAAAGGGCCTATTTCTTTTAGTGAAATTTGAAGTTTCTGTCTTTATAATTCTGATATTCTCAAATCCCCTTTGTGCTTCAACATCCAGAAATTTAAGACTTTTCTGATGGTCGGAACTTTTAAATTTCTAATAAAAAAATCAATATATTTGCAAATACCAACAATGAACGATCATATCATATCATACGATGAATTTCCAAACACACCAAATTTTTATGAAAAAATCCCATTCATTGTAAGGTATAAACGTTTCAACATTCAAGGGAGCTCTTGTCTTCTTAGTTTTTCGTGGTATCCAAAAAAAGGTACGGGTAACGAACGGACTCCTTATTGGAGTGATAAGGAGCGTAAATTTTTATCTGGCTGTTTGAAGTTTGAATTCTGAATGTCACCTTTTTCCGCTTGTGTAGACTTTTATTTTATTTGTATAGATTTTTCTCCCATATGTGCAGGCTTTCTTCTCATTTAAATAGGCTACTTTCCTTTGTGTGCATGGGCTCTCTCTCCATCCTAGCTAGCTCCCTGGCTACAATAAAAAATAGCATGGTTCATTCGTTTCCTGCACGTCATAACTTCGCCAATAAACATTAGGGAATTACCGTAGGGACGGTCATAAAGCTGACAATAGCCCCAGAGCAGCCCAAAAATATATATTTACCACAGAGCTGTTCTATCTGTAGGATATTGCAGGCTGCTGCGATATCCTAGGGATGTAGGATATCCCACAATCAGAAGCCGGGAAGACTTGAACAGTCCATCTTTTTCTTTTTTTCTTGACTGTGGGACCACCAAACCACCATCCAAACCGTTGGATAGCTGTATGAGTGTAAGAACTAATATCGCACCAAATTTGAACCGTTGATCTATCACGGTTATCGAGAAATTTGCAAGAAAGTTACATTGTTTTGCAAATTATAAGCCACGTATTGTTTTGCAAGTTTCTTGATATCCGTAATAGATCAACGGTTCAAATTTAATGCGGTATTAGTTCTTACACTCATACAGCTATCCGACGGTTTGGATGGTGGTTTGGTGGTCCCACGGTCAAGAAAAAAAATACGCGGACTGTTTAAGTGATTATGGGATATCCTACATCCCTAGGATATCGCAAGCTGCGATATCCTACGGATCGAACAGCTCTGCGGTAAATATACATTTTTGGGCTATTCTGGGACTATTGTCAGCTTTAAGAACGCTCGTACAGTAATTGTCCCTAAACATTATGTCCAACACTCCTGCAGAGTCCTACTGCATCCATTATTTTTTTTAGACGGTACTACATCCATTAACTTTCTCTATTCTTTATCTTATCCTTTGGTAATAGGATCCGGATCCCCTGTTTGGTCCAATCAAGGGGTGCCACATGTGGAAAGGAATTTTTTTAAGAAGATAGGAATATTTTTTTTTTTGAGGAGATAGAATGTGACATCTCTCCTGATGTGGGCATCACAACAAGGATCAATATGAGCAAAGTGGGGAGTAGGTAGTGGAGTTTGGTACGTAGGTTGTCATATGCCACTTGAATACTTGATTGAGTGGGAACTTTTATTAGACAATAGTCACACATGCATTCTTTCAGAGGTAAATGTTGAACAATGGAGAGAAAAGAAAGAGGACAAAGTGAATGTGTATCACATGATAGCGCTAAAAATCTGGATAGAAAAGATTGAATTAGGAAAGGAGGAAAAACAGAAGCGTACGAAATACATTTGTGGATGGGATTGGTGGAAGGAGTTGTTGACTGATGGATGAGTTTTGGGCTTTCAAACAAGTTTTTAGTGTGTTGAGACTAGGATAGGGAGTGGGGTAAAAACAATTATGGATGTTGCATGGGAGGCGAAAGTTTCAATTTTCAATGAAATACAGCAAATGATATAACAAATGAACAACAAGGTATGACCTATGATGTTCTGGAATGAGCTGAAAGGAAAAATTCCACCTCAAGCTAAAAGAAGGGAAAATTAAGTGGCACCAAAAACCAAGAATTATATAAATTGTTGAAGGACCTCCAATCTGTAACTACTCTCACATGATGGTTTAAAACTTATGTTGGCATCAACCAAAAATGGTTTAAGGATCTGAAATTAAAATTAAACTTCTGCTGTGGCAATGGCATCTTTCTTCCACACAGTAAGTACGTAAGATAAAATAGACTAAATTATGAAATTGATCATCAAATTAATTAGGGAAAAAAAAACACATTCCTAATAATATGAAAGCTCAGCTTTTCTCTGGTAAAGGCAAACTGGTATGAAGTTATTTCCAATAAATCATCCAAATTTCTTTCTCATTCCATGTCTTATATACTTTTCAGTGTGAATTGCTTATTTATTTTTATTTTTTTGAGTGGGTAAGTCTATTTGAACCCAATGCAGAAAGTGATAAACACCTCATCTTTAGCGATGCCACATTATTAGCACCCAGTCACTTTTTCAATCATGCATTCAATTATCATACGGTGGGGCCAACCTTTCTTGCCAGATAATAGCTACGACGGGGGATCCTGAATCTTTTGGAAAGTCCCACTTAAATTTTTTGTCCGACGTGGCTAGTCGGCCCCGCCAAAAGGTTTTTTTTTTTTTCTGTTCTCCCGCTTCTTCCATTGCTCTCTCTTCCACAAGCGACTCCGGAGCCCCGCTTTCACCACCATCTCTACCCAAAATTTCCATAACAAGGTACGATTTTTAACGCTTCTGTTTGAAAGAATCACTGGAACTTTGCAAATGTAGAAACTTCTTATGTTTCAAAGAATCACTGGAATTTTTTAGAGGTTGGAATCAATCTCTGTGGATGATTTTCTTCCGTTTTCCCGTTACCTTTTAATCTAGGGTTTAATGAAGTGTTTGGGGGTATATGATGACCGTCATTAAACCCTAGATATTCATCAGATATAATTTTTGAAATAATATTTTCTAGTAATATAATCTAAAAGCATTAAATTTCCTTTGCAAATTATTCCTACCAAAGTTTTAAACCATTGGTAGAAGCAGTAAAAATGCTTTGCAGTACTCTCTTTTTGGTGGAGCCCATTTTTTCTCCAACAAAATGCATAGATCCAGATGCTGAGGGCTACAGATTTAAATGAAAACTAACATCGAAAGAAATCTAAAGTTGGAAATTCGATTGGAACAACCTGACTTCTTGAAAATAACCAAAAATTCAAAAAGCAAAATATAACACAAATGTAGATGCGATGGAAGATGTCCTCCAAGGCATCTGCCTCGAAGCTTCTGATAGTCCTCCACTTGTGTTCATGACTTTTATTTGGTGCCTTTAATTGAGCTTAGCCTCTTTTTTGGGGAGGATGGTGATGTCCTATCAATATGGGCCACACCTTATTATAAAGGAAGAGAGAGGAAAACTGTCGGGTGCTGCTGTTGGCACCACACATTTTAAAGGGTGCAGGACATTCGGATTAGAGTCACGAGTGCATGACAATTGATTAGACACAGCAGCCTTGGACCACTCCTTTGATAAAGAAAAATCGTTTATGATTCCGTGCCATGCATTGAATTAATGTTACATCATCCACTTAATTAAAAAGTGTGTGGTATCATGCCACCCAAATTATTTGCTCGAAATCCTACGAATAACAGTACCATACATGATGCATCCATCAAAATCTCATTCACATCAGCCAAATTATGCTCACGCCAGCTTAAAATATGAATTAATTCATTCAGGGCCACTTTTGTCTAACATGAGCCCTATAATGATCCGTTTGGCAATTTATTAGATTAGTAAAAGTAATATAAAGCCTCTATTTTTCAGAGAAAGGATTTTATTAAAAAGAGGCGGGTGAACACTGTTCTTGCCTATTCATGTCCCAGTTAGTTTTTTTTTTTCTAAAAATATAAGAGTGTAAATTAAGATCCAAACTGTTGGAAATGTTCACAAGATCAAACGCGACCATGACACCAGACTTCAGCCGTTGGATCATTACCAATATCGAGATATGTGCAAAAAAGTGATCCATTGGGTGTAATTTTCTGAAATCTGTGGGCCCCAAACGCAAGATCCACACTGTTAGATCTCTTTAAAGGGGTGAAAATAGTTGTTTGGTTAATTTTTGAAAGCTTGATTGACACCTTGTGGATCTCAAAATATTTGCAAAACAATAGCAGCATTTAATGTATTATACTCAATATTGGATCTATCCATAAGCAATAATGTTATTCTATTTTTTAATTTTTTGGAGTGTAAATCAAGATCCAAATCGTTGAAAATGTTAAAAAGATGAAACACAGGCATGACACCAAATTTTAGCCGTTGAATCATCACCAATCTCAAGATATGTGCAAAAACGTGAGGCACTGGATGTGATTTTCTGGATTATGTAGACCCCAATCACAAGATCTAAACCGCTAGATCTCTTTGGAAGGTTTAATACAACCATAGAGTTAATTTCCAAGGCTTGATACTTTGTGGATCTCGTGAAATTTTCGAAAGACTTTCAACCATTGATATAAAAAAAATCTATTTAACTTAGATCTTTGCATTACCAAACACTTCTTTTGATTATAGTTTTTTTTTTTAATGGATCAATTTTGATGGGTCTATCTAAAAAATAGTAGAGATTACAAATACATTATCATGTCATTCCAATCCTACCCTTTTCTTTCTCATACATCTCTCATCACCTCTCTCTCATTTTAATAGGCGCACCACAAGAACTTGACAATAAAGGACATATTGTCATAAGTCAATCAAGTTCCATGGTATTAAAATAATCAAATCCATGTGCAAACAATGATTGGAATTATTTTTATACTTTTACAAATCACTGTTTGCACAGAACTTTTGTTTAGATCAATCTGTGCATGAAAACCTTTTGTGGCCCAATACCGTGATTGGCATTGATATGTGGGAATTCTTTGCACCCCTTATTAAATCCAAGCATGCAAACACGACTTGGAAGGAATGATGTAAGGTTACACTACCGATCACAATAATGATCAACCAGATTAGTTCGGTTCATTTGTGTATATTGCAAGCTCGTGCGCACATGACAGTCCATTACTCGTACGGAGTTTACATATGCAAGAATAGACGTCTTCTCCGACAACTTTAGACTGCTCAAATTCTTTAGACTTTTAATGAACATTTAAAATATAATCGCTCTATCAATGGCAACTCGTTCTGAGTTCAATGAATTAGGTTGAGATGATGCCAAGGTGGTGATCATGATTGAGAAATATCCTTTTCCAACTATTGCTCCTTGAATGAGAGGTTGCTCAATTGGTTCATGGAAAACAATGCTTTTCACTTATCATGTGTAACTTTCTCTGTCACTGCATGTGGATGTGGGTTTCATTCTCCTTGTGTATGGGCTCTCTCTCTCTCTTGGAATATGCAAGTTTCACTCCCCACACGCGCAAGTACTCTCCTCACATGTGTGGGTCTCTTGAGGGGTCCCGGCACCGTTATAGCAACTTGCAAGTAGCAACATGAGACTGATCAATTTCGAGCATATTATGTGCCTTGCAGACACTTAACCGAATTTTACTCTTGTTAGCTTTATGTAAAGAGAATTATTTTCTTCTGCTTTTGAATTATAATTTGATATTTCCATTATCATCTCTTACATGTAATAATTTGATATATGACATGTTTTTTTTAATCCTTATTTTTTATGTGATAGGCCTGGCGGGCGGACCCTTATGAATGGGTCGGCCCACAACGGTCGACCCTCGGTGGATATGAATTTGACCAGAAAATGCCTCGATGATTTGTTATTAAATACCTATTGTTCATACACATCATAATCTTCCTTAGGGGCATCATCGGTGGATTTGGAGATCGGATCGGATTCAATCACATATGTTAATTCGTCAAAGTGCAGCAATGCGTCCATCCGATGCTTCCACATGGCTAAGTTCTTACTGTTAAAAATATCAGCCTTAGCAAGATCATGCAGCGCTGATTTGGAAGATATTTTTACTGAATTAAAAGAAAAGAGGTTCAGATATCACTGACCGTTAAAGGAGAAAAATCACCATTTTTTTTAACCGCTGGATCATCTTCCTTTTGCTGCTACTAAGTAGATCTGCTCACAAGAATTCCGCACAATCAAACCGTTCGTCAATTGGAGGCCGGATGCGCAAGATATTGCAGTGTGAAGTTTTGACGGTTAAAATATCTCTCTGTCTACGTCAGCAGTCTGCTGTCGTCGCCGCCTGCATCAGCATACCATATCAGCACTTGCGTCAATCGTACCAAGACGACTTTAGAAGGACGCGCCAAAAAACAAAAAGAAAACGTCAAAGTGAGTTCCTCTTTTTATGGCACGTGTCCCGAGGATAAAACCTTGTTATGTATGCACGAACCACGAGGCAACATTCTTGATGACGTACGGAATCCAATGCATCCTTGTGGTACGCCTATTAAAATTTGTGGTGCAAAAATGAGCGCCCAAATTGAAAAAAAGAGAGACTGGCAGCCTCTTTTGTTAAACACATGGGTGGAGTCCACCTGGCCGCATGACCTTGACTTTTTTTTCTTGGTAAAAAATGACCTTGAACTCTTGAAGGTGCAATCCAGCTCCATTCGTAGACATCATTGCTACCGGTATGCATCCACATGTAAATCATGAGTACTGAGTAGGAATTATATGGCCCCCACACATGTGTGTTAACAAGACAAAGGTGTTGTATCCTCCTACACAAGACAGCAAGGGGAGAGAGAATAAGAGAAATAGGAAAAAAAGTCCCTCTCCACTGTCAGGGGAGAAGAAAGGTCGTGGTTTACTGCCATTATTACGACATCAGCAACATCATGTAAGCTAGGGGTGTACACGGATCGGATTGGTACGAATTTGGTCGAATCCGTCACCAATCCGTTACCAACGGATTGACGGATTTGAAATCCGTCACCAATCCGTTGCTGTTAAAATTCGATCCGATCCGATCCGTGGAGGACCTGATCGGATCGGATCGGATTAATCCGTTCACTCTAATTTAAAAAAAATATATTAAATATATTATTAAAAAAAGACATTTTGACCCTTTAATTTTTTTTCTTCTTTTAAATTTAGACATCTTAATTTATATTTAGACCCCTTATATTTTTTTTTTATATTTAATACCAACGGATCGGATCGGATTGAATCCGCGGATTGAGGGTGAAATCCGCCACCGATCCGTTGCTAACGGATTACAAGATTTTCAATTCGTTACCAATCCGTTTACCTTCGGATCGGATAAAAATCCACGGATTGGATCGGATTTCCGGATGGACGGATTTTTTGTACACCCCTAATGTAAGCATATGATGTCTGAGTGACATCGGCGAGGACACAGAAGATAAGCCTCCCACATTGTGGAATCATCATCTGGCCAGACTGGCCATGCCAGCAAGACACATCCGTATATACAGTAACACTGATTTTGTAGGTGCGTTGAGTTGATTGTTCAACCAGATCCGGCCGTCCATAAAATTCTGGAGTTTCCGGAACTCGCATGGGAACATCAATTGGGCACAATTGACCCGACGCAACAGTTGTCAAAGGGACAATTTAGTGAGAGCTAGCTACTAAACCTCCTCCTTAATCACTTTTTCAATTGTTATGGTCCTAGATGACCCCACAACACTATCTGCAAAATTGAGTGCACCAAAAAAGCGCTATATATTTGGGAAATATATTCTATTCTAAATACCTTGCACTCGCTCACAAATCCATCTTCTTCACATTTATTAACAAATCCAACTATCTCACAGTCATTAGCCTCCAATGAGTTAGCACTCATTCTAATTTATTACTAATCTAAATAATAATAATCATCGGATTCAGCTTGTGGAAAAATATTACTTAAGAAACTTAATTCAACATTCATTATTATTTATATTAGGGAAAAATTATTGCCAATGCTAATTCATTGGAGTTAGTGAGTATGGGGGGTTTAATTCGTCAAGGTATCCCACATGGTGGTATAAAATTTTTTACCTCTCACACAAGTTAATAGATTCCTCTTAGCAGAATATTACCAATGCACACACAAATATAAGATTCCAAGTGTGAAGGTACTATTAAATTATATTTCATACCCTTTTCTAACTTCACAATTAAAAAGGAAATTTATAACTAGAGCGTGAATTGGCGTTCACTTGGTTGCATCTATCATAACTTTATAATCGAATTTTGGATTTTCGTTTTTCACTCGCAAATTTGTTTGCATGACATTCACCTTTCTTTCCAACCATATAATAGCACTACTATGTTTGATTATTTTGCTGCAGGTAAACAATACTGCAACGAGCATATTCAAGGAAACTTTAAATTATACTGCCGAAGAGTTTTCTAGAACCATGGCTACTGGCTTTGATTCTACATTCCACCTTTGTGAACTCATTTGTAGAGAGCTCCCAAGCCGCGGCTACGCTGACCGGCACTGTCGGCCGCCACTAAAAGCAATTTTTCTTATAGTGAGGGTTGTAACCTATTACCCGAAAGTTACGATCCGAAAAAATCGGGTCTGAAATCTATTTTAAGATCCAATTCATAAACGGGTCTGAGTTCGGAACTCAATTTAGGTTCCGATTGATAAACAGATCCGATTATGGGTCCATATAGGTTTCGACCCATGGACACAATACCCGACATATGAGTCTTTGATATTGCAAAATCTACTTCAAAATAATTTTTTTTTGGATATCTTTATGTATAATACTGGAGGTAGTAGACTTGAAACATTATTATAAGTTGAATGATATACTTATTTTAATAAAAAAAGTGTTGAATCTAGAGCCAGTCCTCTAAGTGGACCCGGTTTTGGAACCGGATCATGGATTTTTTATCGGAACCGGGTCTGGAACAACAAAACAGACTCCAAGTCAAAACAGGATCCTGATCCGAAACCGTTATTTAGAATCGGGTCCGGGTCCAGTATGGTTCCAATCCGGAACCATTTCGTTTGGGTACGAATGTAAACTGGGCCTAAGTTTTGGCGACGATTCGGGCACCAGTCTTTAAGATTTGTTTTCCACTTCGGATCCTTGTGACCCCCTTGACATCACAATAGCAAATTGAATGTCCCAAAACTGTTTTTGTATGAATAAATGACGTACCTCAATCAAACCCCAATACTTAATTTTAGATTCGAAGTATATCGAAATCTTATTTACACTGCCATGGTCGATAGTGACATAGGTATTAACATTCTTCTTTGGCAGAATGTGAATGTTAGGGTCGACGTCGACCCTTGTGCACATGGTTTAAAATCTCGGCCGGTACCGGTACGTACCGGTACCGCACCGATATCTCAGCGAGATATCGGTAGCGGCGATACGGACTAAAATATCGCCAAAAAATCGCTAAATATCGGCTGATATTTTGAAAATATCGGCCGTGGCGATATATCGGCCGATATTTTCAAAATATCGGCCGATCTCCTTTGTTTTTTTTTTTTTTTTTTTTTTTTTTTTTTTTTTTTTTTTTTTCCGGGGGCGCTGCCCCCGATCCCCCGCCGGGGCCGCTGCCCCCTGGACCCCCGCGAGCTGACCGGTCAGCTCGACCCCCGCCGGGGGATACCCGCGGACCCCCTCTGCGAAGCGCATGTTTTAGATAAATGACAATCAAAATTCAAGAAAATAAAATGATCTACTTGACCATGATAGCTAGGACTCTTTTGCTAATTGTCTTTCTTTTTTTTGTGCTTGGATGTCTATTACTATCATAAACTACTAGATACGATATTAAACCTATTTAATTATGTTTGGAATGATATAGTAGTAAAGATTGTGTAATATGCTAATTCATGAACCAAAAGGCTTTATATTGAGTTAGATTCGATGTTACTCACTTATTTTCCCCTAGATCTAGTATTTTAAAGTGTAGATCTAAATTTTTTTATTTCCAAAATTTGAGGCTTTTCTTGAAATCAATTACATTTTTTCACATTAGTGTTCAAATGCATTGATAATGTATTAGTTTAAAATAGATCTATACTTTTGGAACAAAAAAGTATGAGTTTTTGCCAAAAATTGTGGTTGCATTATGTCAGATTTATGATATTTCATCTTATTGATCATGAGCATCGATAATGGTTGCATTATATAAAATACTGGAGAATAAAGCGAACAGCGATACAGACAGGACTCATAACTTAAGGTGACCGAGATTTTGATTTATTATTGTTACTAATGGAAAAAAATATTGTTTTCCAACATTTTCTAATATTCTGGATTTTTTGAATATTTTTGCAAATTTTTTTGGATTAAAAAAAAAATTCACACCGCGACGACCGCGACGGACCGATATCCGCGACGATATCCGCGACGTATCGGTTTTTCGGCCCGGCCGATACCGCGACCGATACCGAGATTTTAAACCATGCTTGTGCATTATAGCCACGGTCAACGTCGACCCTCAACATTAAAAATGAGGGTCAACGTCAACACTAAGAAAAAGGGTTAAAAAAAAAGATTTTTTGGGCGGGAAGGTTGGTTTGGTGTGAGTTTGGCTAACATGACATTTTTGGTAAAATGTTTTTTTTTTAAATGTAGAGGATTTTACAATAAAAAATATACTTTAGGTGGCTATTGGACCAAAAATGTCACTTTAAAACTAAACCCAGTCGACGATCCTCCAAAAAAAAAGGGTTTAAAAAAAGGTTTTTTTGGGCGGGAAGGCCTCTTTGGTATGAGTTTGGCTAAAGTGACCTTTCCAATTCATTTGACATGTAAAGCGTTTTTTTTTTTTTTTTTCCTAAAAATCTAAATGGACCGATTTTAATGGCCTGAAAATTGGGTCCATGTAGACCGTTTTTTTTTTTTAATCCTCTAAATTTTAAGTGGGATAAAAAATTTATAAAAGAGAAGTGATAATGGATGACACTCATTTTTTTTACGGAGGTATTCATTTTTCTTCATAAAATTTTGAAGCGCCTCGTAAAAAAAACAAAGAAAAAAAAGGGAAGTGTGAATATCAATTGCCTTTGTAAAATCACCATTATTTAAGATGGCACTGTCACTGCGTCTGCTTCCTTATCGCCATTGCATCCTTTCCTTCTCTTCTTCTCTTCCTGCTTCTTCTGTTACTCGGAGGGCTAGGGTTTCGAGCTCCTGTAAGAGTCTCCTCCCCTTTCCAATGCCGGCGCTGGCACCGGAGACGAATATCGAGACTTCACCGACGCTCTTGTCCAGTACGTAGTCCCTCGACGGGATCTGATTGGCACGTGGCCTCTCGGCAGCGTCGTCACGCAGGGCTGCTGACACGTGTCCGTGGCCGACGACCCTTTCACCCTCGATTTACTGCAGCGATCTCAATCTCGACTCGATGCCAACATCTCTCCTCCAATCCTCTCTCTGAAATTTCTCTCTGTTTCTTTCTTGAAATGCAGTTCAAATTAGAGAATCATAACGATTGGGAAGTTCTAATTAAAAAGTGGATAATTATAGTAGAGATGGTTTTGGATTTGAATTGATAAAGATGCTATTAGGATTGTAGATTGGGAATTGTTTAGTTCATAGTCAACACTTGAAGTGAAATGAAGAGGGTGGAGCAGGCAATAAAGTGTTTTTGGAAGATATATAGATGAAACAGTGAATGATCTTGGATGAGTCAACAAAAAGATGAGATCTTTGGAGTTGGTTCAGCTCATTCTTAGATGATAAAGATGCAGAGTTGTTTTCGGCCCAAAGAGCGAACAATACGTTTGTACAAGCACAATTGGCAAGATTAGATTTTCGTTTGATTGGGGATGCTGCTCTCATAAGTTGGATATACAGAATGTCGGCCAATCAATAAATAACAAATAAAAAAAGTATAGTAAAAGATGAAGGTGTTGAGATAGATGTATGACAAAACTAGAAAAAGATAGAATGAAAAAATGAGAGCATTTAGGAGCATTTAAGGGGGGTAGCATTCAAGATGGGTTGGGAATGTGCCATCAACAATGCTGATGACAAAAAATATTCCTATGCAGGTTGATTGCGCCGAAAAATGGTTAGAGATGTCATGGATGAAAGTAGTCAAGATAGATCCGAAGTACACTCTAGATGAGGATTTAAGGATAGACTAAAATAGAAAAACAAATTCATGTGGCTTCCCTCAGTTTGACCGGGACAAGGCTTTAACAGTGATGATGACTATTACCTCTAATCAGCATTCAAATACAAATTATGATAAGACTAGCGACTTTGATGTCTCATTTCTGCTTCCGATGATTAAAGCTTGTAAACCTAAGAGATATTGTGATACAGCCTTGAGATTTAGGGCGGCATTGGCCCCGCTTGGACCAGACTCGTGTGCTCAAACTCAGCTCTTTCATCTATGTGTACTGATGTTGAGGCTAAGGTACAACTGGTAGGCTGTTTTAAGCATTGGCACATGTATACACATCAATTTCATTTCAGTCCCCATTTTGGCCGGCCTCCAAAATGAAACATTTCTCCAAACTTGCATGTCAATATATACTTGCTCAGGCTTCTAGCCTATTATGATCACGTCCATATTTCATTTATATAGAATAGCAAAACTAAAACAACCATGCATACAAATGCAAATACAATATTTTGGACCATCTTTAAGCAAAGCGACATTGGGTTGTGACTTGTGAGTGCGTGAATTTGAGTTCCCGACAAATAAATAAATAAGGGGCAGGTTCTCCTAAGCTGCAGCTTAGGATATCCTAAGGTGCAGTGTGTAAACCGCACTTGTGTGAGCACATATGTGACCCATTTTTACACTAATGCAGCTTAGGATACCCCTAAGCTGCAGCTTAGGAGAGCCTGCCCCAATAAATAAATTGGGCCATACAACTATAAAATGTTGAAACATCTCTCACTATGAGGACTAGGAATAATTTGGACGGCAGCTGCCATGGTTGGAAATGAATTTAATTAAGAAGCGAAAGCAGAAAAAGGACTAAAACAAGGCATCAATTAAATAAATGCAATCTGATGTGGCAATCCAAGTAGTAAATGCGCAATTAGCCTTTACCATTCAAAATAAAAGAACTAATCATTGTTAAGAAAGGAATTTGAAAATGACTATGAAACAATGAGAAGCAAGTTAAGTTGTGGGACATTGAAACAAAAAAAATTATTAGCACGTTGTGAGAACTCCTACACAATAAATTAAGTAATTAATTAATGTTTTACAGTGAATCTTCCCATAGTTTCTAATTCATTTTGAATAAAAAAAGTCAAGGTTTTTCATGCATTTACAGGAGATTTTATGTAATATTTTTGTTTCAATTTGGCTTTCTATGCCCTTATGAAATGACTCACAAGACAATTTATAGTGGTTGATGATTTGATCTGCACGTTGGATTGTTTTGGAAAATGTTACTGCTAAGCCAAAAAAAAAAAAAAAAAAAATCCATGCCCATACCCATTTTGTTGCAAATAGATATATATATTTTTAAAAAGAGTACTAGAACAAAACAATACAAACATTATAGTGGTTCGATCCCGGCACATTACCTTGATCAATGAGCTAGTTGTATTGTTGGTGTCAAGTCCAACGAGACCAAATACTGTAATGACCTGAGTTTCTCGAAGTGTTGGATCCACATGATATTTGGTCAACTATAGGACAATTTTCTCACGTAAATAATTCCAAATAGTTGAAATATTGGCTAGGCCCGTTAATTTCAGTATGAGTGGCTGAAGTTTTCAATGAGATGGGTCGCACTGGACCATTAGCCCAGAGGACCTCACTGCACCTGTTGGCTGTTTGCCTGTTACCCAAACGTAAGAGAGGGAGGGAGAGGCGGTCTTCCCAACAACAGCAGACTGCATTGGCAAGAAGATGCTTCCCAAAGAACATATCAGTGTCTGCCACCACGCTCCTGCATTTCACTCCCACAGCCTGATGATAAATCTGCTCATCAAGACAAGTCCAAAAAAATTGAGAATACTTATTTTTGACCTGAGGACGTGTATATCATTTCTGGGCCTTGTTTTAGAATGTGCTGCACGCACATGACTCAACAAGACAAAACTGTTGGACTGATGACCCCAAATTGCATATCAAAATAATAAATCAGATTGGGAGATCCTAACCATTAACCATTTAATATACCTGCCCATCATGTATGAATGGACTATTTATCCAAGGGTAACAATTTCCTGTTAGGCTGAGTGTTGGAACAGCCGATAGTGGGATGTGATCCGTCCAGTCGAATTTGGATCACCAATCCATGGCCCTTTTGCACTTTGGGGTAGTCTAATTCCAACTTATATGAAACATAAACCAAATATGAGGTAAGGGCTCTTACAATTATCACAAGATTTGCGCGGGTTGCCTGGATGGATGCCTGAAACACCTGCTGAGCGGAGCAAAAAATGCATGGAATGGAGTTTCGGGGACTGGTATAAATTTCCCAAGATAAGCCAGGGGCCAGCTGAAGAAGGAAAAAGAAAGGAACTATTGTTTATATCCACTGGAGGAAAGGAAGGAATGCATGAGTAAAGCTAAGAATACACCACAATCATTTTCCTGCATGAAAAAAGCTAAGAAAACACCATTATCATTAGCTGTGTTCCCTGTTAAAAAAAAAACAAAAAACGACCTTATGAGACCAATAGCAACGGAAACAAGCCACAGCTTCCAATTGAGCCTGACAGTTGTTGTAAACTTTCCAAGGAATTCGATGATCAAAACCTACATGTAAAAGAGGCGTTTCAGTTGTTAGAAGTGTGGTAACCTGTGGGCTAGAAACATTTTAAGTTTCTCTTACTTGGAGTAAGGCGGTGATTCCAGTGATACCCATGAAGAGGCGGTTTCTGGTGATGCCAACAAAGATATTCATTTCATCAGGCTTTCGAGCATTGAATAAATTGAATACCTGACACAAAAATAGTTGAAAGTTGAATTTTTTGTTGAAGCAACAAAGTACAAAATCTTGAGGGGTAAGGATTATGCTTCATCTCATCTGTAGCATGTGCATGGTTGGCTGAGACTCCCATTTCTGTTTGTCACATCATGGCCCCATGGTATTGTAGGAAATCATGTGGCCTGCATGTCACAGATCCCACGTCAGATCAACCAGGGCTGATGCCAACAGAGAATATAATTCCACTCAATGTAAGACTTGATCCGGTCCCACCATTAAGACTCCCATTAGGATTAGTGGATGTGGGATTCTTGGCGAAGAAGTCTCTATTAAGTGTGACTCTTTGGGACTTGTCTATATAAGATAAAAGGGAGCCCTAGGGTTGGGTATTATTCCATCCCATAGGAGAGACAACAGGCTAAGAGATCCGCGGAGCTTTCCAATCGCCAGAATGCACATAGATCTCCGGCCGCGTGTCAGAGTCTCCGCATCTAAATCCATCAATTGGTATCAGAGCAAGGCACAGTGCATTCTGACGGTTTGGATCGCGGAGTTATGATTTAGATTGGAGTAGATCTAAGGCTTTCGTCCGAAACCCAGGCCTCATTCATTTTTCTCTGCAAACCCAAGTTGAGAGGAAGAAGACGACTTCATCTTCTTTATCCTGCACGAGACAGGGCATTGTCTTCCTTGGGATTTGTGTTGCTAAGTCAAGACAACGAAGGCACAGGTACAACGCATCCTATATGCCTCGTTTTCTCATATCGCCTGGGGTTGCATGCATTGGATATTGTCTCATCGTGAGTACGTCATCAGAGAGGAGGGAGGCGGGCGCTGGGCGGAGGTGGGTGGCCGAGTAGGGAGAGGGAGAAGGAAAGGGAGGGAGGGGCATTTTGGAGATTTTCACAGGGGTCCATCATGGTTCCCATGGATGGATGTGCAAGGAGCATTTCCGGTTGTGCAACTAGCAGCTCCCTTGTTTTGTGATATTTCTCTAATGAAGGACTTCTGAAATTACAATTAAGAGCCTAGTATTTATTGTTTTGCATAGCTGGGCCTGTTTGACTAATTTGGGACCATTCCTTGAATTTCAGACTTTCTGAAATTTCAAATAGACACCTGTCCATGTGCCTTGTTTTTTTTTTTTTACATCTCAATCAATGGGATTCTTCATTTGGATTTGTGTTTCTAGAGTATAAACATGCAACATGATGATTTATGAGTTGGTTTCTAAACCTGAATTTATAGGTGTAATGAAGACTTTTATGGTGCACCCTATGTATTCGATGAAATTCCCCTATGATATGTTGAGTAATGGTATGTTCTCATGAGATTGATGACTAGCATTAATCTACATTGATAAACCTGAATATGTGATTCCTATGATGAATTTGTGGAATTCATGAAGAAATTTGTAGTGTGTGACAACTTACATGATTCTAAGATTGGTGAGTAATATGAATCCAAACCTGAGGTTAGTTATGTGATTGCCCTTACACAATTGGATACAGTAATGAAACGGTGCGGGGCATAACAAAAACCCAAGATTTGTGTAAGAGGCTTATCTAAAACTACCTAGATGTAGGTGTTGAGAATGGTAAAGAATTTTGTTAAAGGATGAATCAAGTTTATATGACTTCCAAGAACAGAATGTCTATTATATAACATGATTAATGAGGACCGACCCATTGGACCTCCGCTGGCATAGATGTTATTCTCTGGCTCACAGGTCAGATATGTTATTCCCTGATTCACAGGTCAGATATGTATTTCCTGACTTCTAGGTCAGTTATGTTAATCACCTGTCAGCTATTTTCACTGACTGTAGGTCAGCCTTTGTATATGATATGAGGCATCCCTGAGGTATTTGTGGTCATGTGGTTAGGGGATTGTCTGAGGGTGAGTTTAGGAAACCCTATCCGGACTTTAATAAATGCATTCTCGATATTATTGAAAACTTTATTATTCTTTTTTAACATGAAATTGTGCACACATGTAGATTAGAAATCTATTCACTCAGTTTCACTGATTGTTGTTTTTGCTGCCCCAGTCCAGGTAAACAAGATTTAGAAACTAAGGATTATCATGACGATCAAAGGATAGGCTACAGCATGCATTCCTGAGCGACGGATGCACATAGAAGATAAAGATGAAGGACTAGTGTCATTAATTGCATTTTTATTGGATTTGGATTTTTTTTTAATTAAAGACTTAGTTTTTAGGCAAAAGCCTGGTTATTTATGCTTTAATGATTTGATTCATGTTATGGTGGTGATACTTGTTGGTTACGATGCGGAATCCGACAGGCCCCAGATTTCGGGTCATTACAACGACATTGTTGCTACTAAGAAAAGCATGAATGAGGTCCCAACTTTCGAGAAAGTAACCACACCTCCGTTAGAAAATTTGCTAAATAATAACATACTGAGAACTACTTCCTTTCATAGCAGTATGATCATACTTGGCAAAAGACGAAGGAATTAAATATGAAGGTGTTCTTCACTTCGTTAGAATATTCACTGGTGTCATCCTTCAAACGTAGAATACTCGTACCCCTGAAGTTGAGAACAAGGAGGACAACCACTTGATATAGAGCCTGTACTTCCCTAGTGAGGTTACACGCATATTAGATTAGAAAAATTAAATTAAGTATGATAATACACACATGTTGCAACACAAACAGTACAAATATCTTGGAAGAAAGAATAATCATTTTGCCAATTGTTTATGGCTCAAAAATAAACAAATGCAAACATTTGATGGGCTTTCACTAAGATAAGCCATAAATTATCCATTCTGCAAAATAGTTAAACTAAGTGCCTCTGCGGCACATCAAAACTGAGTAAGATTCAACAGAAAAGCTGCTGTCACCTACGAACTTAAGTAACAAGAAAGAGACATGCCTGTACTAATAAGTTTCTCCATATGACATTTGTAATAAGTGGCTCCCTGCAGGAAAACAGAAAGCAAAGTCATATTAACAGTTTTGTGACGCCCCGGAGTCCCACATCGACTATAGAGAGGAAAGTGATTGGGATTATATGTAGAGCTTACACCCTTACTTAGCATGAGGCCTTTTGATAGGTTGAGGCCCATCAGAAACAAAACCGTGAGGCCAGTGGGCCAAAGCGGACAATATCATGCATGGGTAAGGGGTGGGGCGTTACAAATGGTATCAGAGCCGACTCTCGACTAGTTCGAGTGTGGTCCCCTACCGTGGTCTGGTGCAAGTGGGCGGGCTTCCATGTGGGTGGGCCAAGAGGGCTGGCAGGCTACAGGGGCTGGCAGGCTACTGCACAGGGACGTGCAGCCTTTAAGGGGGGTGGAATGTGACGCCCCGGAGTCCCACATCGACTATAGAGAGGAAAATGATTGAGATTATATGTAGAGCTTACACCCTTACTTAGCATGAGGCCTTTTGATGGGTTGAAGCCCATCAGAAGCAAAACCGTGAGGTCAGTGGGCCAAAGCGGACAATATCATGCGTGGGTAAGGGGTGGGATTTGTAACGCCCCACCCCTTACCCATGCATGATATTGTCCGCTTTGGCCCACTGGCCTCACGGTTTTGCTTCTGATTTACCCTCTGTTGTCACCAGTTGGGTTTCCCTCTTTATATCCTCGATTGCTTCTTCAGACACGAAGGCTTTCTTTAGAGCCTCCGCATAAGTCTTCGGCTCGTGCAACTTCACATCTTTCTTAATGTCCGGTCGCAGGCCATTAACAAATCGCTCCATCTTTTCCTCTTCTGTAGCCACTAATGTTTCTGCGAAGTGAGACAGTTCGGTGAACTTGATAGCGTACTTGGCTACAGTAAGGTTGCCTTGCACCAATGTTTCAAACTCCCTCTTCTTCTGTGCCCGAATGTGATCCGGTATAAACTTCTTTATAAATTCGCGCTTGAAGAAGAGGGAGTTTGAAACATTGGTGCAAGGCAACCTTACTGTAGCCAAGTACGCTATCAAGTTCACCGAACTGTCTCACTTCGCAGAAATATTAGTGGCTACAGAAGAGGAAAAGATGGAGCGATTTGTTAATGGCCTGCGACCGGACATTAAGAAAGATGTGAAGTTGCACGAGCCGAAGACTTATGCGGAGGCTCTAAAGAAAGCCTTCGTGTCTGAAGAAGCAATCGAGGATATAAAGAGGGAAACCCAACTGGTGACAACAGAGGGTAAATCAGAAGCAAAACCGGTGAGGCCAGTGGGCCAAAGCGGACAATATCATGCATGGGTAAGGTGTGGGGCGTTACAAATGGTATCAGAGCCGACTCTCGACTAGTTCGAGTGTGGGTCTCCTGACGTGGTCTGGTGCAAGTGGGCGGGCTTCCATGTGGGCGGGCCAAGAGGGCTGGCAGGCTACTGCACAGGGACGTACAGCCTTAAGGGGGGTGGAATGTGACGCCCCGGAGTCCCACATCGACTATAGAGAGGAAAGTGATTGGGATTATATGTAGAGCTTACACCCTTACCTAGCATGAGGCCTTTTGATGGGTTGAAGCCCATCAGAAGCAAAACCGTGAGGCCAGTGGGCCAAAGCGGACAATATCATGCATGGGTAAGGGGTGGGGCATTACAAATGGTATCAGAGCCGACTCTCGACTAGTTCGAGTGTGGGTCCCCTGACGTGGTCTGGTGCAAGTGGGCGGGCTTCCATGTGGGCGGGCCAAGAGGGCTGGCAGGCTACTGCACAGGGACGTGCAGCCTTAAGGGGGGTGGAATGTGACGCCCCGGAGTCCCACATCGACTATAGAGAGGAAAGTGATTGGGATTATATGTAGAGCTTACACCCTTACTTAGCATGAGGCCTTTTGATGGGTTGAGGCCCATCAGAAACAAAACCGTGAGGCCAGTGGGCCAAAGCGGACAATATCATGCATGGGTAAGGGGTGGGGCGTTACAAGTTTCATTAAGACTAGAGAATGAAATAGAGCCTAGTGATATATATATATAGTAAGGTGAGAGGAGCATCTCTCATAAATATATATATATACATCCAATGCCAACAGCCTAAATATGAGGGTCCCTCCCCTTACTCTCATGTAGTGTGAGACTCATATTTAGGCTGTTGGCATTGGATATATATATAGGGAGCTGCTCATGTGAGAGTGCCTCTCACCATTTATATGAGAGAGCCACATCCCAGCCCTCCATTTTCTGAGCAGATCCAACGGCTGGATGAAAAAAGTCAAAAAGCATCATAGTACTTGGAGAGAGAAAAAGTGGCTTTGTTTTTTTTAGAAATCCCGCCATCATTTCATTTCACAACCATTTCAAAACGAGCCCTGCTTTTCAAAACAATGGTTGCCCTGTTATTCAAAACGGAAGAGTGAATAGAAATCAGAAGGAGCAAGGATTTCTCAAGACGAAGCACCCACCTTCTCCAGTTTCGAGCGTTTCTCTCTCCTTTTCAATCCCTTATCTTCTCTGTTAGATGTGGCTGCCAGAAAGACGAAGCACCCATCTTCTTCCAGTTTCGAGCGTTTTTTATGTTGTAAGTCCTGTAGCCTGTACTTTTGGAGAAGATCGCCCCTTCCTTCTGGCAACCAGATCTAACAGAGAAGATGAGGGATTGAAGAGGAGAGAGAAACTGTAGAAGATAACTAAGGCCCATCTAGGCCCAAGAAGGATATCCCACGTGTGGGACTGTATTGAGTCTTGTACAGCTTGTCATACATCTTATCTCATAGATTTTCTTCCATGTATAGAGATTTACATTCTTTATTCTTTATATTCTGATTGTAATCCTGCTGATTGATAGCATGTAATTAGGGTTAATATGATTATAAAATGGTGAGTCGATCCTCAATTGAGGAATCAACTTTTCCTCCAAACTTCTTCCTCTCATTTTGCTCTTTACATTCTATCATGGTATCAGAGCTATGGTTATGATCAATCCCTCTTCTATTGTCTTCTATCATTGATCATTCTTCTTCCTGAAGTGAAAACTTCTCTCCGATAGTGTCTGATCATCCCTGATCAGAGGTGGCCCACCTTTGATCATCATCATCATCGCAGCGGAAGCAGCCTATATTGTTCGTCTGGTTATTCTCTTATTTATGGAGATTTTTTCAAGATTTTTGGATCATCAGAAGTAGGATATCCACCTCATTTTGTGATATTTCAGTTTTGTCCGGCAGTTTCCATCACAGCCGTTCAAATTTGTGGATTTTGATCCGATTTGAGTGAAACTTTGGCCTGGTGTTGCGAAAATATCTTGTCCTTCCATCCCCTACCGTTGATCTTGCTGTTGGTCCGCTCATAGAGTTCATGTTAAAATCGACACACTGACGAGCTTCACGGTTTTTACCGTTTGTGCTTCAGTGCTTCACTGCTGCCCACAGACGATGATCTAGACAGCACCAACAGTCCACCTAGTGTTGGTCGACTCATTTTTCTGGGAATTATGGTGATTTTTCAGGAATTTTTCCATCACCTTTGAGATAGTTTCCATCATCTTCTTCATCTGACGGTTTTTCTAAGACAGATTTCATCATCACCGTCCAGATTTGTGGATCTTTTTCCAAATCTCATCAGATTTGGACCTGAAGGAAGTACATTTGATCCACTTTACAGCGATCAAACCTGATCTGTGATTCGATCATTCTGTGGGGCCCACATGTGGATTCACCCACTGAAGATAGGGACGACAGGGCTTCCCTGTACTCTGTTGCTGCTACTGTGCACTACTGTTTGCACCTTCCTCACCCTCTGGCTACCAGCATCCACCTAACAAATATTACTACTGAGTTTTGGACCATATCACTGTCGTGCTACAACAGAGACCATAATCTCTGTTTCCTTTCCTCCATTGGTTCAAGGCATCAGATCTCATCTCAACATCAGATTGGACCTCATCTCAGGCATTAGATTCAAGGATCTGAACAAAGAAAACATTTCTGATCTCTCTCCATGCAGCTATCTATTGATCTGACCGTCTGATCAAGAACTGGGGCCCACCTCGGATTGTGCAACTGTCACAAGTTCTGCACCAAGCTGGTCGCCTCAAAAGTACTGTTGCTGCTGCCACTGTTAGCCCTCTTTGCTGCCGCCACATATTTGCTGCTGCTGTTGCTGTCTTTGCTGCTATTAGTATTGTTCCTGCCTCTTTCTACTATGGACAATTATGATGCTAATGGTGATCGGTATCAATCTCACTCTCCTCTAGCATTTCCAGCTTTTCATTCTTCAATATCTCTGTCTTCATCCATCACCCCATCCACATGGTTTCTAGATTCAGGAGCATCGAACCACATGACTTCTGTAGAAAGTAGCTTTACAGCCTCTCACCCTTACCTTGGAAAAGAAAAAATCACCACTGCTAATGGAGACCAATTAATCATCTCTGGAATTGGTACCATTATTTTATCTGGTGTCTCTGGCCAGTCTCTCCACCTTCCCAATGTCTACTTTGTTCCCAAATTATCAGCCAATTTACTTTCTGTAGGACAACTTATTGATGATGGGTACCATATTATCTTTTCTTCCACTGGTTGTGTCATACAGGGGCGGCAAACTGGGAAGGTGATCGCAACAGGGAGTAAACAACGGTCGACTATTTCTGCTGGACATTGGACATCATTCTCTCTTTTCTTCTTCTTCTCCTCAGTTAGATAAATTGTGGACTGTGTGGCATAGTCGTCTTGGTCATGTGAACAATGCGTATTTACTTTCCCTATTTAAAAATGGTTTTTAGAACCCACTTTTAATAATAAAGTGATGTCCTCTTTCCTTCAATCTAAGTGTGAAACGTGTTGTTTGAGTAAGAGTCATATCTTGCCTTTTCCTATTCATAGTTCTCGTGCGTTATCATCTTTTGATGTTATTCACACTGATGTTTGGGGAATTGCACCCACCTTGAGTCGGACAGGCTTTAAGTATTATGTGACATTCATTGATGATCATTCTCGTTTCACTTGGATTTATTTCATGCGCTTCAAATCTGAAGTTTTTTCTTTCTTCCAAAAGTTTTACAAAATGGTTCAAACTCAATTTCAGAAAGAAATAAAAACTCTTAGGTCTGACTCTGGTGGAGAATACATATCCCATGAATTTTCTGCCTTCCTTTCTGATAAAGGAATTCTTCACCAAAAATCTTGCCCACATACTCCACAGCAAAATGGTGTTGCGGAGAGGAAGAACAGACATATTCTTGAAACTGTTCGTTCTCTCCTCCTTGCATCTTTAGTTCCTCCCACCTTTTGGTGTGATGCTGCACAGACTGCTGTATATCTCCTCAATCGTCATCCTAGCTCCGTTCTAGGAAAGACTACTCCATATGAAGCTCTCTTTGGTAATACTCCTTCATATTCTCACTTGCGTGTTTTTGGTTGTTTATGCTTTGTCCATCTTCCACCTACAGAACGCACTAAGCTGTCACCCTCAAGCTGCCAAATGTCTCTTTCTAGGGTACAGTACTGAACACAAGGGATTTCTATGCTATGACCAATCTGAGAAACGCATGCGAATATCTCGTAATGTAATCTTCTTAGAACACATTCCTTTCTTCTCTTTGCATTTGGATACACATCCTGTTGCTGTATCTTATCTGCCACAATTTCCTGCACCTACTTCTCCACCACCACCTATTACCAAGGTCTATGTCCGGCGTAACAAGGTTCCTCCTGTGGGGCCTCCTTCTCCTGATCATCTCCCAATACTGCCTCCTACACCCTCAGGTATTAATACTTCCTCCACCGATAGTGTTATACCCTTGCGACGCTCTAGTCGTCCTTCTGTTGCTCCTGACAGATATGGCTTCCCTGCTCTTTTCACTTCTTTGGATAGTGCTCCTATTCCCACCTCTTATTCACAGGCTTCGAAGATTGCATATTGGCAGGATGCTATGACTGAGGAGTTGCTTGCTCTTGAAGCAAACAACACATGGGACTTGGTACCCGACTCCTGAAGGCACCTCTGTGATTGGCAGTAAATGGATCTACTCTATAAAGGTTAACTCTGATGGGAGTCTTGACCGCTACAAAGCCAGATTGGTGGCACAGGGTTACAAGCAGGAGTATGGCATTGACTATGAGGAGACATTTGCACCAGTGGCTAAAATGACCACTGTTCGCACCCTCCTTCGTGTAGCTGCAGCCCGTAACTGGCCCCTATGGCAAATGGATGTAAAAAAACGCCTTTCTTCATGGCGACTTACATGAAACTGTTTATTTAAAACCACCTCCGGGTTATGCTTGTCCTCCACACCATGTTTGTAAATTGAGGAAAGCTCTTTATGGACTTAAGCAGGCTCCCAGGGCTTGGTTTGATAAATTTCGGGCCGCTATCCTTCAAGCTGGATTTCGCCAGAGTCACTCTGATAGTTCCCTCTTCCTCCGATGGACATCAAAAGGCTACACATTTCTCTTAGTCTATGTTGATGATATGATTATCAGTGGCAATGATAGTGCCGGTATTACGGATCTCAAACGTCATCTCACTCGCCACTTCAGAATGAAGGATCTTGGTCCTCTCACCTACTTTCTAGGGCTGGAGTTCATACGTAGCAAATCTGGCATTCGGATTCATCAGCGGAAATATGCTAAAGATTTAATCACTTCGGCACAACTTGATGATGCTCACACTTTTGATACTCCTATGGAATTGAACAGCAAGATCCGTAGGGATGATGGCCAGCCCCTAGATGATCCTTCTGTTTTTTCGGCGAATAGTAGGTAGTTTACTCTACTTAACTATGACCCGACCAGATATTTCTCATGCCGTTCATACGATTAGCCAGTTTGTGAGCAATCCTCACAAACCTCACCTTGCTGCTGCCTTGCGCATACTCCGCTATGTCAAAGGCACCCTTAACCATGGTCTCTTCTACTCTTCGGGCGCTTCTCTGCACTTATCAGCTTATTCGGATGCTGACTGGGCTGGTTGCCCAGATTCTCGGCGCTCTACCACTGGCTGGTGTATGTTTCTTGGGGACTCCTTGATTTCGTGGAAATGTAAGAAGCAAAACCACTGTCTCTAAATCTTCTGCTGAGGCTGAATATCGGGCCATGTCATCTGCAAGTGCTGAAATCATCTGGCTACGCCGTCTTCTCTGTGAATTCGGTGTCATCATTGGTAGATCTACACCTCTTCATGGGGACAACACCAGTGCTACGAGAATTGCAAACAATCCGGTCTTTCATGAAAGAACGAAGCACATTGAGATTGATTGCCACTTCATCCGTCAGCATGTTGTTACGGAGAAGATCACTTTGCCTCATGTCTCTACTCTTAACCAGTTGGCGGATATCTTCACAAAAGCTCTTCCCAAAACGCGTCATCATGATCTCACTAGCAAATTGATGTTTTCTGCCTTACCACATCAATTTGAGGGGGAGTGTAGAAGATAACTAAGGCCCATCTAGGCCCAAGAAGGATATCCCACGTGTGGGACTGTATTGAGTCTTGTACAGCTTGTCATACATCTTATCTCATAGATTTTCTTCCATGTATAGAGATTTACATTCTTTATTCTTTATATTCTGATTGTAATCCTGCTGATTGATAGCATGTAATTAGGGTTAATATGATTATAAAATGGTGAGTCGATCCTCAATTGAGGAATCAACTTTTCCTCCAAACTTCTTCCTCTCATTTTGCTCTTTACATTCTATCAGAAACGTGAGAGACTGGAGAAGATGGGTGCCCCTTCCTTTTGGCGGCCAAATCTAACAAAGAAGATGAGGGATTGAAGAGGAAAGAGAAAAGGGAGAAGATGGGTGCTCCATCCTTCTGGCTAGCCACATCTAACAGAGAAGATGAGGGATTGAAAAGGAGAGAGAAACGCTCAAAACAAGAGAAGATGGGTACTTCGTCTTGAGAAATCCTTGCTCCTGATTTCTATTCACTCTTCCGTTTTGAATAGCAGGGCAGCCATTGTTTTGAAAAGCCAGGCTCGTTTTGAAATGGTTGTGAAATGAAATGTTGGCGGGATTTCTAAAAAAAACGAAGCCACTTTTTCTCTCTCCAAGTACTGTGATGCTTTTTGACTTTTTTCATCCAGCCGTTGGATCTGCTCAGAAAATGGAGGGTTGGTATGTGGCTCTCTCATATAAATGGTGAGAGGCACTCTCACATGAGCCACTCCCATATATATGTACATATATATGGAAATGCTCCTGTGAGAGTAACTCTCACACTACTATGAGAGAAGTTCTAGCCATTGGATCCACATCCAGATCCAACTGCCTAAATAGACAGATGTTGATGTTTAATTTCGATCTGGGCGGGAGAGGGAAATAAGGGAGGGTCTTTTTGCTTTTTGATTTTCGTTGCATTTTGACTCTTTTTAGGTTGTTCGATCTGAGTGTGGATCCACTGGCTTGGATTTCTTACTCTCATAGTAGCGCGAAATGCTCCTGCGAGAGTGACTCTCACGCTACTATGAGAGTAAAAAGTTCTAGCCATTGGATCCACATTCAGATCCAACTGCCTAAAAAGACAAATGCTGATGTTTAATTTTGGTCTGGGCAGGAGAGGACAATAAGGGAAGGTCTGTTTGCTTTTTTATTTTTGTTGCATTTTGACTCGTTTTAGGCTGTTGGATCTGAATGTGGATCTACTGGCTTGGATTTCTTACTCTCATAGTAGCGTGAGAGTACTCTCATAGGAGCATTTCTCATATATATGTGTGTGCGTGTGTGCAAATGCTCATGTAAGCAATTTAAGCATAACTTTGTGGGGCCCACCTGCGGCCACATCAATGCATGGGAAGGCGGGGATCAAAAGATTTGGATATGACCCAACTGTGCAAAATTCCAAATCCATCAGATCATCCTAGCCCCTTGATCTGTGGCCATCAAGTTTAATAGTTTTAGAATGCATCAATAATTTTTTTTTTTTTTATGTCCAATGTTTAGTCCCATTCTGATCGGTGTAGAAAAAATGGGATCAATGACATTTCCGTTCGGATTGATCATAGGAGAAACTTTTAGGTGGGTTGTCTGCATCTAAGCTATTTGCACACAAGTTATCACAGATAACATCCCTCATTATCAGTCCAGCCAACCTTGTAATCGCCAATATGTCATGTGATCGTGAAATGTCTCCACTTACGAAACGAGAAAATCCATCATCAAAATCATGGGAAAGTTCCCCTGATGACACAAACAAATACTAATTGCTTCCGCCCAAACACCCTTGTGTTTTTTTTGGCATGATTTGGCAATTCACCATTAGAACCAACCATTTCCAACCTGGTAAGGGCAGAAACCTGATATCTCATACTTTTTATGCCTTTCTAGTTTTCTCATCCCACCATCAGCAGATGGGACACAGCAAAATGTCTGATGCCCCAAGAGAAACCTGTCAAAGATAACTAAAGGCCCAAGCTATCAGGCCCTAGGCCCAGCCTATCAGAGGCCCATTATAGCTCAACTCTCGTAGTCAATTTTGTTAAGCTGATTTATCCCTTGATTGATTAGGAGATTAGGATTTAGTCAATGATTTCTCCCTTGATTGATTAGGAGATTAGGATTTAGTCAATTCTTTCACCGTAACTAGTGCCTTGATTATTGTAATTAGTCCTTGACTAAGGCTTCAATTCATTATTAATACTCAACAATCGATGATCCCAGATCATTGAGTTTTCTTGCCATTATTGTCTTCTTCATCTCAATCACAGACTCTTACATGGTATTAGAGCCAAGTTACCTTCTCCAATTGATTCAGTCATCCTCCCTGACTTGGATCTTCTTCCTGGTAGTGTCTGATCATCTCTGATAGTGTCTGATCATCCCTGATCAAGACGTGGCCCACTTCAGATCATCTTCAACATCTCTCAAAACCACCTCCATCCGGATCGACCAGCATTGCTGGTATTTATGGACATTTTTCTGGATTTTTTCTCCCATCAGAGGTGAGGTTTTCCAGCAACATTTGTGATACTTCTATTTCTTGCCTCTGATTTCATCAAGGCCATCCAAATTTGTGGATTTTGATCCGATTTGAGTGAAACTTTGGCCTGGAGTTGCGAAAATAACTTGTCCTTCGATTTTATACCCCTGATCGGGCTGCGATTAACTATTCAGATCTCACAAGGAGATCGACACAGTTACGGTGAAGACGTGTTTCACGCTGTTCTCGTCAGTTCTTCTCTGTTTTGCTTCTGTTTCACTACTGGCCCACCAGCGATGATCACAACATCACCAACAGTTATTCCCATGTTGGTCGACTCATTTTTTTGGGAATTATAGTGATTTTTCAGGAATTTTTCCATCACCTTTGAGGTAGTTTCCAACCTCTTCTTCATCTGACGGTTTTCTCAGAAAGATTTCATCATCACCATCCAGATCTGTGGATCTTTTTCCAAATCTCATCAGATTTGGACCTGAAGGGAGTACATTTGATCCACTTTACAGCGATCAAACCTGATATGTGATTCGATCACCCTGTGGGGCCCACATGTGGATTCACCCACTGCCGACAGGGACGTCTCTGTTGCTGCTAGGCTTCCCTGTGCTCTGTCGCTTTCTGGCTACCATCATCTACCTCTGATTTGTCCAAAGATCTTCTGGCCTGGGAGTTTTGGACCTGCTACTGCTGTTTCATCTTTGATCACACCTGATCTGTGATTCGACAACTCTGTGGGGCCCACGTACAGGTCCAGGTTAGAATTTACAGCTCGTCAGGGTGTTTTATTTGCACTGTTTGTGTTGTCTGCTGCTGGATTGCTCATCAGATTCCTCATCTCATCTGCTGCTTGGCTGGTATTTCATTCTCACTACGATTATTGCTGATTGTGTGCGTCTCTGGTTGTTGCCTGTTGCTAATTAATATGGAGAAGTATGATATTATTCATGTTAAATTCAATGGGAATAATTATATGGCATGGTCATTTCATCTGAAGAATTTTGTAGAAGGCCAAGGGTTGTTTGGATACCTTGATGGTTCAGTACCTAAACCTACTACAATTACTGACACAAAAGATTTAGCCACCTGGTCTAAAGACAATGCTAAGGTCATCACTTGGATTCTTAATTCCATTAACCCTTCTCTTGATATTGCTCCTCAAGCATATACTACCGCATCTGATATGTGGAGTCATCTCAAGAATATTTATCACCAAACCAATAAAGCTCGCAAATTTCAACTTGATAGTGAAATTGCAAAATTCAGCAGGGTGATAAATCTGTGCAAGAGTACTACAATGGTTTTCTCACCTTATGGACTGAAATGGATGCTATGATAATTCAGTCAGTATCTGCTGGGTTTCTGTCCGAGACTCTTAAATTACAAGAGGAAACCCACATCAGCCAGTTCCTAATGAATCTCAGACCTGACTTCAAATCTGTTCGGTCAGCTCTCATGAATAGAGAAGTCACCACAAATCTGGACACTTGCTTTCAAGAAGTTCTTTGAGAAGAACTTCGCCTCACCTCTCAGCGTACCATTCTTGAAGCACCACAGGCCTCCCTAGCCTCTCTTCATACTGAGTCTGCTCTTCTGGCAACCCCCACTCAAAGGCCTATTCAATGCTTTGAGTGCAAAAGCTTTGGTCATCTGGCCAAAAACTGTCGAAAGAAATTAGTCTGCTGATAATGTAAACGCTCGGGTCATCTTATTGATGACTGTCGCAGCCTACAGAGGAAGAATGGACCTCAGCAGAAGCAAAATCCTTCCACCATGCCCAGACAAAATAATCCTTCTGCATTCCAAGTTCAAGCACCTCTCCCTGACACGGGAAGCACTTCTTCCGAGACTGTATCCATGACTCCAGCACAGATTCAAGAACTGATTCAGAGCACAGTGACCTCCGCCTATGCTTCCATGGGTCTTAATGGTGGTCGGTATCACCCTCATTCTCATTTAGCATCTCCTGCCTTCCATTCTTCTGCATCTCTTTCCTCTTCTCTTACCTCTTCCACTTGGTATTTAGATTCAAGGGCTTCAAATCACATGACATCTGTAGACATAGCCTTTTAGATTCCCACCCTTACCTTGGAAAAGAAAAAATTACCATTGCTAATGGTGATCAACTACTCATTTCTAGAGCTGGTACCATTACTTTATCCGGTGTCATTGGACAGTCTATTACCCTTTCCAATGTCTACTTTGTTCCAAAATTATCAGCAAATTTACTTTCTGTAGGACAACTTATTGATGAGGGCTATCTTGTTCATTTTTCTTCCTCTGGTTGTGTCATACAGGGGCGGCCAACTGGGAAGGTGATCGCAACGGGGAAAAAACATGGGCGCCTGTTTTTGCTGGACATTGGACATCATTCTTTTTTTGCTACTTCTTCTAATAATTTCAAAAACTTGTGGACGGTTTGGCATAAACGTCTTGGTCATGTGAACAATGCCTATTTACTTTCTTTATTTAAACTTGGTTGTTTGGACTCTACGGTTGATAATAACATGATGTCTTCTCTATCTCAATCAAAATGTGAAACTTGTTGTTTAAGTAAAAGTCATATTCTGCCATTTTCTATTCATAACTCTTGTGCTTTATCATCCTTTGACCTCCTTCACACTGATGTTTCGGGTATTGCTCCTACCTTGAGTCGGGTAGGCTTCAAGTACTATGTGACATTTATTGATGATCATTCCCGTTATACTTGGATTTATTTCAAGCGTTTCAAATCTGAGGTGTTTTCTATTTTTAAAAAATTCTATAACATGGTCCACACCCAATTTAAGAAAGATATCAAAATCCTTCAATCAGATTCCGGTGGAGAATACATGTCTCATGAATTCTCTGCTTTCCTTTCTGACAAAGGCATTCTTCATCAAAAATCTTGTCCGCACACTCCTCAGCAAAATGGAATTGCGGAAAGAAAGAACAAGCATATTCTTGAAACCGTTCGCACCCTTTTACTTTCATCCTTAGTTCCTCCAGAATTTTGGTGTGATGCTGCTCAGACTGCGGTATATCTGATCAATCGTCTTCCTAGTGCTGTTCTAGGCAAGACTACTCCCTACGGAGTTCTCTTTGACCATCCTCCTTCATACTCCCACTTACGTGTATTTGGTTGCTTGTGTTTTGTTCATCTTTCATCTACTGAACGAACTAAGCTATCTCTGCAGGCTGCAAAATGCATCTTTCTTGGCTATAGTTCTGAACACAAAGGGTTCATTGTGTTATGACCGGTTTGAAAAGCGCATGCGAATCTCTCGGAATGTGATCTTCATGGAACAAATTCCTTTCTTCTCATTACGTTTAGATAATCATCCTCTTGCTGTGTCCTATTTACCACAATTCCCGGACTCTGCCTCTCCATCCCCCACTCTCAAGGTCTATGTTCGGCGTCCCAAGGTTCCACCTATGATGCCTCCCTCTTCTGATCATCTCCCAATGCAGCCTACTGCTCCTACAGGTAACCATGCCTCTTCTGCTAATATCATCCCTCTGCGACGATCAAATCATCTTTCCATTGCCCCTAACCGCCATGGCTTTCCTGCTCTGTTTTCATCTTGGATAGTGCTCCTATACCTACCTCATTTTCACAGGCCTCGAAGATTGCTTGCTGGCAAGAAGCTATGAATGAGGAATTGCTTGCTCTCGAAGCTAATCAAACATGGGACTTGGTACCGGCTCCTGAAGGAGCCTCTGTGATTGGCAGTAAATGGATCTACTCCATAAAAGTTCACTCCGATGAAAGTCTTGATCGTTACAAAGCCCGATTGGTTGCGCAGGGATATAAACAGGAGTATGGGATCGACTATGAGGAGACATTTGCACCAGTAGCTAAAATGACCACTGTTCGTACTCTCCTCTGTATCGCTGCAGCCCGCAAACTGGCCTCTGTGGCAAATGGATGTCAAAAATGCATTTCTTCATGGGGATTTGTAGGAGAATGTGTACTTAAAGCCTCCTCCAGGATGTGCCTGTCCTCCTAAGCATGTTTGTCAACTACGGAAATCTTTGTATGGCCTTAAGCAGGCTCCCCGGGCATGGTTCGATAAATTCAGGACTGCTATTCTTGAAGCTGGTTTTTGTCAGAGTCATTCGGATAGCTCTCTCTTTCTCCGATGGACATCGAAGGGCTACACCTTTCTTTTAGTCTATGTTGATGATATGATTATCAGTGGCAATGATAATGCCAGCATTATGGATCTCAAACATCATCTCACTCGTCGCTTCAGAATGAAGGATCTTGGTCCTCTCACCTACTTTCTGGGATTGAAGTTCTTGCGTAACAAATCTGGCATTCGAGTTCATCAGCGGAAATATGCTACAGATTTGATCACTTCGGCACGACTTGATGATGCTCACACTTTTGATACACCTATGGAGTTGAACAGCAAGATCAGTAAGGATGATGGACAGCCATTGGATGATCCCTCTGTTTTTCGACAGATAGTTGGTAGTTTGCTTTACTTAACTATGACTCGGCCGGATATTTCTCATGCTGTTCATACGGTTAGTCAGTTTGTGAGCAATCCTCATGAACCACACCTTGCTGCTGCCTTGCGCATACTCCGCTATGTCAAAGGCACTCTTAACCATGGTCTCTTCTACTCTTCGGGCGCTTCTCTACACTTATCCGCTTATGCGGATGCTGACTGGGCTGGTTGCCCGGATTCTCGGCGATCTACCACTGGTTGGTGTATGTTTCTTGGGGAATCTTTAATTTCATGGAAGTGCAAGAAGCAATCCACCGTTTCGAAATCTTCTGCTGAGGCCGTATATCGGGCTATGTCATCCGCAAGTGCTGAAATCATCTGGCTCCGCCATCTTCTCTGTGAATTCGGTGTCTCTATTGGTAAATCAACACCTCTTCATGGGGACAACACAATCCAGTCTTTCATGAAAGAACGAAGCATATTGAGATTGATTGCCACTTCATCCGTCAACATATTGTTACTGACAAGATAACTCTGCCTCATATCTCTACTCTTGACCAGTTGGCGGATATCTTCACAAAAGCTCTTCCCAAACCACGTCATCATGATCTCACTAGCAAATTGATGTTTTCTAACTTACCGCATCAATTTGAAGGGGAGTGTCAAAGATAACTAAAGGCCCAAGCTATCAGGCCCTAGGCCCAACCTATCAGAGGCCCATTACAGCTCAACTCTCATAGTCAATTTTGTTAAGCCGATTTCTCCCTTGATTGATTAGGATATTAGGATTTAGTCAATGATTTCTCCCTTGATTGATTAGGAGATTAGGATTTAGTCAATTCTTTCACCATAACTAGTGCCTTGATTATTGTAATTAGTCCTTGACTAAGGCTTCAATTCATTATTAATACTCAACAATCGATGATCCCAGATCATTGAGTTTTTTTGCCATTATTGTCTTCTTCATCTCATCACAGACTCTTACAAAACCATCATACAAGAACTTCTTCTACTCATATTGATGCTCAGAAACTCTTGACCTTAGCCTCTCTTTGGATGCATTTAAAGGATGAAAACCTACCATAAGTTAGTCTCGTGGTCACTACAAAATCCATATCTTCTCTCAGTTATACTCTACTTGCATCAAAATGCTCAGGTTTAAAAAATCCTAGAAACTCTAATTGAAATATGAGAAATCAGTGCAAAGAAATAGGGATTGGGTTGTAGGGAATCTAGAGTGGAAATAGCTTATATGATTTTCTTTTGAAGAACCGGTTTCAGTGGATTTCTAGAACAAATGAAGATAAAGAAGATAATGAGATGCAAAGAACAAAGATGGAAAAAAAATAATCTTACACAGCATAAGAGGTGAGGGCAAAGTACAGAGAGAGAGCAGTCTCGGGAAGAAGGGTTTTCTTGTTTAGCAAGAGAAGACATGTTGCGATCATGCTACATATTCATGATTACGTCGCGATTATGCAACATAATTGCGATTACGTAGTGCAATCGCAACATATGGGTATTTTCATTATAAAAAAAGGGCCCCGAGGTATGAGACCCTTTGCTGTCATTTTTCAAACTTTAATGTTTCTTGCATTGAATACTTGTTTAAGGGGTTTTTCCCCATTAAAGCCTCAATCTGGAGTTCATCTTAATGGTTAAAAAAATGGAAACTGTGTGTGCGTGCGTCCCTATATAGAAAGAGAGATTTCTGTGTGCATTACTTACATGGAGAATAATTTTATTAAATATATGATTGTGTTTTCCTTCGTATCCTAATGTTCTAACCTTCGTCCAACTGGAGATCTCAACATAAGGTGATCTGTGGGTGGTTCAGTTGCCAGTGCTAAGGCTCCAAGAGTATCCATTATGAGGCTAATCCAAAGCAGCTGCACACAGAAGGAAAATATGAGAGTAATGTAAAAAGGAGCATGTTGGTACTTAGTAGTCCTTGATCACTAAGGCAGCATGTTGGTACTAGGTAGTCCTTGATCACAGAGGTAGCATATTGGTGGGAAGCAAGGCTCCTGCATTTTAAAATGAAGGGGTATCATGGCTCACTGATTGGTTGGGTCCATGGTACTAGACTACAGAAAAGGCCATTAAAAAAAATCCCAGAACCAAAGGATATAAGACAAAACTCAACCTGCACTGTATTTAAAGGAACATTTCCAGAGGAAACTGCAGCTACAATGTTTATTGTAAGAGCTGCAACATTGACCGTCAGCTGGAACTGGATAAATTTCTGAATGTTTGCATAAACAGAACGTCCCCATCTCACAACCTAGAGTCACAAAGTATGTCGTCATCACAATCATAAAACAAAAAAAGTAAAAAAGCAAGCTTGCTCATTATTTGTAAACTAACCTTTACAACTGAAGTAAAGTTATCATCCAAAATAATGATATCAGAACTTTCTTTTGCGACTTCTGTTCCTTGAATACCCATTGCAAGACCTATATCTGCCTATAAACAAAAACAACAAAATTAGATAAGTGATTACATACAACATAACCAATGTCGTCACTCCTCCCAATTATTGTGGGTTTATATGAAAGAAAGATGGACAGATGAAACCTCATGGAGTGCGGGAGCATCATTTGTTCCATCTCCAGTTACAGCAACAACGTGGCCCCTCTTTCGCAATGCTTGTACAAGTAAAAGCTTGTCATTAGGAGAAGACCTTCCCATAACCTGTTCATCAAACCTTAAACAGTTAATATATCTGAAAATTTAGGCTACTTAATACTTAAACCATGCAAACAGTGAATATAGTTTGGTTGAACAGGAATTTCCAGAATATGATAAATGAAAATAATTACACACCATCAAGAACCAGTAACATGTTTATATTGTAAATAAAAAATAAGTACAAGAGAAGTAATCGACCTTTTAAAAGTTGGGATCTAACAAACTGCATACTAACTCTCTAAGTTGTTCATCTCATGGATAAATGTGCAGATAGAGCATGCTAGATACAGATACAACTACATGAGGAACGCATGATTCTCCATGTCCAGATGAGTGTCAAATTGGATCCCCATGGATCTGACTTGCATCCACTGCCGAATTGAAGTGATCTTTGTTGGCCCAAGATAAAATAGATGTGATAAGTTACTTCAAATGGGACAAATAGAAAAAAATATCACTTTGATGTGAGTGGGATTCAGGATCCAATTGTCAAACTTGACAAGATGTAGATGGCATAATCGAGTTTAAGAGGGATACATAGGACACTCCTATGTAGCTGGCTACATATATAAATATATAATCAATTAATCATTGATATCATAACATCTATACAGATTTAGACACCAAATGTTGGAGAGAAGATTAAGTTCTGACTCGTACAGATATTTTCTCAGAAACGTCTTCTCTTTGGGCATCAGACAAGGCCCGGTATATTCTTCCCTCAATAAGAAAAGGATATTCAGCCGCAGCTTCAGAATCAAGTATCCCGCACTCCAAAGCTATTGCCTTTGCTGTCTGAATATTATCTCCAGTCACCATGCGTACCTATTTGCTCAAAGAACACTAATCAGAAAGAGAGTAAACATGAAGAACAGTGCATAGCATCATTCATGACATCTTTTGTATGGAATCTTTCATGATGTTTTACTTGTGCATAAGTAATTGATATGATTATGAAGAGTAAAATACATGACAGGGACCATCATAAAGTGACACCGACACATATAGTTGCCACATTAATGATGGCTCTGGTCTTTGCGGTAGTAAGTAATGGGCTACGATGGCTACAAAGCCTACGCCTACTCCCATTTAGAACCAGGTGGTTTCAGCAGTTTAGATAGTGCATGAAATTGGCATACTTCCCAGGTTCAAAAGGGGCTTCCATAAAAACAGTGCCAAGACATTTCATGAGGTCGGCTTTTTATTTGCAAGTCTAAAAGACACAAATGGATCAAGGGCCTAAAATCATGTCCAAACCCCACCCATGAAGCTTGATTGATGCAGTCAAGAACTGTAGATGGAGGCAAGACATGCACAAAGAGGAGCACTCTGATAGGTTGAGTCTCCACTCTCCAGGCATAACACTGTCCCATCCTCATTCCCTCTTTGCAAGATACCTTAATTAATTATCCTTACTTTTGGTATTAAGTTGAGCAGCCCATAAAGCTGGGCATAATTTTCATGTGAATGATTTAGGTTAGATATATGGTGTGGACAGTGGATAAGTTTTCGGGCTTTGAACATTGTTATCACTTAAATAATAGCAGCAAAACAGTTGACAGGCAGTTGCTCCTGGATTAATTGACTTTTCCAAGTGAAACCAAGTCCTTCAGGATGTGTACCCATTTGTTTTCTAGGGTATCCACTATTCATCCAAGAACCTTAGAAACACCTATCTACGGGTGAACTGAGCTAAGTTTTATTTGCTTCTCCAAGCTGTCTAACAGAGTTTCCAAAAGGTTCCGGCCCACTAGTTGCTGTTCAGAGTTCAGACCGTACAGCAGTCGTAGTCTAAATTTTTGCACTTGGGGAATGCATCAGTATTCAGCTCTGTGGAGTGAACTGAAGCACATGATCTTGGTTTAAGATGATCCTAGACTGACCTGTAAGACCAGAAGCCTAAAAGGCCAGCCATGCCCACTGATAGCCTTACAGAATGATATATGATACCAGTTAGTTTGCGGTGTATGCAAAGCATAGGAGAGGAATCAAAGCAATCGTTTGTTAATTTCACATTTACATATGTGAGTCATTTACACATACAAATTATTCACATGCAAAACATAATCCATCATTTGTCATTTTCACACATCTTCAAATGTGAATCTGATTGCATCTACGGTTCACATCTTTCACAGTTTTTCACAAATTTTGAAAAATCCATAATGAATCAAGTGATGAGATTTGACCCAATAATCATTGTTGGCCTTCTAAAGACGATTAATGGTTTGGATCGGGAAAAAGAGGCCCACAGAAATCATAATTGAAGATCAAAAGGTTTGGGCTCTTTTGCAAACATCTCACAACCCATGAAGGATCAACGGTTGAAATTTGATCCACTAGCCGTTTATGGTCTTGTGACGAGGGTCTACGGTTTCGATCTTCCATTAGAGGCTCGGATGATCCAAAAAAGTCTAAAATAGGGGACTGCCTTTTCAACTTGCGGAATGTACAGTAGTAATAGTGCATGCATGCATACAACGGTTGATATGTTTTTTCGAAAATATCTCAAGATCCATGTTGAATCAACCCCTGAAATTTGACCTCCTACCTGAAAATGGCCTTTTAAAGAGAATTAACGGCTCAAATCGTGAAAATGAGGTCCACAAAATTCCAGAAAATAAGTTCAACAGTCTGGACTTTTTCATAAATATCTCACAATTTATGATGATCCAACGGCTGAAAATTGGCTACATAAAGGCTTTTGGCCTTCCGAACATGTTTAATGGTTTGGATCATGATTTAGGGGCCCATAAAAATAAAAAAAATGAAAAAGGCATGAACGGGTGTTATGCTACTGTTGCACCACAAAAGCAAGGGGGGTGTGGAACCATTTCACACCTCTTGAGATGTGAAAATGAAAGGGCCTTTTGTAATATCCTGAGTACATGGGCCTAGGATTGGTCTGGCCCAGGTAGCATTTTAATTATAGCTTGGCCCAAGTTGTAATGATATTTGAGCCCAAGTTATAATGCAAATAGAAGTTCAGCCTTTTAGTATGACTTAGAAATTATCCCACGTGAGTAAGGGAGATTGGGAAAGAAAGAGTTGTACAACAACTCTAAAAGGAAAGTTTGAAGGTGATTGGAATTCCCATCTCTCCCTTTATATATGAGAACCAACGACCCTTTGTGTTATACTTATATTCATTGAGGAAAAGTCTGAGAGTCTTGTGAATTGCAATTAGGAGAAGAAGGAGAAAGCTGTTGATGTCAAAGGAGACAATTGTGTATCAAAGGTGAGTGGATCTTCCTAATTTATTAGTTAATTAAGCAAGATGATTGATATTGAGCAGTGATTGATTAAGTTGTATTAAAAAGAAATTGATATTGAGATGTGAATTGATTATCCTGTAATCAGACGATTTGTTGGTTAGGAATTTATATGTTAATGGATATGGGAATGATACACGTGGAATGAGATGCAGATTCATGGAACAGACTTGAAAATCTGTTGAATCAAAGACTGTCGACAGGGAGATATTGGGCATTGGAGGGTTGTGGGACCCCCTGGCCCACTACATGATGGATCTGAGTCATGGAGAAAGGGGAACACTCCTGGTCGACTAGTGTAGTCCTAGAATCATGGGAAGTGGACCATGTTTGAGCCACCATTCACTGGATTTTAATTGATACAGGCGTGAATATCAGGGAAAAGGGCTGGAGGTCGACAGCCATTGTGGGACCCATCAGTGGGCCTGATCTGAGATCAGGACCACACATCTCATAGAGGACCCTTGGGCGACCTTGGAGGAGTTGGACATCTTCAATTTGAACCAGTGGGACCCACTGTCCAATAGGTTCAAAGAACCCCAGGCGTGAAAGGGGAATAAACTTCCTGTTCTGTCGATAGTGGTTATGGATCCACTGGGACCACCTGATCATTAATCAGTACCCCACATCTTTGAGAGAAGCCTTGGTCGACCATTGGGTAGATGGAGATCTAGGGATTTGACCAATGGGACCCACTGCACATTGAAATCAAGAAAATCCAGGCGTCATTCCACCTGAATGTCGTTTTGGGTTTGTGGACCCCATTACATGATCAAACAGTGGATCAGACCCATTGGCAGTGTGCACCAGTCTTGGGCGACCCATACCTAGATGTCTGATCATGCATTTGATCAGTGGGACCCACCATGATTAGAGCCAAGATGATTCTGGCGTGAACTGTACTAGTCCCTGTATGAATATAACTGGCCGGATGGAATATATAATTGGAATTAGCCTAGACTCGGTGAGTAATGACCATATGACCCTTACATTCAGATTACTTAAGTTTTTAGGTGATTAATTAACTATGTTTAACTATATGGACTTGAGATTAATTAATAGTGTGTAATGTTGAGTTCAAAATACATAGTGTGGGCCACCCTTACACCAATCAGCACCAATTGATTAGAAGTGGGTAGCAATTAATGAATTGTGTCTGGGTTAGATCCACACTACTGATTGTGTGCATTATTACTACTGAGTTATGGTTAATGTATGTTTATGAGATATTATGCACTGAGTCCCAGATTTGGGATGTTGGACTTGTGTCCGGATGATGGATGGCTTCGGGCCATGATGGCCGGTATAGCGGCAGGTCCTTAATGGACGTGATGAGCCAATTTGATGGCTGGTCCTTAGTGGACGTGTCTGATGAGACAGGGTCATGGTGACCGGTATACATGTATACGATGAGGCCTTTGAGGCGTGGTGATGTGCATGGGCACGGATTGTGCATGAAAGAATCTAAATAATATTTAATTATTGATTTAGACTTGTTAAATCATGTGATGTTATATTTTATGTGATTTGTGTAATTAGGAATATTCATTCACCAGTAGTACTGATGATGTGTTACCCCCTTCAGGTAATCAAGCTGCGGGCGGGACAGAGCGGAACGATGATCAGCACGTGAATTTCAATATGCGTGGCTGACAAGAGTGCACGAGAAAAGATAATTTAGTAGATAAAGGGATTAGCCTGGTTTAGGGATATTAATTGATGTTTTAGTACATTATTGATGCAGACCGAACATAGTAAAGTTGAGAACTATTTGATTAAATGAAATTATTATTTGATTCTAAATGCCAAATGCTTATGTGAAATATTTGACTAATGTTTGGTAAATAATTACCGAAGTTATCACGATCCAGAGATCTGACAGGGCCCCAGGATTTGGGTCGTGACACCTTTCGCACATAATTTCCACACCAAAACCACATGTAATTTACATACCACGTGTAAATTTGTGAACAAACATAAATGTTGTGGAACCATTTCACATGTGGGATGTTTACATGTGTAAATGTGGTGAAACAAACGACCCCTTAGTGAATAATTGATGTAAGGAATTGAAAATAGAAACCTGCTTGTAATTGAAAAATTGGAGATTTAGGAATCTCCGGAATCAGGACTTCCAAATCTTCTCTAATATGAGATTTTGTTGGAATAGAACTTGGAAGTTTTGAAGAGTGTAAAATTATCCAGGCGTTCTTATATATAATGTAATTAGTTTCTTGATATTTTGTTAGAGATTTCCATTTACTAGAGTTGTATGAATCCCCTGATGATTGATTTATTTCTTTAGGCATCCATTTTGTTTGCTTAATAGTTGGGAAGCCAACTACAATGCGGATTTTTTAACCTTGATCCGTCCATGGAGAAATTACAGTGCCCTAAGCCTTATGATGTCCTAGAAATTCTCAATCAAATATTAGAAGAATGGATACCTTTGATTTCCCAAGTTTCAATCTGGTTGCAATAGGAGCATCACCATATCTCTAGGCTCTCATGGATGCACCACCATTTGACACCCAATTAACCTGGAAACCTAAAGACCCCATTCGATTGGGTTTAGGGAAGAGAGGAGGAAGAAGATGACGGAAACTGTGATTCTCGACCATGGAGGGTTGATATTGACCCTCATTTGTTTAGGGGAGGGTCTGTTAAATAGTTGTTTGTGCAGTTTCCTATCACCAATTGGTTTTGGGATTACTGGATAGCAACTTGTCATGGTATTAGAGCCAGAGGTCTCGAGTTCGAAACCACACAGGGCCAAAAATGCCCCATTTCGTGTTTTGTATTTGTGCGGGTGCATGTGCGCAGAGCGAGAAGGCCCCATGACACGTTGTAGTCTTGTGCGGGTGTGTGTTTCAAATCTGTGCAGTGTCCCGCTTGAGGGTGGTGTTAAATAGTTGTTTGTGAAGTTTCCTACCACCACTTGGTTTTGGAATTACTAGCTAGCAACTCTGTTAGGGTTGACATTGCCCTTGCCTGTTCAAGGGAGGGTCGATATCGACCCTAAAAAAAAAGGTTTATTTAAATGGAAAGACCTCTTTAGTGTGAGGTTTGCTAAAGTGACCTTTTTGGTCCACTGGCCATCTAAAGTGGTTTTTTTTTTTTTTTTTTTGGGTAAAATCCTCTTTCTTATTTGATAATGAAAAGATGCATTAAAGTTTAAGTTATGAAAATATCCCAATAGCAAAGCTAAAGATCAATCTCATTGAAAATACTGAGAAACTAAATGGAAGAGATTGCTTTGCACTACCTTGACACCAGCACGCATGCATAGCTCTACAGCATCTTTGACACCTAACCTACAAGGATCCTGCATAAAAAAAACCAAGCCAATCATTGACAGCCATATTCATTTTTGATAATGAATTTACCAGTTGTGTAACTCAAGTATGAAAATAACGATAGTGGCAGACGTAGCGGCCTGTCACTAAAATGCTATGTAGCGGTAGTGGTGCTACGTGACCGTATAGTGCCGTGATTTGAAAAAATCATCAATTTTTTTTTTGAAATAATTCCAAAAAATCCAGAATATTGAAAAATGATAGAATATGTGTTTTTCTTGCAAAAGTAACTACAATAAGGGGGCTTAGCGGTCCCCTCATTGCATGAATAGAAAATAATAGTAATAATCATTTTTTTTTCACATGTATTCATATTGTTCAGTTATGCTAACATAGAAACTAATGAAAAGACTATAAAAAAAAAAAAAACTATGTTATAAAGAAATACCATCAAAATAAACAATGTACTGAACTTGAAGTCAAGACTTAAGACTTAAGAGTTAGGACTTAGGAGTTCAATATCTTCAATTCAGCGAGATCCTATGTGTTTTGGTATTCTTTTAAGCACCGAAGGGTAGAAGAGTTACGTAAAAATGTTGTTTGGAGAGGAAAATGAAAGAAATAAACCTTACTATATATTTCAAAAAAATTTGGAATGTAGCTATCAGTCACACTCCGCAGTGGCCCCGTAGCAAACCTCTGCGGCCGCTATGGAAGAAAGCAGTGCTAAATTCAATTTAGCATAGCGGTCTTGGCCGTTGCTGTCAAAGTTGCTAGCCAGTAATCCCAGAACCAATTGGTGATAGGAAACTGCACAAACAACTACTTAACACCCCCCCTCGGGCGGGACACCGCCCGGATCCGAAGCACACGCCCGCACAAGACTATAACGCGGCATGGGGCCTTTTTGCCCTGCGAATTTTGCGCCCGCACAAACACACAACGCGGCATGGGGCATTTCTGCCCTGCGTGGTTTCGAACTCGAGACCTCAGGCTCTGATACCATGTCAAAGTTGCTAGCCAGTAATCCCAGAACCAAATGGTGATAGGAAACTGCACAAACAACTACTTAACAGTTGCAACCACTATTTTCATCCATGGTGTAACCTATTATCAACAAGGATTTGAAAATCGGACTCCTAGGGGAGGGGGAGGCACTCTCTCTGTGTGTGCTTTGGAAGAGGGACATCATGAGAAGGAAAATGATGGGCACTTCCATGAAGGAGAAAGCCCCGGATTGCAAAACTAAAAGAAAGACAAGAACTTCGTGTCACCGACAATTTTTGCAGTTTCAAAGGCTGTTTTACCCATAAAGATCTTTTATTTCTTTCTTGCTTTCTTCTTTTTTTTTTGGAAAAAAAGGTGACTATATTATTTGTTCAATTTACCAAGAAAGATCTTGACGAAGAGGAATGAAGCTTTTGGATTGGATTTCTCAAAGATCAGATGGGAAAATGTAGAGCCATAAACAGGTCAATTGACCCAACCTGAAAAGCCCGTAACCACAAATCCATATCCAAAATATCTCACGTGTGGAATCTTGGGGATTTTGTAGATTGGTCAAATATTCCTTGCTTGGAAGGTTGTGTAGACATTTCAATATTTGCTTGTAATCATAGCCGGATCAAGATACCATCATAAATGTAAATTGATACCAGTGAAGTGTATATAAATTATAAACATAAGTCGATTCCCATCTTCGGATACAACAGACATTCACAAAATCTCTTCTTCTTCTCCCTCTCCCTTTTCCTATTTACAATATATGGATCTATAGATCTTAAGATGGTATCAGAGCCAAGTTCTGAATATCACTGAACACGAATTATCACTGTCGGGCTATAGCAGAGACTACAATCTTTGTTTCTTTCCCTCCATTGGATCAAGGCATCAGATCTCATCTCAACATCAGATTGGACCTCATCTCAGGCATTAGATTCAAGGATCTGAACAAAGAGAACATTTCTGGTCTCTCTCCATGTAGCTATCTATTGATCTGACCGTCTGATCAAGAATTAGGGCCCATATCAGATTGTGCAACTGTCACAAATTCTGCACCAAGCCGGTCGCCTATTTACTCTGGGATTTCTTCAAAATTTTCAGGAATTTTATAATTTCAAAAGCTCATCGTTTCACCTACATTTTGGGTTTGGCAGTTTTCACAAACAGTTTTAAAGCTGTTACATCAGATTCACATCCAACCGTTGAAACTGAGAAATTCCTTCTCCAGAAGCTGTGAAAATAGGTTATTAAACTAACCTGGAAGGCTGATTGAAACAGAAATCAACACACAGCAGGAAATCCCCATTCCTGCTCCAATTTTTTGGACGCCCAGCAGCCTATTTTTCTGCATTTTCTGGTTTCTGCCAAAAATCTGATTTCTTTTCTGTTTAGACAATCAATCACTCTCTGGGCAATTCATCTATCTGTTTCAAATGGACAAGATTGGCATCATTCAAGTGAAATTTAATGGAACTAACTACCTGTCCTCGTCCTTCCATCTCAAAAATTTTGTTGAAGGACAAGGTATGTTACGATTTCTAGATGGGATAACTCCTAAACCCATTGCAGACACCATTGCCACATCTACCACACCTGCTGTAGATGATAAAATTATTGCTACTTGGAACCAGCGCTATGCCAAAGTGATAACATGGATCCTCAACTCAGTAGATCCCTCCTTTTCAATGGCACTTCAAGCCTTTACCATGGCTTCTGACATGTGGAAACGCATGAAGAAGATTTATCATCAGCAAAACAAGGCCTGAAGATTTCACCTCAATACAGAGTTACCAAGATATTGCCAAAATGATAAATCTGTCTGGGAATACTATAATGGCTTTCTAGCCCGATGAACTGAGGGACCAAATGCTCCTTCAATCTGTTTCGGCAGCTTTTTTTTCCTCAAGCCCTCCAATTACAGGAAGAACAACATGTCAGTCAGTTCCTTATGAACTTTTGATCTGAATTTTAACCTGTACGGGCTGCTCTTATGAATAGAGAGATCTCTCCCGATCTAGATACGCCAAGAGGTTCTCCGGGAAGAAACTCGCTTGTCATCTACTCATTCTGTTAATGAGGAACCAAAGGCACTTCTGACACAACCGGATCCATCATCACCCGATGAAACAGCTATGTTCACTACTCGTGGTCAGAAACCACAGTGTTATGAGTGTAAGAAGTATGGCCATGTGGCTCGAGACCATGGTTTAAAAAATTGGCCGAGTCCGAGTCACGGACTCGGCACATACCGAGTCGGGTCGCATGAGACTCGGACTCGAATCATGTGACTCGGCTGAGTCCTACTGCGACTCGGTTGAGTCCCATGGGACTCGGCCATCCAACTTCGGGCCGAGTCCCATGCAACTCGGCGAGTCGACTCGGACTCGGCCATGAACAAGTCGGGTCCCGAGTCCGGTTTTTTAAACCTTGTTCGAGACTGCCGAAGAAAACTTTTTTGCAATTACTGCAAGCGAAATGGCCACGTTATTTCCAATTGTACACGAAGGCCTAATAAGAAACAGATCAGTATCCAAAGCGTGGCCCAACTGCTCTCCAGGTTCAACAAAGCACCCATCTTGACTTGCCATCCTCATATTCAGGGTCAGTCACTCGGATCACTGCTCAGATTCGTGAGATGATAAATTCTTCTGTGGCGTCTGCATTTACTTCCATGGGTATTAGTGGTTTGTCTTCCTCCTCTACAGCTCTTCTTGCATTTCATTCATCTACTTCCCTCTCATCACCTGTTACACCCTCAACATGGTTTCTAGACTCCGGTGCATCCAACCATATGACCTCTGTAGCACAAAATTTGCATAACACAAAATCATACATGGGCCATGATTCAGTCACCATGGCCAATGGTCACCAATTGCCAATCTCTGGTCTGGGAACCATATCCATGGGAACCCTTACATTATCTGATGTTTATTTTGTTCCCAATTTGGCAGATAATCTTATTTCCATTGGTTAACTTGTTGATTGTGGATACCTTGTTCATTTCTCTCCCTCTGGTTGTGTCATACAGGAATGGCAAACTAGGAGGGTGATCAAGAAGGGGAGTAAGCATGGCATGCTCTTTCTCTTGGACATAGGACAACCTTCGTTGTTTGCTTCTTCTATGGGCATTCTAAATAAAATATGGACCATTTGGCATAAACGCCTTAGTCACTTGAATAATGCAAAATTGCTTTCATTGTTTAAACTTGGTAGTTTGGAGAAATCTGTTACTAGTACTATGTTTTCTTCTTTTTCACAATAAAAATGTGAGACTTGTTGTTTGAGTAAAAGTCATATGTTGCCTTTTCCTCCTAATCACTCACGTGCCACTGTTCCATTTGATACTATTCACACAGATGTTTGGGGCATTGCTCCTCAATTGAGTAGACTTGGATATGAGTATTATTTTACATTCATTGATGACCATTGCAGGTACACATGGATATACCTTTTAAAATCTAAATCTGAAGTTTTTTCCATGTTTTGCAAATTCTACATTATGGCAAGCACTCAATTTCAAAAGACCATTAAGATCCTACTTCCTACGTTCAGATTCAGGGGGAGACTACACATCCAAAGAATTCACCTCTTCTTTATCGGATAAAGGGATCCTTCACCAAAAATATTGCCCTCACACACCACAACAAAATGGGATAGCGGAAAGAAAGAATCGACACCTTCTAGAAACTATCAGGACCCTTCTTGTTGAATCCCTAGTTCCACCTAAATTTTAGTGTGAAGCAGCACATGCAGCTATCCATATCATAAACAGACTTCCTAGCTTTGTCCTCGGGAAAGTCTCTCCATTTGAGTGTTTATTTGGTTACCCACTCTCCTACTCACATTTGAGGGTATTCGGCTGTCTATGCTTTGTTCATCTCCATTCCCTTGAGCGAAACAAGTTGTCCCCACATGCCGCTCGCTGCATATTTCTTGGCTACAGTGATGAGCACAAAGGCATCCTTTGTTATGATCACAAGGAATGTCGGTTACGTATCTCACGAAATGTTGTTTTATTAGGACATGTTTCATACTATTCCTCCTCCCGTCATACTGATATCCAAGTTTCTTACCTTCCTCAATTCCCAACACCTGACTCTTCTCCAGAAATTACTCAGGTTTATAAGCGGAGCACCAAACAACTGCCTCCAGCTACTTTCACCACCGATCAACCAACCATGCTGACTCCTCGAGGACATGACACTCCTAGCGAATGTAATCCCATTTTGCGACGCTCTAGTCAGTATTTCAGTTCCCCCAGATCGGTATGGTTTTTCCGTATTGTTTACTTCTTCAGATCCCATTCCTATTCCAACTTCATATTCCCAAGCTACTAATATCCCATGTTGGCAAGATGCTATAACAGATGAATTGTTAGCTCTCGAGATGAACAACACTTGGGACGTAGTGCCTCTTCCGTCGAATACATCTATCGATGGAAGCAAGCGGGTCTATTCACTCAAGGTCAAGTCTAATGGCAGTATTCATCGCTACAAAGCACGACTAGTTGCCCAAGGTTATAAACAAGAAAATGGCATTCACTATGAAGAAACATTTGCCCAAATGACTACAGTACGATGTCTACTAGGCGCCGCGGCAACTCGTAACTGGCCTTTGTGACAAATGGATGTCAAGAATGCCCTTTTGCATGGCAATCTCAAGGAAATTGTGTATATGCGTCCTCCACCGGGATATACATGTTGTGCACGACATGTTTACAGACTGAAAAAATCGTTATACGGGCTCAAACAGGCTCCACGTGCATGGCTTGATAAGTTCCGCTCTGCTATCATTACAGCCAAGTTTCACCAAAGTCCAAATGATAATTCTCTCTTCATTTGAAGAACTTCGCATGGCTGTACCATTCTCTTGATCTATGTTGATGATATGATAATCAGTGGCAACGATGTAGCAAGTATTTCCACCCTGAAAAGTCATCTCATGAATTCTTTCAAGATGAAAGATCTGGGTCCCCTCGCTTACTTTTTAGGATTCGAAGTCTCAAGGAACAAGGATGGTATTCGAGCGGCACAAACCAAATATGCTGATGACTTGGTCAAATCGGCAAGACTAAGTGATGCCAAAACCTTTGCCACACCCATTGAACTCAATGTTAAATTTAGCAAAGACGGTGGGCCACATCTTCAAGACCCGACAGTTGGTTGGTAGCCTACTGTATTTGACTATGATATGGCCAGATATCTCTCATTCCGTTCAGACAGTCAGTCAATTCCTTAGTGATCCCCGTACATCGCATATCCAAGCTGTTTTCCGAATTCTTCAGTATGTCAAGGGCACCCATAATTGAGGACTGTTTTATCCGACCACTTCTTCACTACAACTCCAAGCGTATGTCGATGCGGATTGGACAGGGTGCCCTAACACTCATAGGTCCACAACTGGTTGGTGCATGTTCTTAGGAACATCACTCATCTCATGGAAGGGTAAGAAACGAAGCACTCTTTCCAAATCAACTATTGAAGCTGAATATCGGTCTATGTCCTCTGTTAGTAGCGAGATTGTTTGGCTTCATTGTCTCCTTTGTGAGTTTGGTGTTCTTCTCAAAGGCCCTACTCCACTTTATGGAGATAACACAAGTGCCATTCGTATTGCAAAAAATGTTGTCTTCCATGACAATTTGAGAGACACAACATAAACGTATGCTCAATGACCTCCCTTTGAGGGACGATTGTGTTTCATATAAGTAGGGGCTGAATGCCCTAATTACAGCCAATTAACTTTGACTATGTACAGATACACCCTAATTACAGCCAACTAACTTTGACTATGTACATCAGATAAGCAGCTAACTTTGACTCAATTACATTAACAATAAGCAGCTAACTTTGACTCAATTACATTAACAAGATAAGCAGCTAACTTTGACTCAATTACATTAACACCCCCCCTCAAATTGATGCCGATGAATCAACCAGCATCAATTTGTCTGTCAAGAATTGATGACGTGGTCGAGGAAGTGCTTTTGTAAAAATATCAGCAACTTGGACGCTTGAGGAGATAAATGGTAGAGAAATAACATCACGGAGATATTCATCCCGGATAAAATGACAAGCAACCTCGATGTGTTTAGTTCTCTCATGAAACACTGGATTTTCAGTAATCCGAATGGCACTGGTGTTATCCGCATGTAATGGTGTGGGAGAGGTTTGGGAGAAGCAAAGTTCCTCAAGAAGTCCACGAAGCCATATAATTTCGGAGCATGCGGCAGACATGGCACGGTATTCGGCCTCAGTTGATGATTTAGACACTCTGTCCTGTTTTTTCACTTTCCATGAAATAAGAGCATCACCTAAGAACATGCACCATCCTATTGTGGAATGCCGAGTATCAGGGCAACCTGCCCAATCGGCATCAGAATAGGCAGTCAATGTCATTGGAGAGCCGACAGGAAAAAACAAGCCTCTGTGAGAAGTGCCAAGAAGATAACGAAGAATGCGTTGAACAGCTGCTAAATGGAGATGATGGGGATTGGTCATATACTGACTCATCAAGTTAACTGCATAACTGATGTCAGGACGAGTAGTAGTTAAGTATATAAGACTACCGACAAGCTGTCGATAATATGTCGGATCAGGAAGGGGATCACCACTGTCACTATGGAGTTTAAGATTCAGTTCCAAAAGAGTATCCACTGGTGTTGAGGCTGACAGGCCTGCTGATTCAATTAAATCCATAGTATACTTATGTTGATGTAAAACCAACCCTTTCTCAGAGTGGTGAACTTCCAATCCCAAAAAGTATTGCAGAGGACCCAGATCCTTCATTTGAAAAGATTGATGCAGAGAAAATTGTAAATCTTGAATCATGGCTGTGTCGGTGCCAGTGATTATGATATCATCTACATAGACTAGAAGAATGGTGATTCCAGTAGATTTCTGATGCAAAAACAATGATGGATCAGAAGGACTTTGATGAAACTGCAGCTTGAGTAAAGCATCCTTGAATTTTTCAAACCATGCTCTGGGTGCTTGTTTTAGTCCATACAAGGACCGTTTCAAAAGAGCAACTTGTCCTTCGGATGGTTTTGGAAAACCTTGAGGCAGTCGCATGTAAACTTCCTCTTTAAGATCACCATGAAGAAAGGCGTTTTTCACATCAAATTGGAAAAGGGGCCAGGATTGAGATGCAGCTATGGCAAGGATGGTGCGAACTGTGTTCATCTTTGCGACAGGCGTAAAAGTTTCTTCGTAGTTGATGCCATATTCCTGTCTGTTGTTAAGGGCCATAAGTCTTGCCTTGTATCTATCCAAAGTACCATCTGCCTTCAATTTGATAGAGTAAACCCATTTACTCCCAATGGGTTTAACCGAAGCTAGGGCAAGGAACAACAACCCATGGTTGGTTCTGCTGTAGAGCATTAAGTTCTTCTTCCATAGCCTGTCTCCAGCAGTCCTGCTTTGCTGCTTGTGAATAAGAAGTGGGAATGGAAACAGATGACAAAGTAGCAAAATATGAAGAATGAGAAAAACCATATCGATCTGGTGGGCGAGAGAGACGAGAAGAACGACGAATAGCAAGTGGAGGAGAATCTGATGCTGGAGCAGGATTCGGGCCCGATTCTTGCAAAAGAGGTAAAGTGGTGGCATTTGTTCCTTATCGACGAGCATACACCTTGTCCAGATGAAATCGCAGAGGTGAAGGACGACATTCATCATCAAAGGATGGTACTTTAGAAAAGGAGAGTTCTGGAGATGAATCAGGATTAGACTGAAATAATTACTGGTGTTCAAAGAAGATAACATTTCTAGAAGTCCGAATACGCTTTGAGATGGGGTCATAACAAATAAAACCTTTTTGTTGGGAAGCATAACCAAGAAAGGCACATTTTGCAGATTGTGCGGATAATTTTGAACGTCCATGTGTGGGAAGATGAACAAAACAAACACAGCCAAAAGTGTGTGTATTGTGGTGCAGTTTTAAACAGACGGAAATGTGGAGATGTGTTTTGAAGTTTTGGAGAAGGAAGGCGGTTGATGATATGAGTTGCAGTGGTTAAAGCTTCTGGCCAAAATCTAGGTGGAACGGAGGATTCTAATAATAAACATCTGACCATGTGTAGAAGATGACGATTTTTCCGTTCTGCCACACCATTCTGTTGGGGAGTATAGGGACAAGTCCGTTGGGATATAATCCCTCTGTCTTGTAAAAATTCCTGAAATTGTTTGGACACATATTCCCCCCCTGAGTCGGTTCGAAGAACCTTAATACAGGTTGAAAATTGATTTTGAACATAATTCAAGAATTTTTTAAATACATCAAAGACTTCAGATTTGGCATGTAGAAAATAAATCCTGTTAGGAATTTTGTGTATTGCAATTTGATGGATGCATTATCATTTTAATCATCATTTGAATTTTCACATATGCATTGATTTTAAAATACTTGAAATCTTGATTTTCACATGCATTGTTTTAAATCTTTTTAGAATTCATGGCACATGCATGTTTTGATTTTATACTTGGATGCAATTAGTTTTGAAAAGAATTTTTATGAATCAAGCAAGCCATTGTTTTAAAAGTTTGAAATCTTTTTGGCTTTTTATGTTTCATGTTTTTTTTAGGCCTCTTAGTTTGATTTAAAACATGATTCCATGCTTGATTTGTTGGCTCAAAAGTCCCCAAATAAACATACTTTAGATATGCAAAATATAGGGATTTTGGTCCAGGGACCCGGTCGACCCACAGTGTGTTCGGTCGACCGACCCCATGCTTTCGGTCGACTGAAAACACAGCAGGTCGACCGAAAAAGATGGCCGTTGAGCCTTTCTCCAAACGGTCATTTTTATGACCGTTGAAGCCCAGGTCGACCCGGGAAAGTGCAGGTCGACCGAAGACTCGCAGAAACCCACTTTTTGGGTATAAATACTAGTTCATCCCTTAAAAAAAGTGAGGAACTTTTAGGCCCTCCTTGAGGTGTTTTGAGGCCAAAGAAAGGGGGATAAGCTAAGGGAGGCTAGAGGGTCTAAGGAAAGCTAAAGCTTGGAATCAAAAGTTAAACCATCTAAGTAAGCTTGCTTTTCCTAATCATATGTTTTCATGCTTTGCTTTATTTATTGGTAAATATTTTCTAGCATGTTAAACTATGATTTGTTGTGTCCTTAACATGTTTATGTTTTGAATTGATTCATTGTTTTGGATACATCACCTTGATTCAAACCAAGTAGTACTTAAATTGGTATATCTAAGTAAATCATGTTTTGGAATCATCTTTGAAATTATATGTAACATGATTCCTATACTTGGTTGAATCTTTGGTTGTTGTTTTTCATCATAAGAAAATCTCTTTCAAATCTATCTTATGTTTTGGATTCAACAACTTTACAAATCACATGTATTTTGTTTTAAAGTTTCACAACTTGTTTAGCTTTGATTGGTATATCATTTTCAAGTTGTATTTTTAAATACATGAGATTTGACCCTTTATTTCAATCAAATCTATTTGTATGTTTTACTCTTTCAAATGCTTTAAACATACATTAAGCTTCATTGTTAATTTGATTGAAATCCATATGCATCACATGTTTTGTTCTTTGATTTTCACAACTTGTTTAGAATACATAGGTATGTCTTTTACAAGTTACTTTTAGCATGTGATTAGCATTTCCTCAATCATAAATGTTTTAAGCTAAAACTTTCTAAAGCCTTTGGCATACATTTATGAGCTTTTATTTTCAAATTGATTGAGGACATCATGCATACACTTTGAACATACATCTTTGCATTCATATAGTGTTTGCATGAATTAGTTTTTCACTTTCATATCCGCCTATTAAGAGGCATTGTAATGAGCTAAATATGTATCTCCATCAAGTGTGTGTTAGACACTACTAAGAGAGAGAACCAACCATTTGGTTGTATAGGTTATTGCTTAGCCTAAAAAGCATAATGTAAAGGTTATTGCTTAGCCTTGAAAAGCATAGTGTTAAAGGTTATTGCTTAGCCTATTGAAAAGCATACATAGTGGAAATCCGGTGGGGTGTGAGGAACACAAGCCGGTAGTGGATGTAGGCCGAACCACTATAAATCATTGTGTTATGGTGTGTGCTATGTGGTGATTTTGTTTATTAGCTTCCGCATTTTGTTTGTTAATCATCACAAGTGACTAGTTAATTTAAAGAAGTTAAAATTGGTCATAATTGGTCACTAATTAGTAGCTCACCCTATTCACCCCCCCTCTAGGGTAAGGATCCAGGACTTACAAATCCATGTAAAACGGCTATAATCATCAATGAAAGTTACGAAATACTTATACTGTGAATGAGAAATAATTGGTGCAACACCCCAAACATCACTACATATTAAATCAAAACTTTTAGTAGCAGAAGAGACATGTAATGGAAAAGGCAAAGTTTTACTTTTACCCAGCTTACAAGTAGTGCAATCAAGAGCAACATCTGATGATAAAAACTTCATTTTATTAATATGACCAGAATTTAACAAAGATAACAAAATGGTTGAATTGGGATGGCCTAATCTATTGTGCCACAACTGCACATTATTCCTAGAGATAGCTGATAAAGCAAACAAAGACATATCTGGATTTGGTGTTACTATGTGAAGAGGAAACAAACGCCCACACTTGGGCCCCTTCACTATTACCTTCCCCGTCTCCTGATCCTGCACCACACAACCAGAGGAGGAAAAACAAACATTGCAGTTATTATCAACCAATTGACCAACAGAGATTAAATTGGTAGAAAGATTTTTGGAACAAAAAACGTCATGTAAAGGTAGAGAATGAGAAATATCACCAACAGATGTAATTGGTATAGTGGTACCATTAGCAGCATGGACTTGAATCTGTCCATCATATGGTTTAATTTTGGAGAAGTTTTTGGAAGATGAAGTCATATGATTGGAGGCACCGGAATCAAAGTACCATTGAGAGGGAGATTGATTTTTACCAAATATACCAAGAGTGGATAAGGCCCGGAGAATCATCTGTTGGATCATTTCAGGGGAGACTGGAGCAGCAGAAGCAAGTGCCGAAGAAGATGTGGAAGATGAATCAATAGTGCCAGTAGCAGTAATCGCCTGGTAAACTTTCGGAATTCTGTTTTGAGGATGTTTGCGGCATTCATTGATTGAATGTCCAGATGCTTTGCAATAATTGCAGATCCGCTGCTTGCACTGATTTGCATAATGGCTGAAAGTTTGACACTTGAAGCACTGTACTTTACTCATATCTCTGTTCAGTTGCTTCCCCTTGGAAGAATAATTAACATTGACTGATGAGTTCGGTGATTGAAAGGCAGTGGGTACACTATAGGCAACATCAATAGCACCCGGACTAGCTTGGTGGAGCACACCAGATTGCGTCAATTGTCTTTGTTCCTCTCGCAGTAATTCATTGAGACAGTCATCCAGTGAAGGAGAAGGGACCCTACTCATGAGATTAGATCTGAGTGATTCATACTGAGGTCTTAGTTTCATAAGAAATTGATCCCGATGACTAGTTGCTAGTATTACTTGCAATTCGGGAAGAGATTGAGCAGAAATATTGGCATATTTGATTTCATGTAATTCTGTCCACAAATTCAGAAAACCAGAATAATATTCTTGAATGGAAGAAGTCCCTTGCATATAATTTGCAATTTCAAATTCCAACTAATATTGTCTGGCAGAATTCCCCTGATGATACACCTTTTGAAGAAAGGCCTACATATCTTTGGCAGTTTTGTATGATTTTAAATTCATGAAAAATTGTGGTTCCATGGACCCAAGAATCCAAGATTTGATCTTAGTATCTTTTGTGTTCCATGACACAATTTTCTTCTCATCTTCTGTTGGTTGTGGATTAGTTCCAGAGATATGGCCCCATAATTCCTGACCCTCTAAGTAAAGTTCCAATTGAAAGGACCAAGATGGATAATTTTTGCATAAAACTTGATTAAGTTAATGTCAGATTTCTCCATATGTAACAACCAACAGAATGAGCAACAAAAGCTCAAGCCAAGATCTGAGATTGAGATGACCACATGGGGCCCACAGAGATTGGCAGAGAAGAGCAGGTATAAACAGAAAATTACTGCAGCAGAAAAGGACCACAGCAGCACAGCACGCAACAGCACAGAACCAGACCAAGCAGATCAACAGCACAGTAACACGTCCTTGGTCGTTAATGGTCTGCATGACCACGTGGGCCCCAGATGATGTTCAGAGATCTAATCAGAAGGTGAGGATGAAAGGACAATGAAAAGTCGCCACTGGTGAAAGAAGACTCACTCCAAATGGATCAAGATCCACAATATTGGACGGCCGTGATGAAATCTTCTTGATAAAACATAAATATCACAAAAAATGATAGATGTCCTACCTCTGATGAGCCATAAATCTTGAAAAAATCATCATAAAATAGTATATCACCAGACGACCAAGATGGAGAAGTCTGCTGAGATGGGCCACGCCTGATCACAGGTGGGCCACGCCTGAACTCAGATGATCAGAGATGATCAGAGCGGATCTGACTGAAGAATATGATCACAGATGATCACAGATTGGCTTCCAAGGCATGGAAGATGACTAAGACAATCACAGTTCTTGCTCTGATACCATGACAATTTGAGAGACACAACATAAACATATGCTCAATGACCTCCCTTTGAGGGACGATTGTGTTTCATATAAGTAGGGGCTGAATGCCCTAATTACAGCCAATTAACTTTGACTATGTACAGATACACCCTAATTACAGCCAACTAACTTTGACTATGTACATCAGATAAGCAGCTAACTTTGACTCAATTACATTAACAAGATAAGCAGCTAACTTTGACTCAATTACATTAACAATAAGCAGCTAACTTTGACTCAATTACATTAACAAGATAAGCAGCTAACTTTGACTCAATTACATTAACATTCCATGAGTGCACTAAGCACATAGAAATCGACTACCACTTCATTCTTCAGCATTATGTCTCTGACAAACTTTGTATGCCCTATGTTTCTTCACATGATCAACTAGCTGATGTGTTTACTAAAGGGCTACCCCGGGATCGACATGAATATTTTTTCATTCCAAATTGATGCTTTGTTCCACCCCGCATCAATTTGAGGGGGAGTGTAGAGCCATAAACAAGTCAATTGACCCAACCTGAAAAGCCCATACTCACAAACCCATATCCAAAATATCTCACATGTGGAATCTTGGGGAATTTGTATATTGGTCAAATATCCCTTGCTTGGAAGTTGTGTAGACATTTCTATATTTGCTTGTAATCATAGCTTGATAAAGATATCATCATAAATGCAAATTGATACCAGTGAAGTGCATATAAACACAAGTCGATTCCCATCTTGGGATACGACAGACATTCACAAAATCTTTTCTTCTTCTTCTCCCTCCAGCCGGCTCATCATAGGTTGGTTCCACATATGCGCGTAGGAACAAGCAAATTTTACAATTGAATGTTGTATGGCTAGTGCTCCCGCAGGTGGGTTCACATCAACAACTATTAAAAGAACAATGACAAGAATGACATTATGTACCTTTATTCCCACGATGGAGAGCAAAACTAATTCATCCTCGGGCAATTTCCACTGCTGTCGTTGCTCTTCTTCTGGAACATTTTCCATTGCATACAGTCTGTAGGCAAGGGCGACACATCGCAAGCTGAGTGCTGCCATTTCTTCAATAACTTTCTTAAATTCATTCATCTGTAATCACGTGATGATTCAATAAATAAACAATTCTTATATGGAACAAGGGAAAAGAAGCAGAGCATTCTGAGACCTGATTTTGATCCATTAGTTGCACTAAACCATCTGAGTCCAGCCATTTCGTACATGAGGCTAGGACTATTTCGGCAGCCCCTTTCCAATATATATGAACTTCAGACTCCCCCTGTAGGGATAAGAAAAGATGTCATCAGAAAGATTTCATTGAACTTGTTCGTTTGGGGGATGACTGCAATATGTAAATGTGATGCATGATATGACAAAGTGCCGCAGACAAATAACATACACATGGGAAGCATTCAAAAATAAAAAGGTCGATGCATTTATTTATTTATTCTACTTAAAAACAGATAAAAACCTACTAATAAAAGAAAGCACGAACTCATTACATTAGTAGCATCATACTACATATTTTGAAGCACACAACCATCAGCAAAAGGATACACGCATGGTCCGGATCCTATGAGAGGTCACTCCATGCACACCTCACTATGGGGCCCAAATATATATATATATATATATAAATTTATTTATTTATTTATTTATTTTTGAGGGGGGGATTTGCTGGTGTATGGCCGTTTCAAAATCCTATGGGGCCCAGATCTCTCCCTTTTATGGTTTAGAGCATTCAAAATCCTTCCATTTTCGCTGAGACTTTAAATCTCTTCCCATTATGCATGAATGAAGAGAATCCTGCATTTATTTGGATTTAAAATTCAGATTTGATGATTTTTTCCAAAACAGGGTCATCCCAGTTGCACTTGGGTTTGAGCCCATTTGGATCCTCAACTAACTGCTCCAAAAAACAGTCATGAGACCCACCTTCTGTGTACTGTTTATGAAGTGCAGTTTATTCAAAATTGCATAAACACCCCCACAGTTTATGTGTTTTATAATACAGACCCTGTTTATTCAATTCTCACTAGTTAGGGACTGTTCTGGGGCCCTTTTTTATTCTGGATTATGTAATTTTCAATCTGAATTGGGCCACCTGCATCAAATATTACTCCAAAGAAATAAAAAAAGCAAAGAGGAAATCGTCCAATTCACCACTGGAACATGGAATTCTACACTACAGAATTATTCGACAATAAAAAAGGAAGTTTTGGCAGTAGTCTCATGTATTTTAAATTTTCAAAGTGATCTCCTTAACCAAAAATTCCTGCTAAGAATGGATTGTAAATCCGCTAAGGAAATCCTTGAAAAGGATGTAAAAAATCTTGCCCCCAAACAAATATTTGCAAAATGGCAAGCTTGTTTAGCCATATTTGAGTTTTATATAAAGTTTATTAAAAAAAAAGATAATTCTCTTCCTGACTTTGCCTCGAGAGTTTTTGTAGGGAAAAATAAAAGATGGCCACTAGCTCGTCTCAATCAAGCATCAATAAAGCTTTCGGACCCTCTGGCTCTCCTTCTCAAAAGTCAAACAATTCTCCATCCAATCAAGAAAAGGGCAAATCAATTGAAAAAAGAAAGAGCCCATATCTACTCAATTCTGCCAATTAGAGGATTATTGTAAGAGTAGTCAATATGTACACTCCTGGTATAAAGCAATATTCGAACATAATACTCACAGTTGTAAGTATGAGAAATAAAATGTTGGTTTTCACCACAAAACATATTGAGGATTTCCTTTATTGAGAGAGAAACATATTGGGTGAGTGCAGATTCATGAGAGGATAGTGAGTGTGAGGGGGTTGGATTTATCGTGGGGTGTCTCATGTGGTGGTAAAATCAATGAGGAGAGAAAGACCTGATGCAAGAGTGGATGAGACCAGAGCCAACCTCCACGTCTCGGGTTCGAGTCACGGAAAGGGCTACATGGAGTAGAGTGAGAGCCATCTAAAAAAAAATAGAGAAAATGGCTACCTACCGCCAAAGTGAAAGCCGTCGCGGAGAGGGCCACCAGGAGCAGGGTGTGAGCCGTCGTAAGAGGGAAAATTTGCTACCTACCGCCAAAGTGAGAGCCGCCGAGGACGTCGGCTCCAGAAGCATGGTGGTATGTTACGATCCTAAATGGTTATAAGACTTAATTTGACGCATTCCATCAGTCTTGTGGCTTTTGGCGTATTGGTTGCAGCTTATTAATAGTGAGAATTTTATGATTATTCGCTACCCAACAAAAACCTAAAACTCTAGGTGGCACAACTGAATACCAAAAACTCTTCCACCCATCCACTTTAGGATTCGTATCCACCAAAGCACTGTAAAATATTTCACAGAAAACTGGCCTTTAACATCTGGCTTCCATAATCTGACATCTGATTTATTAGTGGAAACGCACACCTTCTCTAGCATTTCAAGCAACCTGGCAAAATCCACCACTTCGCTATCCCATAAGTTTCTACGGAAAGAGAAATCCCAAACAATAGCTCCACCCAAATAACAAAAATTCTCTGCAACAAGAGCTTGTTGCCTCTGATCCAACAAATAAAAATTAGCAAATTGATTATGCAGAACTTCATTTGCCCACACCATTCATCATGCCAAAATTTCACTCGTTGACCATCATTAACCCTAAAGTGAATCCGTGAATCAAAATCACCCTTCACAGAAAGAACGGACTTCTAGAAACCAGAAGCTTTATAGTCCCGAGTCCCCGACTAGACACATTCCACCCCATATTAGCTAAACTATATTTACAAATTAAAATCCGCTTCCACAACCCTTGGCTTGGATCCCCTACCCTCCTCAACCATTTACCAAGTAAAGCTTTATTAACCTTTTCGATGGAACGGATACCCAAACCACCTTGAGCTAAAGGTTTACAGACGAAATCCCATTTTACCAAATGATACTTATGTTTTTGAACAGAATCATTCCAAAGGAATTCACGTTGAAGCTTCTCAATCTTTTGGAAGATGCTTTTAGGACATTTAAAGCAAGAGAGATGGTAAATAGGAAGATTGGACAAAACTGACTTGATTAGAGTAATTTGGCCACCCATAGATAAATACTTGCATTTCCACGAACTTAATTTTTCCTGAATCCGCTCTAACACCCCCTCCCAGAGCTGATTTTTTGGTAACCCCAAACATGAAGGGAGACCCAAGTATTTCGAAGGCAAAGTACCAGCTTTACAACCAAAAGCATTGGCTAGAGAAATAACATAGCTCTCTTCCATCCGGACACCTAGAAACTCACATTACCATAATTAATTTTCAATCCCGAAAGCAACTCATACCATTTCAAAATCAGCTCAGAATTATGAAAACAGCCCCTATGTGCTGTATTTTTCAGTAAAATTCAGCAGTTTTGAGTTCTTAATTTCATTGAAGCCCTTCATATATGGGTCCGAACCCCATGGGTTCGTTCAAATACTTCCATGAACGGCGCCAATGCCTGTTCAATCACATGATTTTCAAGGCTATCCACATCAGTAGGTGTCTGCACAGCCCATTTGCAGCATACTAAGTTCGTCTGCATTTCATGTCGATCAAGAACAAGCCATTACTTGAACCATTGAACGTTCATAGACCCAGTCCAGCCCACTTGGGAATAAGACAAGAAATTAAATGCAAGACCAGCCCAAGGGCCTAACAGCGCCACTCAAACCCAGCCCAACATGGGCTGGGCATGGGTTGGTCCAAGATTTGAAAACCCAATGAACAGCCCTATATGTCGCAGTGTCCCCAACATCAAGTAAAGCTAATGGGCAGTTCTGCATATTATGATATGTAACTACAAATCAATTAAAGTAACAAAAAAAAATCATTACCACTTGTACTGCAACACCCCCACACTTTTTCTCAGAGTTGAAAGGCATGACATGAAGAACTTTACTCTTTGATCTTACATTGTCAAACATCATCCCCAGCTATAAAAAAAGAATAACCATAAGTTTAAATAAGCACAAGGAATTCAATGGAATAAAATGCAAAGCTCAATGAACATGCTAGCATACCTTGACAGCCCAAGAAAGTATAGCCTTTTCAGTTGGTGAACCTGTAACCTCTTTAGCTCCACCGTCCTGACCAAAATGAATATATTTATATAAGCACATAAATTAAAATATAGTACCTTACAGGATAAAATCAATCTCATACTTAGAAAATTATCAACAAGAGCTAATAGAACGACACATGAGAGCACAAGTGCATAGCTATCAATCAAGCAATTTTTACTTTCTGCCTTAGACTTATGGAGGCATCAAGATGGGATTTTTTTTTTTTTTTTGGATAGGTAACAAAAAACTCATCGAAAGAAGCGAATACAATGGGCGTCCTATTGGAAAAAGGGTGTCAAGGGAATAAAAGCCTTATACCAAAGAAGCAAAGAAAACAAAAATTACATAGGAAAAACAACAAAAGCGAGCTTCTGTCCACCCCCAGTTTAGCCAAAGAGTCCGCTAGGGAGTTAGCTGATCTTCCAACATGTTTGAACACCACATTAAGCATAGAAACTAAGGCCTTGATCTCATTGAATAAGAAATGAAACCTCCAAGGATCCAAAGAAGAAGAGGAGACCCATGAAATGTCATTGAAGGAATCACTCTCTACCACAACTCCACAAGATCTCCATGAAAACGAGACCTAAAGATATGGAGAGCTTCCAAAATGGCCAGGACTTTCACCTCGTTAGACTCCACAATACCAACGTTCTTAGAAAGCTTGGCCATTACATTTACAACCCCATCATTGTTGAGAAGACCCCCCCAATTCCTGCCAGCCCAGTTTTGCCGCCAGCTGCCCCATTCATATTAAACTTTAGGATACCAATAACCAGTGGCAACCATCCAACAACCTTCTTAGACTCCAGGATGGGATGTTGTATAGCTACTCTTTCAAAAAGATTGGTTTTTCACTATCTCATCTTGCACCTTATGATATCAGTTCCACTGAGAGAGAGAGAGAGAGAGAGAGAGAGAGAGAGAGAGAGAGAGAGAGAGAGAGAGAGAGAGAGAGATGTGCGTAAGAATGTTCCAACAGATGGGATTTGAGAATATCATCATATCCACCTTGAAGAGAATGAGAGGGGTCTTGCTTTTGGTTTAGCAGAGCGTCAATTTCATTGAAAACTCAACATCCTATAAAGGATGTCGTACCCTCACATGCACACTCCTTGTTATGCGGATATCAAAAGCACATCTCAAAGTCCAAAAGAAAGTCTCCTTGCCTTGACAATATCTTATAATCATTTCAGTAAGTACTCACTGGTTGATACATGCACTTTTCCACCAGGAAAAGGATGGTAGTGTCATAATAAAGATGTAGAAAATACCCGTAACTAAATTCTTGAATGTGTTCCATAAAACAAGACTCTATCATGCAATACTATTTTTCTTTTTTTAACAAAGCATGATACTTATAAGTCGGTACGCCACAAAGGCACAAACACAATGAAAGAATTGAAGCACAAATGGGATTGACGCATGCCACGCAATTTCACAGTACTCCTGAGACAGAATATCTCGAGGGGTATGTTTTGAGGCACTGAAGCTGAATATTGCCTTCATGGACCTCAATAGATATAAATGGTGAAACTTTCCCTCACAAAATTAAAGATTCCAGAGAAATATAAATGATGCTAGTAAAATACCTGTAACTCCACTGATAGAGTTTCTAGCCAGTAATCCCAAAACCAATTGGTGATAGGAAACTGTACAAACAACTATTTAACAAACCCCCCCCCCCCCCCCCCTTTCTTTCAGGCGGGACACTGTTCGGATTCGAAGCACACTACACAAGACTACAACGCGGCATGGGGCTTTCTTGCCCTGCGCACGCACAAACACAAAACACGGCATGGGGCATTTTTTTGTCTTGCGTGGTTTCAAACTCGAGACCTCTGGCTCTAATATCGTGACAGAGTTACTAGCCAGTAATCCCAAAACCAATTGGTGATAAGAAATTGGACAAACAACTATTTAACATCCACAATTCAAATAGCACAACATTTGTAATGACCATGAACTGCTCTGCCTCATATAACAAGTCATCTGAGTCCCTTAAATATATCAAAACCAAGTATGAATGTGCACAGAACTAACAAAAATAAAAAAGAATTACCTTAGGCGTAAAAACATTGCCTGTAGTATTTTGTGCAATGCCTTCAAATAATAGATGGGATACATTAGAAGACAGGAGTTGAATGCTATCTGGTGGATCTATTCTTTTTCCACCAACATTAGCCTCAACAACAGTCATCTGCAACAATATAAAACACTAACCTTTTAAAACAGAACTGTAAATCAGTTAAGCAATCGACAAAAAACAATATAAAAAATGAAACATAAAAAAATTTCAAAAACCATAGAAAGTTACCTGTTAAGATACAAGTTTACATGGCATAAACATACAGGGAAAGAAATATAACTTCGAAAAAGAATAAGAACACACCTGATTCAAGGTTAGAGTTCCAGTCTTATCACTACAAATTGTAGTAGCAGAGCCCATTGTTTCACAAGCAGAAAGCCTCCGCACCTGCGCGCCATCTAAACCCATTAAGATTTTATTAATCGCAGAAACAATGAATCTAGATATTCAAGGAATAATATATACCAGGGCCTTATCTGCCATCATCTTCCGCATTGAGTATGCGAGGCTGTCAGAATTTAAAACGAAAAGAAAAAAAATGAGGGTGCCGTGATACAGAAACAAGAAAATTTCTTTTCCTCAAACAAGCATATAGTCTCAAGTATCAAATATAGAAATATGAAACTAGTAATCATACGTCAAGGTAACTGCCAGAGGGAGCCCTTCAGGCACAGCAACAACCTCAATAGTAACCTAAATAGCACTTTCATGATTAGTTAGCACTTACCATCATGTCAGAAATTTAATTATATAAAATATCCAAAAGAGATGAAAAGACACAAATGAGAAGACTTTGAGAAATCATTTCTGTGGTTTACTTGTACAAGATCCAGGCTTACCCATCAGGTGGAACAACCACCACAAATAAGTCTCCTAACCCAAAATAGGCTGTTCTCGTTATCAGGTGGGTCACTAATGTGGTTTGCATGTGAACAGTTGCTCACTTATGTTCCAACCAACTTTTGTAGTACACATACTGTGTCACAGACAGCAGAAAAGCCTGATGTTTGAGCCAGAGAACGATCATCTTTGGGGCTGCCTGATGAACCACCTGAACTCTAGTGTGTATCATGCTCATATATGATTCAGATGGTTGACAACTATGGTTGAGTAGACACCCCTTACAAAAATTCATCTATGAAAGGATACACACCGCAATCGTCACAATCTTAATCACTGCATTTAATGCATCACTAAAACTTGTCGTCCCTCTTGAAAACTCAGGATCCCCATTCACATTTTTTGTATGTCCCGTGAAGTATCTGAACAGATTCAAAATGTGAAAAAATTACTTTAATGTAAATAACAGGACTGAAAAGAATGTAACATTAAAGTCCATCTTACCTGACAAGAAGGACAACCAGAACAGAAATAGCTACTGTAAGCCCACCTATGCCAATGAAAGTAGCAACACCATTTAATCGCACCTGTTTAATACATCCGTAAATAGTCAAAAAAGCAAAACAAAAATTGATTAAGGGTTATTTTTTTATTTTCTTTGCACTCATTTACATATGCAAATGATTCACACATGTAATGGTTACACATCATCATGCTATGCATAAATGAGATGTGAAAATGGTGGGTTAATAAGGCCATTTTTACAAAGTTGTCGCACCTAAATTGGTTTTAGACACTTTCATATCTCCCACTCGCAAAAGGCGCCAGTACAAGTCTTCACACAGTGATAGCATTTGGTTATGCAATTGGTCATGGGATCAAATCCCATCAACCAGTTTTTTTTTTTTTTTTCATTCCTCCGGGCCTCATATTTGTAATCCAAACCACTCAGTTTTTTTTATTGAACAAATAAACCCCAGGGCCATTTATCTTTAATCTTCATATATTTTGAATAATTTGTAAAAAATAAACCAAAAAATCTCAACCTATATATCTAATTTTCTGCACTTCTGTGGGCCCCACTTCATGATCGAAACAATTTAATATTATCATATTAATGATAAGCATCAGAAGGCTTAGTTTCACATAATAAATCTCATGGATCGTGAGAAATCTGTGAAAAAAATCCAAAAATCCAAAGAGATAAAAAACCATTGGCTGTACTGATTTATACATGTGAAAATCATCAAAATGGTGATTTTCACAAATATGGTAATGCGTTTCACATGTGTCGCATATGCATATGTTACATTAACATATGTAAAGCCCATTTTTTACTATCCGATGCATAAAAGGCAAATGATGGTTACGACATTGTAGACCACATCTTAGAATACCATACCTGCAATGGTGTCTCTTCACCAGTATCCTCTGAGATGCTGGCCATCAGCAATCCCCATTCAGTATTCAATCCTACACCAGTTACCTGTACATAGTACAAGAATTTTTGGGATAATTGCAAATTCTAACAAAGGGTTATGGGGTTTAAGAGTTACAATCTCAAATTTAAATAGTGTCCATTTACATGAAGGAAAAAATGCATGGCACAAAATAAAAAAACAAAAATAGCTCCATTGTTTGCGCCATGCAATCTGCGTCCCAATGGTGCCATGCGTCCAACACTTCCTCACAAATTGGAGAATATGTCAAATATGCCTGGTTTGTCTAGGATGATAGACATCTGAACATCGAATTCTTTGATAATCATAATACTTTAATAAATATAACAGCCAGTTGACTCTTTTGACTTCCCAAATGATGTCGAGCTAAATCACTAAACAATCTTATCATTTCTCTTTTTACTTCATCGCCCGTTTGGCACTTTACTAGATTAGTAAAAGTCAAGTAAAGCCTCCATTTTTCTTAACAAGGGTCACACCAACAGCATTTTAATTCAAAATTCCCTCCATCTTTTTTAAAAAAAAGTCAAAAAGCAAACTCCTTCTTCCACTAAAAGACAAAAAAAGTTTCACTTTTCTATACAAAAAGTCAAAAAGATTCCATACCAAACAACTAAAAATAAATACCATTATAACCCCATTATATTTTACTCTTTCTTTATTTGATGCTTTACTACACTTTACTTTACATGTAAAATTACCAAACAGACCCAATTTTTCCTATAATGAAACTAGATAATCATCTTCAACATGCATAGAATGCAGGATTCATGGGATATGGATGGCTCACTGGTTACCACAATGCATACGAATTAAATTTTCACTTGAAAACCAGGCTCCTCAATAAATTATTTTAGCTACATAAATTCACAAAATGTTGACAAAAGCCCATGACACAGTAAAAGGTGCTCACTATTGCAACCTTGAGGTTGTGGGTTCAAGTCATGTTACCAATCATACAACCAAAAAAAAAACCCAAAATTTTGGGCATAGTCTGATATTTCACTTCAGCAATGGACCTTGTCATTACCATCTGCTTTTTGACCTACCATGTAACCACGTTACATGGGTATGTTACCTCCAACAAAAAACCTCAATAAACTGATGTAAACCATTGATCGTGAGGTAAAAATATCATCACATCCAGTCAGCATCTGAATAACCTATGAAATATTTGGATGACAATGGAACCTTTACAAAATACTCTTTCCAAGAGAATCCTTGTTATAACTTAAAATCTGCAAGCTGAGAAGCATGCATATATTGACTGATATCAAGGGACTTTCTCCTATGGGCTGTGTAGGATTTTCATTCTCTGGCTTTATGTAGTGATCCCACTTATTGGATGGCAGGGATTGGAAATTCCGCACTGGGACTCCCACAGGTGAAAATCCTTCCTGACCAGACTAACTGTTTGCCAGAGATCAAATTTTACTACTGCAACGAAAAGAAATGAAGAAAAATAAGCTCATTAACAAGTCTCTGATACAGCCAAGGATTCTCAAGCAGGTCTCCATCATCCTATCACATTGTATGATTTAACTCCAAGTGTTTATCAACCGGCTTAACCCCTATATTGCCTATGGACTGAAGTAAATCATGTTAAGTAGTTGTTTGTGCAGTTTCCTATCACCAATTGGTTTTGGGATTACTGACTAGCAACTTGACATGGTATCAGAGCCTGAGGTCTCGAGTTCGAAACCACACAGGGCATAAATGCCCCATGCTGCGTTGTGTGTTTGTGCGGGCGCAAAATGCGCAGGGCAAAAAGGCCCCAGCCGCGTTATAGTCTTGTGCGGGCGTGTGCTTCGGATCCGGGCGGTGCCCCTCCCGAGGGGGGTGTTAAGTAGTTGTTTGTGCAGTTTCCTATCACCAATTGGTTTTGGGATTACTGGCTAGCAACTTTGACAAATCAAAAGCATAGATTTACTGCAGAAAAAATATCATGCTGTGATTGAGAGACTTCAATCATCGATGCCTAGAAATACTTCAAGATATCAAAATCTTTCAAATCAAACTATAGGACCAAGACAATCATTTGATGTGTCTGGTATCCAATGGGTCCACATGTAGATTTAAAATTTTATTTACTACTATGTGATACTTCAAATTTTTTAAAACAAAAAAATTTATCGTCACCTTCTCCGTTACAGAATGTGATAACACTACTTTTTCGTTCTAGCTAGGCAGCCTGGAGTAAACAAATTCAAACCATGAACACCAGGCGCAATCTTGCCATAAACAAGGTACAGCAAGGAACGCAAGGTCTGCTCAGTCATAGTAGGAGCAGAACAAGCTTCTAGCTGAGCAGCTGGCTTTTCAAACTAAGATACAGAGAGGGTGAATAAACATTCCCCGGAGATATCCTGATGAAAAATCCGAAGCTTTCAAGATAGACAGTCTAGAAGGGAAAGAAACCACCAAGCAGCAGAAGAGCAAGAATTGGATGACCAGGACCTTCAAATCCAAGTCAAATATTATCACCTTTGACTAGACAGACTTAATAATACTTACCAACATATTACCATAACCATCAGCCACTTTGCATCCAGACATCAAAAAGGGTTCCTTTTGATCTTTATGGACCTGCAGCAAAACACAGAATTTAGAATACTTAAAAATATATCTACTACTAAAATATTTGGGAGGAAACCACAGGGGAAACCACTTACAAACTTGCTCTCCCCAGTCATACTGGATTCATCGATGGAAAGGGAGTGGCCGAAAATTAAAATACCATCAGCAGGGACCTAAACATGATTTGTCACATAGCCAGGAAATGTTAACACAGAAAATGTGAGCATCCAATACAATCAATTTGCTATTAAAAAATGTTTGCTTACTTGATCACCAATTTTAAGAGGGACAACATCACCGACAACAATTTCAAATATTGATATCTCAATTGTTCTTCCACCTCTAATAACCTGCAGAATACGCATGCAACTAAAGATACAGAAAAACCAACAAAAAAAAATCCCCACATTGCAATGACACAACCTCTAATTGTATATTTCGCTTCTCCTCATTCAAGCTTTGACACTGGAGTGATTGTCTGTAGTCACTAACAGCTTGAAAAAAAGAAATGGAAACAGTATCAACAATGAAATCATTAGAACATTGGGGCCCTAGTAAGTAACACCCCAAGACAAATAATTTCTAGCAAGCAATGTTGCCCTGATACTTCAGAATGTTAAATATAGGGCAGGGCCAGCTCGAGACAATTTGAGACCTAAAGCGACAATCTTAATTTAAGGTTTGGCTCGACCATTGGGCAAGAAAAGCCCTCGCTTTAGGCCCCCCAAAAAATAAGGCCCCATAAAAATCATCTTTTCAAATTCTAAAAAAGCATTCAAGCAACTGTATAGGTTCTTTTCTCCCAAGGCCCCATAATAGTAATTAGTATCACATCCATGGTGACCAATTCGGCGAATAATTCGCGAATTTACCGTTTAATTCGGAAAACGATTAATAAGGGCGCACTTTTGAATGATGCGGATTAATTCATTAATTCGGCTCTCCTTTAATTATACAGTTAATACTCTAAAAAAAGGGGACTAATTAAGAAAGAAAGAGAAATAAACTTGGAAATTAAAAAAGGAATTTTGAAAATAGGCAGACTTAATGTTTTATTTTTAATTTTTAGCTTCTCGTATTTTTTATTTTTAGCTTCGTATTATACTCGAATTATTCACGAACCAAACTTTTACTATTTCCGTTTTTTTTAATCCGAATTGAAAAACGAATTCTTGTCCAAGGCTCGAATTTCATTTAAATACTTTCCGTATTGAAATTTTGCCGCATTGCGAATTGCTAACTATGATCACATCTCATTAAAGCCATCTTTCCACATTTAAACAAGCATTAAAGTAAGTGTCATCCTTCTTTTTCTATACGCAGTGTCTTTTTAAATCCAAACAAATCTCAACACAATCTCCTTGCCACTTCACCAGTGAGGTTTTTCAAATGAACGTTTCTCCATCAACACTTTTCATCTCACGTACTCTTTAGTCTCTCACCCTCTGTCTCTCTCATAAATTGCCTTTCTCTATAATTACTTTTTTTCTTTCTAAAGCAATCTTCTTTAAAGATTTATTGATCAGGTTTTGTCTTTTTTTTTAATAATATATGTGGATATATTCTGATAATATATGTGGATATATTCTGATAATATATGTGAGTCTTTTTTATAATATATATTAATCATAACCCACTAACTCAAATATAATATATTTTTTTTCATAATGAAAAAGCTGGATCAAATTCAAAATTCATCTACATCTACAATCTTTATGGCCAATAATGATAAATCACTAAATCAGGTTCTATTGTTTTATGATTTTAAGATTTTTTAATTTCATGTTCGTATTGTATGTTTATTATAGTTAGTGTTCGTTTTATTTATAAATACTATCAGTTATAATTTATAAATGATAAATGTATCTATTAGAAAATACGAATCAAGATGCTCAAAACTTTGAGAGAGAGAGAGAGAGAGAGAGAGAGAGAGAGAGAGAGAGAGAGAAGAATAGATAATTTGAGGCCTCATTTAAGATTGTGGCTTTAGGTCTCAAACTGTCTTGAGCCAGCCCTATTCTTAAACGAGGCCTCAAATTATCTCTCTCTCTCTCTCTCTCTCTGCTTTTTTTTTTTTTAAGTTTTGAGCATCTTGATTCATATTTTCTAATAGATACATTTATCATTTATAAATTATAACTAATGATATTTATAAATAAAACGAACACTAACTATAATAAACATACAATACGAACATGGAATTAAAAAAATCTTAAAATCATAAAACAGTAAAACCTGATTTAGTGATTTATCATTATTGGCCATAAAGATTGTAGATCTAGATGAATTTCGAATTTGATCGAGCTTTTCATTATGAAAAAAAAAAGGATTATATTTGAGTTAGTGGGATATGATTAACATATATTATAAAAAAGACTCACATATATTATCAGAATATATCCACATATATCATTAAAAAGAAGACACAACCCGATCAATAAATCTTTAAAGAAGATTGCTTTAGAAATAATAAAAAAAGAGTAATTACAGAGAAAGGCAATCTATGAGAGAGACATGACAAAAACTCAAAAGAGAGAAATATTGGATTGTAATCTTCTATCTCTGTTTGAGATTTCAATTCATTATATTGACATTACATATCTTGTTTAGGCTATAAATCAGTAATCAAAATCTAATTTACACACGGTTATGACCTGTACAATCTTTGACTATATCCTACATATATTACAGCTGGGTTGGATATAATTGAGCCTGGATTTGTGCAATAAGAGAGCTGAACTGGGCTTCTTGACATCCCCCCTCAAATTGATGCTGTTGAGTCAACAAGCAACAATTTGCCAACCAAGAACTAATGACGTGGTCTTGGTAGGCTCTTGGTAAAAATGTCTACAACTTGAAGTCCGGATGATATATGTGGAAGGCTAATGGTGTCATTTTTAAATTCATCCCTGATATAATGACAATCAACCTCAATATGCTTTGTATGCTCATGAAAAACAGGATTTAAGGTAATCCGAATGGCACTAGTATTATCAGCATAAAGGGGCGTTGGAGAGGTTTGAGGAAAGCCAAGCTTAGAAAGCAATCCACGAAGCCAGACGATTTCTGAAGAGGCGGCAGACAAGCACGATATTCAGCTTCAGTGGAGGATTTGGACAATTTATCCTGTTTTTTACAATTCTAAGAGAGCAATGAGTCTCTTAAGAACATGCACCATCCTGTCGTTGATCTTCTGGTATCCAAACAACCAGCCCAATTGGCATCAGAGTATGCTGTAAGAGATAGTGTGTTGCCAACGGGAAAGAACAAACCACGAGTCGGAGTGCCAAGAACGTAACGAATGATGCGCCGGACAGCAATTAGATGTAAATGATGTGGTTGCGTCATAAATTGGCTAACAAGGTTGACAGCATAAGAAATATCAGGCCGGGTAATTGTGAGATATACCAAGCTGCCTACTAATTTACGATATAAGGTGGCATCCGAAAGGAGATCGCTCGTCTCCTGAGACAATTTAACATTGACTTCAAGAAGAGTATCAACCGGGGTAGAGTTCTGTAGACCGGCCATCTCAATGAGGTCCAATGCATATTTATGCTGATCAAGAATTATGCCTTTTTTGAGTGATGAACTTCCAAACCCAAGAAATAGGTAAGGGGACCTAAGTCCTTCATATGGAATGATTTATTAAGTGAGGCTTGAAGCTGGCGAATCATTGATGAATCAGTTCCAAATATGATGATATCATCCACATAGACAAGTAATACAGTAATCCTAGCTGATGTGCGATGAAGAAAGAGAGAAGGGTCAGATGGACTCTGTTGAAAACGAAGTCGAAGAAGGGTATCGCGAAATTTTTCGAACCAGGCTCTAGGTGCTTGTTTGAGACCATAGAGGGATCGACGTAAGTGAGCAACTTCGTCGCTGGAAGAACTCGAAATGCTAGGTGGAAGTTTCATATAGACTTCCTCTTTTAGATCCCCATGCAGAAAGGCATTCTTGACGTCGAACCGATAAAGAGGCCAAGATTGTGAAGCTGCAATTGCTAGCACCATGCGAACTGTAGTCATTTTTGCGACCGGAGCAAATGTCTCATCATAGTCAATACCATATTCTTGGCGATTACCAAGTGCGACGAGGCGCGTCTTATGACGATCCAACGAGCCATCTGGTTTAAGTTTGATGGAAAAAACCCATTTACAGCCAATGGGTTTTACATGAGATGGGCAGGACACAATATCCCATGTGTGATTTGCCCAAAGAGCATCTAACTCTTCCTGCATAGCTTTCTTCCAACAGTCATGTTTCACTGCCTGCGAATACAAGTTAGGAATAGTAACAGTAGATAAGGCAACAATAAAAAGAAGTGTGAGAAGCCATATCTGTCTGGGGGACGAATGTGGCGAGTGGATCGCCTAAGGTGAATCGAAGTTGGAGCAGGAGCAGAAGAAGGATGGGATTCTGGTGGCGGATCAAGCGGCGGGGAATGATCCGTAGGGGATTGTAGCTATGGAACATCTTTGTGATGACGCCTTTCATAGACGATGAGAGGTGGAGCAACATCATCAGTAAAATTGGGTAAGAGGGAGACAAAGGGAAATGAATCTTTATGATTTGAAAAGAAAAATTTATTTTCCAAAAAAATTACATTCCGAGAAACTCAGATGCGATGAATGACTGGATCATAACAAAGAAAAACCCTTTTGGTGAGAGGCATAGCCCAGAAAAGCACACTTCGCAGATTAGGCTGTCAGCTTTGTCCGTTCAATCGGAGGAAGATGAACAAAGCACCAACCAAAGGTGCGCAAATGAGTGTATGTTGGTTGTGTTGAAAGTCTATAATATGGAGATTGATAAGATAGCATCGGTGATGAGAGACGATTGATTAAGTGAATTGCAGTAGCTAATGCTTCTGGCCAAAACTTAGCCGGAACTGATGATTCTAAAAGAAGGGAACGAACGGTATCAAGAAGATGCCGGTTTTTCCGTTCGGCAACTCCATTCTATTGAGGAGTATATGGACATGGTGCATGTTGAGTTATTTGGCTATGTTCTTCACGCAGAAGTTCATTAAGACATTCATCTAAGGAAGGAGAGGGGACCTTGCTCATAAGACTAGAACGAACAGCTTCATATTCCGACCGTAATTTCATAAGAAACTGGTCGCGATGACTGATGTCCTGTAGTTGCTGAATCTCTAAAAGTGTTGTATCAGACACTTTAGCATATTTTATTTCATCATATTCAGCCCATAAATTCAGAAAACCGGAGTAATAATCTTGAATAGAAGAGGTGCCTTGAGAATATTGAGCAATCTCAAGCTCAAGTTGATACTGTCGGGCAGAGTTTCCCTGATGATAGACTTTCTTCAAGTACTCCCACATGCCCTTGGAAGTTTTGTACGGTTTGAGATTGAGTATGTACTAAGGTTCCACAGATCCAAGTATCCAGGTTTTGATTTTGGCATCTTTAGTATTCCAAGATAAAAAAATTTTGTTATCATCTTGGGGCTTCGGATCTGTTCTAGATATATGTCCCCACATTTCCTTGCCTTCCAAGTAAACTTGAAAATGGAAAGACCATGAGGTATAATTTTTCCCATTGAACTTAATTACTGTAAGTTCAGATTTCTCCATTAGTCTCAATGGATTAAGACAGATCCACAATAAATAATCTAAACAAGGGAAACAAGAGGCTGTAGATATAAATCTAGCAAGAGTAATATCAGCAGCAGAGCCAAAAAAATCCATAATACAGTTCAGAACAGTGAAGAGGTCGAAGCATGCACAGAACAGTGCAGAAAACCCAAAACGAGCCTTATCGTCAGTGGAAGAATTTCCACGGGGGCCCCACCAGATGATCTATGGACAGATCAGAGGCTGGGAATGGAAGGGTAGATGATTTTCGCAACTACTAGAAGAAGTTCCACTCAAAACGGATCAAAATCCACAATTTTGAACGGCTGCGATGACAACTTTGGGACAAAACTGAAATACCAAAAAAAATGGTAGATGGCCTACCTCTGATTAGCCAAAATTGCTGGAAAAATCACCATAAATAAGAGGAATACCAGACGACCCTGATTGGCTTATTCTGCTGTTGCCGTGAGATCCATCTCAGGTGGGCCACGTTTGATCCAAAATGATCAGAGATGATCAGCAATGATCAGACTGATGAGAGAGTTCTTCGAGGGCTTCCAGAGATGGAAGATGAACTAGGAGGGATCTATGGACCCCTATATCACCAGACCATACAAGACCATACGATTGTTGTCAAAGATGGCTCTGATACCGTGACAAAAACTCAAAAGAGAGAAATATTGGATTGTAATCTTCTATCTCTGTTTGAGATTTCAATTCATTATATTGACATTACATGCCTCGTTTGGGCTATAAATCAGTAATCAAAATCTAATTTACACACGGTTATGACCTGTACAATCTTTGACTATATCATACATATATTACAGCTGGGCTGGATATAATTGGGCCTGGATTTGTGCAATAAGATAGCTGAACTGGGCTTCTTGACAAGACAGAGGGTGAGAGAGTAAAGAGTACGTGAGATGGAAAAGCGTTGGTGGAGAAACGTTCATTTGAAAAACCTCACTGGTGAGGTGGCAAGGAGGTTGGGTTGAGATTTGTTGGGATTTAAAAAGACACTGTGTAGAGAAAAAGAAGGATGACACTTGCTTTAATGCTTTGTTTAAATGTGAAAAGATGGCTTTAATGAGATGTGATACTAATTACTATTATGGGGCCTTGGGAGAAAAAAAATTATGACAGTTGCATGTATGCTTTTTTAGAATTTGAAAAGATGATTTTTATGGGGCCTTATTTTTTGGGGGGCCTAAAGCAAGGGTCTTTCTTGCCCAATGGTCGAGCTGCCCCTGATATAGGGTGGCAACAGGACGGCTTGCAGGGCTCATAAGAGTCCAGACACAATGCCCACGCTCAAGCCTGACAAGCTTTTTAAGGCCAGGTTTAGACCCCACACATGTAATCATCAAAAGGGAAAATTTAGAAATGGGGCTTATTTTTTGGAATATTTCAAAACAAGACAAAATAAAAGACACATTTCAAAATGGGCCTTAAGTTTTTCAAAGTCATTTCAAAACAGGACCTCCGGCCACACCACTCTAGTCCGCCTACTTTGAGAGCTCCTAAATGCACACTGTTTGTGCTCTCTCCACACCGGTACTCTCTACACTCCCTACACTTACTCCATACACAACATGTTTTGCCCAAAATACCCTAACCTATAGAAACCTCATTCCTCTTTACACACCCTGTGAGGCCCGCTCCCTTGTGAGCCCTCTTTATATTTAATTATAGTATAGTTTCTATATCTATACTAATTAGTAGGGGTTAGTAAGGGTAGTTTAGTCTTTTTCGAAGAATTAGGCCTATTTTATAGGAATTAGGAGTCTTTTGGGATTTTATAGTTTGATAGGGTGTTAGATGGACTCTCTACGATTCATTAGTTAGTTTTATAGGAGGGATTTTCCTTGGAGAATTGTGCTCATGACGTAAAATACCCAAATTACCCATGGCCTTATCTCTAAACCAAATAACTAAAGGAGTGCATTTTTGTCATTTCACCCGAATCCAAAATCTATATAAGAAACTCATCCCATGCCAAACGATCTATCTCTCTCTCTCTTTCTCTCTCACTCACTTCCCTCTCATTTCTCTCATCCCTCTCTTCTCCAATTCCATTCCCCTCTATTGCTCTCTTTCCTCCATCCAAGACCAAAGATCTCATCAAGCTCCAGCCATATCTAAGCAAGAGGATCTCTCTCATCTCCTAGGTCTTCCTCTCTTCTTCAAATCAAGATAATTTTCACTCCCTAGCCTAATTTCCTTGTATATCTATCTCCATCTCTTAGAATTCTCTATTCTTATGCATTTTCGCTATGAAAATTGGGTGTAGGAGGCTTAGATATTTGTAGATTTGAGATTTGGCAGGCTGTGGTGAGAGTTAGAGACCTTAGAGCTTGACTTGAGGATTTGGAGCTTGGATCCTGAAGATCAAGTAAAGGAGACCCTCATTTGTGACAAATTTAGAGAGAGAGATGAAACACGGAACAAGAGAGAGAGATGAATATCCTCTCCTCCTTGGATCAACTGATGTATATGAGGGCTTAATACCCTAATTACAATCAATTACAAATCTTAGATCCTAAAATTAAGGAACAACTTTGACTAACAACTTTGATTAATTACAAAGCAATAAGTGGGTAGTAGGTATAGCTTTGACTAGTGGGTAGTAGGTATGACTAACAACTTTGACTAATTACAAAGCAATAAGTGGGTAGTAGGTACAGCTTTGACTAATGGGTAGTACGTACAGCTTTGACTAATTACAAAGCAAGAAATGGGCCAAAATGGATGGGCCTGGATTGACACCCCCCCCCCCCCCCCTCTCAAATGGATGCTGGGGAGTCATAAAGCAGCAATTTGGAGACAAGAAATTGATGTCAAGGCCAAGGAAGTCCCTTAGTGAAGATATCAGCAAACTGAAACTCTGTAGGGACATGAGGTAGTCGAATGACATCACGCTTATATTCATCTCGAATAAAGTGGCAGTCGACTTCGATATGTTTGGTGCGTTCATAAAAGACTGGATTTACAGTGATGCGGATAGCCCCAGTATTATCAGCATGCAATGGAGTAGGAGAGGGCACACCTTGTGGTATTAGACCATAAAGCGATTTTCGCAGGCGACAGACAGTCCTCTTTGAGGGAGAGGGGACACCTTGTGGTATCCGCATATAGACTTCTTCTTGCAGATCCCCATGGAGAAATGCATTTTTGACATCCATTTGGTATAAAGGGCAGGAGTTAGATGCAACAATGGCGAGAAGTAACCGAACAGATGTCAATTTTGCCACAGGTGCAAATGTTTCCTCATAGTCAATGCCATACTCCTGATGGTTGTCGAGTGCCACAAGTCTAGCTTTGTGTCTATCCAAGGACCCATCAGATTTAAGTTTGATCGAGTAGATCCATTTGCAACCAATGGGTTTAACTGTTGAAGGACACTCCACAATATCCCAGGTATGATTCTGATCAAATGCATCCAATTCCTCCTTCATGGCCTGGTTCCAACAATCTTGTTGTACAGCCTACAAATAAGAACTAGGGATAGGGACAAAAGATAGAGTTGTCATCAAAGAAGTATGGGTAAATCCATAAAAATCCATACCTTTCAGGTGGTCTAGAATCTCTGGAGGAGCGACGCAGGGCTTGAGTAGGTGTGGAACCATTGGTCGGCGAAGGATCAGGAGGACGACCATCTGCAGTGGTAGGTTTTTCCCGTCGGTGATACACAAATCAGGACTAAACCTAGTAACAGTTGTTTGATCCGTTGGTTGATTCGAAAAACCAGGTAAGATAGCTGGTGAAGATGGTGGAGGACATTCTATGTGAGTCGGGAAGAAATTCTGATTTTCAAAGAAAATAACATTGCGAGAAACCCTGATACGACGTCCAATGGGATCATAACAAACAAAACCTTTTTAATTAGTAGCATAACCCAAAAACGCACACCTGCGAGATTGCGCGGTTAGGTTTGTTCGTTCCGGGAGAGGAAGATGAACAAAACAAACACATCCAAATGTATGAAGGTGATCAAACACAGGTTGTTGCCCAAGCAGTTTAAAATAAGGTGTGAAATGATCAATGGTAGGTGATGGAAGACGATTGATGAGATAAACTACGGTGGTGAGGGCTTCAGTCCAAAAATGAGGGGGAACGGAAGATTGAATGAGAAGTGTTCTAGTTACATCAAGGAGATGTCTGTTTTTTCCGTTCCGCAACTCCATTTTGTTGTGGAGTATACGGACATGTGCGTTGAGAAATGATTCCTTTATTGGTCAGAAAAGATTGAAAATCATTGGACACATACTCCCCCCCTGAGTCTGATCGCAGAATCTTAATGCATGTGGAGAATTGTGTTTCAACATAGCTTAAAAATTTTTTAAAAGCACGAAGAACATCAGACTTGGAATGTAATATATAAAGCCAAGTAAATCTGCCGAAGTCATCAATGAAGGTGACAAAGTACTTAAAATGACTATGAGAAAAAGTCGGAGCAATGCCCCAAACATCACTGTGAATTAAGTCAAAACATGCAGTGCTCCGTGTGTTAGAGTGTGGAAAAGGTAAAGTTTTGCTCTTTCCTAATTTACAAGCATCACATTCAAACGAAGCAGAATCAAGAGGTTTATTCAATAATCCAGATTGAAATAAAGTAGACATTGTAGAGTCATTCGGATGACCAAGTCTATTATGCCACAACCGAGATTATTCTTAAGGAAAAAACAAAATAACTAATGAGAAGAGTTATTCGGAATAAATGAAGACACTGGTAAAGAAAAAAGCTGACGCAGCCAGAGATTGATAGATCAATCTCCCGAGGAATTGATCGAATCCAAGATGGATTCTAGCCCTAAGGCAAAGCACCAACCATAACACACGAGAGATAATTCACAAAGATAACTTGGATTAATTGATAATAAGCATGAAAATTACATTAGGGCTCTTCTGTTTATATAGAGCATAATGTATGCTAATGAGGAAAGCTACTAATTCTAATTAACAATAAAATTAGAAAGCAAGCAACTAAGTAATATTACTAATCTAGAAGATTAAGAAACGTGAGGCACATGTGGACCCCATCAGTTGGGTCCGTCAAAGCTTGCGGTTGCGGGTCCCTGTCTTGGATAGGGATCGGACTGCATCAACTCTCCCCGTCTTGAAAGAACTCGACTCCGGCGAGTTAATCGCTTGATAGCGCTCATAAAGATCTGGATTCAGACGCTGGAAATCGGTAGCAGTAATCCAGGTAGCATCGGAGACGGGCCGGTTTTGCCAACGAACAAGGAACTTTTGAAAGCCGCCGCGACGAGTAGAAACAAGTTGATCATCAAGAACATCAATGATGTTATCAGGCGGTGGCGGAACAGCTGGTAATGTAATGAGTTGCTCGTCAGAATCATCTTCATTATCATGCCCACGATAAAGAATGAGATCGGCAACATTGAATGTGGGGTTGATACCAATATCAGAAGGTAACTCGAGAGTATATGCATTCGAACTAAGCTTCTTTATCACTTTGAATGGACCGGTATTCCGCGGATGTAATTTCTTGTTTGCACCGGGGGGTGACCTTTTCGGATGAATACGGACCATAACCATGTCGCCTTCAGAAAACTCCAAAAAACGACGACGTTTGTCAGCATGAGCCTTGTAACTGTCATTGCTGGCTGCAATATGTCGTCGAACTTCATCATGTATCTGTTGCATGTGTTTGATGAAGTTATCAGCTTCAGCACAAGGGCATGCTTCAACAGGTAAAGGGATAAGATCAATAGGCAAGCGCGATCGAACACCTGTGACTGCTTCAAATGGTGAGATGCCTGTGGACCGATTAACTGAATTATTGTAAGCAAATTCAGCCATAGGTAGAATTTGATCCCATGTAGTAATATGATCACGTACAAGGCATCGTAACAATTGGCCAAGGCTTCTATTAACAACTTCAGTTTGGCCATCAGTCTGCGGATGATAAGCAGTAGAGAAGTGAAGCTTCGTCTTTGCTGTCATCCACAAAGTCTTCCAAAAGTAACTCATAAATTTAGTGTCACGATCGGAAACGATTGTTTTGGGGATGCCATGAAGACGGACAACCTCTTTGAAGAACAGTTGAGCTACCTTATAAGCATCAGATGTTGTGTTGCATGGAATGAAATGTGCCATTTTAGAAAAACGATCAACAACAACAAAGATGGAATCAACTCTCCGGACAGTCTTTGGAAGTCCTAACACAAAATCCATACTGATATTTTCCCATGGTGCATTAGGAAGAGGCAATGGCTGATATAAACCTGTATTTTTCTTACTTCCTTTAGCCAATTGACAGGTGCGACATCTCTCACATATGCTGATAACAAGAACCCGCATGCGCGGCCAATAGAAACGATCATCCACAAGAGCGAGTGTCTTGTCACGTCCCAAATGACCACTACAACCTCCAGAATGTAATTCACGAACAACATGTTCTCGAATAGAAGTAGCAGGGAGGCAAAGTTTGTTACCTCGGAATAAGAATCCATCATGTAGGCTGTAATGAGGGTGCTTATCCTTGTTGCCGTTAAGAAAATCCGCAAAGATGATACCGAAATCCTTGTCATTTGGATATTCGTACTTTATTTGGTCAAAACCTGTAACAGTGACTGCCATAGTAGTGAGGAGATGTTTCCGACGACTCAAAGCATCAGCTACGATATTTTCTTTGCCAGCTTTATGACGGAGACTGAATGTGTATTGTTGAAGGAAAGAGCTCCATTTAATTCGACGATCACTAACATGTTGTTGGGATAGCGGTAATACTCCAACGATCAGGGATCGTTGGGCTCTGATACCAAATTGACGCAGCCAGAGATTGATAGATCAATCTCCCGAGGGATTGATCGAATCCAAGATGGATTCTAGCCCTAAGGCACAGCACCAACCATAACACACGAGAGATAACTCACAAAGATAACTTGGATTAATTGATAATAAGCATGAAAATTACATTAGGGCTCTTCTGTTTATATAGAGCATAATGTATGCTAATGAGGAAAGCTACTAATTCTAATTAACAATCCAATTAGAAAGCAAGCAACTAAGTAATATTACTAATCTAGAAGATTAAGAAACGTGAGGCACATGTGGACCCCATCAGTTGAGTCCGTCAAAGCTTGTGGTTGCGGGTCCCTGTCTAGGATAGGGATCGGACTGCATCAAAAGCCTTCCACGCTTAGGCCCCCTCGCAATCACTTCCCCCGACGTTTGGTCCTGCACAACACAACCAGAAGGAGAAAAAGAGACACTGCAGTTATTTTCAACAAGTTGACCCACAGAAACCAAATTGGTAGCAAGATGAGGAGAAACTAAAACATTGGTTAATGGTAAAGGGCTATGGGTATCACCAACAGAGGTGATGGGAAGATGATTTCCATTGGCAGCTTGGACAGTAAGATGACCAGTGTAAGGAACGACATTTTGTAATTTTAGGGCTGAAGTGGTCATATGGTTACTTGCACCAGAATCTAAGTACTAGGTATTGGAAAGAGACGAAGCAGTACCTGCGATGTTCATGGAAGCTAAGGCATTCATGATCATTTGGTTTACCATCTCAGGAGTGAGGAGCTGGTGATGCAGATCGTAAGGAACCAGGTTGGGAGGAAGAATCATGCTGCAGAGAACCACTGAAGTCAGATGAAGCATATGGTGGACTGGTGACTGTGTAAGCACTAGGAGCTGACTGCACATTGTAAGTACCCGGGGCTGACTGCACATAGTTGCGGGAAGTAGAATTGCGAGTTTTCTTCCGGCATTCTTCAATAACATGACCACTGGCCTTACAATACCGACAGATTTTTGCCTTGCATTGATTTGCATAGTGACCATATTTCTTGCAGTTATGGCACTGAACTGTACTGATGTCCCGAGGAGGATGTCTGGTTGTAGCAACATAGGCAAGGGGAGCCTCAACAGATCTCTGTTGTTCCATAGTAGTTTTAGTGAGCAGACATTGTTCTTCCCATAAAAGTTCCTGAAGACAGTCATCCAAGGTAGGAAGAGAAGCCATGCTCATTAAGTTAGATCTAACAGTCTCATACTCCAGACGAAGTTTCATAAGAAACTGATCCCGATGGCTACTTTGCTGTATGGGAAGTAGTTTGGGAAGGAGAGCTTCAGATACCGTGGCAAACTTAATCTCATCGTACTCAGACCACAGTCTGCGAAATCCATTGTAATATTCTTGAATAGACTGGGTGCCTTGAGTAAATTGAGAAATATCAAGTTCTAACTGAAATTGACGAGCAACATTGCCTTGTTGATAGATCTTTTTAAGATATTCCCACATTTCACGGGCAGTTTTGCAAGGTCTGAGATTGATAATAAAATGTGGATCAACTGAGCCCAGTAACCAGGATTTTATTTTAGCATCCTTAGTTTTCCAAGCTAAAATCTTCTTGTCATCGTCCTCGGGTTGAGGGTCAGATCCATCAATGTGGGTCCAGAGTTCCTTTCCTTCTAAGTAAATTTGAAATTGGAAGGCCCATGAGGTATAATTTTTTCCATCAAACTTAACCAGGGTAATTTCAAATTTGTCCATGACTACTCAAAATAAGTAATCAATCCAGAAAGCAGTAAACAACCAGAATGACAATTGACAGAAATGGCAGTATCTAGATCAATCAGCAGTAATGGGACTAATTAGCAGAAGGATGAACAAGCAATCAACCCAACAGTAACAAACAACCAGAATGATGAATGATAAGCAGAACAGCAGCAAAAATCAGCAATCGGCACCCAGTTGTTGCAGAGAAAGCAATAAGTAGCTTAGAGATGGCAGCAGCACAGTGGGACAGACTGATCAGACCACAATCAGTGGTTAGGAACACAAGTAGAAGGTCAATCGGTAGCCCAGAACATGGATGAAAATATCGGCCTAGCGGTGGCCACCGCCACGCTACGGCCGATTTATCGACTGTCACACCCGTAGCGGTCGCTACGTCCGCTACGGGGCCACTACGGCCGCTACGAGACCGCTACGGGGTGAGAAAAAAAATTTTTCAAATTTTTAAAAAATGCATAATAATACTTATTTCTTTTATTCTTCTTTCTAAATAACATTTCTACACAATTCTTCTACCCTTTTATGTTTAAAAGAACACTAAAAAGCACATGATCTCACCGAATTACAGTCGATACAAAAAGTTCTTCTCAAGGATTTTTCTCTAAGTACATGCTATTAGACCCCCCCCTTTGGTAGATGTATTTTTTTCTCTAGGTACTCTTAAGTCTTGACTTCATGACATAGTTTTTTCTTTTATGAGCCTTTCATTAGTTTCTAAGTTAGCATAACTAAACAACATGAACACATGTGAAAAAAATGATCATTACTATTATTTTCTATTTATACAGCGATACAGGACCTCATACAATGAGGGGACCGCTACGCCCCCTTTTCTTATTTACTTTTGCAAAAGAACCACATATTCTTTCATTTTATAATTTTCTGGATTTTCTAAAAAAAATTTAGATTTTTTGGGCGATTTTTTCAATTCGCACCGCTACGTATCGCCCGCATCGTAGCGGTTTGGCGGTAGGCCGCTACGCCCGCCGCTACCGCTATTTTCATCCTTGGCCCAGAATAGTTCCCAGAAGGCCTGGATGAACAGTGAGCACACTTGGAAAAAATGGCCAGACAGCAGCACCAAATCGTCCAGGTCGACTGGGAGAGAAACAGAACCTGGGCCCCACCTGGTGATCTCTTAATAGATCAGAGAGTGGGGATGGGTGAATAGGATAATCACCTAACTTTTGAAAGTTGTCCCGGTCAAATCAGATCCAGATCCTGGATTTTGGACGGCCGAGATAAAAACAAATGGAAAAATTGAATTTCCACAAAAATAGGTAGAAGACCTACCTCTGATGATTAATAAATCTGGAAAAAATCTTCATAAATAAGAAGATTTTCAGTCGACCAAGAGGGAAGAATCCGCTGAGATTGGTGATGTTGATCACAGGTGGGCCACGCTTGATCAGAGATGATCAGGGATGAATAGAGAGGATCTAGTTGAAGATGACGATCACAGATGGCTTCCAAGGCTTGGAAGATGACTCAGGAGATGATCAGATGATTGATTTAGCTCTGATACCATGACAAAGTTAGAGAGAGAGAGATGAAACACAGAACAAGAGAGAGAGATGAATATCCTCTCCTCCTTGGATCAACTGATGTATATAAGGGCTTAATACCCTAATTACAATCAATTACAAATCTTAGATCCTAAAATTAAGGAACAACTTTGACTAATTACAAAGCAATAAGTGGGTAGTAGGTACAGCTTTGACTAGTGGGTAGTAGGTATGACTAACAACTTTGACTAATTACAAAGCAATAAGTGAGTAGTAGGTACAGCTTTGACTAGTGGGTAGTAGGTACAGGTTTGACTAATTACAAAGCAAGAAATGGGCCAAAATGGATGGGCTTGGATTGACAATTTGGACCAAAGGCAAGTACAATATACCCATTTAGCATAGAATGCATTTCTTCCCTTTGAATTCTGTGAATTTCCATTCTCTTGATGATTCGATGTTTAGGTCTATCTTTTAAGCCTTGTTTATATGGTTTGATGGCCATTGATGGATGGGATCTCTTTGGAAGATCAATGGCCCATGGATGATGAGATTGTGATGGATAAAGGGGTTTTCATGTTTGGGAATGAATTTTTGATGAATGGGGACGAGATTGAAGGATTTTGGTTGAGAATTAGATGAAAGAGATGAATTGCAAAAATTCGAAAATTCTAGAATTTGTGTGTACCCGATTAACCAACCTAGGACCAAGTTGTCCGGATACATTGTGGACTCCAAAATAACTGAGAGTAGGTCTATCAGACTGTTTTCAGAAATTCAGTGTAGTCGGTCGACTGAGTACACTGCACTGTTATTAACCAGAAACACCAAAAGCTTGAACTATTAGTGAAAGTCATAACAATGTATATCAACACCCCCTCGCATGGAGGCCATTCGAACTCGAAACCAAACAGTCATACAAAACGGAACAAACCAAATAAACAGATGGAGGTAACATGCCTCCCAGGGGTTTCAAACTCGTGACATCTCCCTCCATACCATGTTAATAACCGATAACACCAAAAACTCGAGTTGTTAGTGAGCGTCATAACAATGTATATCAACACCCACTCGAACGAAAGGCCGTTCTAATTCGAAACCCAACAAACAGAACGGAACAGACCAGACAGACAGTTGGAGGTAACATGCCTCCCAGGGGTTTCAAGCTTGTGACCTCTGGCTTTGATACCATGTTAATAACCAGTCGTGCACAACTGCGAGCAGCTGACAGATAGGTTCCCAGGCTCCTCTGTGTAGCTGGTCGACCGGCTATGTAGTAGGTCGACCAGCCACACTGCAGAATTTCAAGCCCAAGACCTGCCTGCCAGGTTTATGTCCATTGACCTCCTGTGTACCCGATTGACCAGGGTACCCATGGTGCCGACCGGGGACACTAATAACTGAGATAGACATGACAGTTAGATCCCTGACTTCCCAGTGTAGTTGGTCGACCGACCGTGCATGATGTTAACCTCATACACTACGAATAATGCATTCCAGATTTCTGTATTCATTGTGATGTGGTTGTTTGTGGACCCCATTGACCTTCCATATGGACCTCTGTTGATGTGCCAGACATGAGTCAAGGGCTGGGCTTAACCTTGACTCATGTGGTCACCCAAAGTAGGGTATAGGGCTATGGAATGGAATCCAATTCAGTCCTTAAAGGTAGTCTTAGATGCCCGTAACTTCAGAGCACCAAATAAACTCCTTTGGCCATCTGAAACTTCTTTTAATGACAGAATTGGTGAAGTGGGACCTTAGACCTGAAAGGCGGCTTTGACCTAGGTTGGACCTTTGCTATTTTCCTTCCTTTGATCAGCATGGAAGTTATGTATATAGATGCTCTTTATTTACTATTCACTCTTGTCGTCGCCATTAATAAATGGAAAATGGAGGACCTTTACCTAGGATGTCTTAGAGGTGACCGTGATTGTGTACAAAGAACACTTAACTCGTGTTTATGACTAGGCGTAGGGGTGGAAGTACGGTTTTCGGTTCGGTTTTAAACCGAAACCGAAAAAAAACCGAAAACCGAAATGTCAAAATATTACAAACCGAACCGGACCGAATAAGATGTAAAACCGAACCGAACCGAAAATAATTAAACGGTTTGGTTTTCGGTTTTTTCGGTTTAAACCGAATTTTTCAATTAAACGTTTGGTTTTTCGGTTTTTTCCTTTCCCATTTGGTCTTTTACTTTTTTAGTCTTTAGATTATAGTCTATTAGTCTGTGTAAATTACAGTAATAGTCTGTCTGACATATATATATATTTAATTTAAAATATGAAATATAATTCCGTTTTTCGGTTTAAACCGAAATTATTTTCTAAAAACCGAAACCGAACCGAAAACCGAACTTGCCAAAAACTCAAAACCGAAACCGAACCGAAAACCGATAAACCGAACCGAATTTAATTTTACGGTTCGGTTTACGGTCCAGAGTTCGGTTCCGGTTTCTTCCACCCCTAACTAGGCGGGCCATTCTATGGCCTAATGAATGGATTAGAGGTGTACAAAATTAACCGTGACCCGACCCGGTAACCCGACCCGACCTGTGGGTCAATGGGTGGGTCACTCCACCCAAATTTTCGGTGCTCGACCCGACCCGACCCGTGACCTCGGTATGGGTTAACGGGTCAAACGGGTCGGTTTCCGGGTGACCCGTGAACCCTATTTTTTTTTGCACACACAAATGGTAGCTAGAGGTTCAAGTCTAACAGTGTATTACTGGGTTAATACAATCGAAAATTATCTGCCTGCACATCGTCCTACTGGTAAGGGAAAGGGTTGGATGTTGGAGGACTACAAGTTGCAATCTACAGTAACTGAAACATTGCCAGGATCCCAGTTTAGAGGATTATCAATTGGAGTCTACAGTTACACCATCTCCCTAATGGTAAGACATCGTATTAGTTGATCCCCTGCTTGGTTGCTGTGAGAATCAAATAAAAAAAAAGGAAGAGATAGTTTCATCTCTTTCAAAGATTTAACGCTGTTGTCTGTGCTTTTGATCTTATTACTATCATTACTCCATTTGATGCATCCATACTATGTTATTAGTATACTGGGCCGCCAGGTCCATTGGATATAACCCATAATATTTGATGCTTAAGTATCATTACCGACCCCAACCCCGAGGGCGCCGCGCTCCTTGAGGCACCAATAGTTGAGTAGTACGGGTGGGGCCCAGTTGCCCCGGATGCGATACGGGATGATGGAGAGCCTACACAGGGTTATGAGTGATCTTTTCTTTTGGGATTTGAGTGACCTTTATGGTGAGATTTGGGGGATTTTTCTGATATGTACACACTTTATATTTCACTTTGAGATTAGCTAAAACTTATGCTTTTTTACTTGCTTTAGGAATGATGATACCTTACCTCATATTTGTTTTTGTTTATATTTGATATTGCTTCCGCTATTCTTTATTGCTTCCTCACTTAACTATAGATATGAATATGGTTGGAAAAGTCTTAAATTGTACCTCACTGCAAACCTATGATCTTGGAAGTTCTCGGTTAATTCGGGAAGTAGCATGCGGTAAACTCTGGATCTAGAATTGGGGCGTTACATTTATGGTATCAGAGTGGCAAGTCTCTAGAAAATAAAATACACTAGAAACTTGGATTTCATGTAAGGATTGTTTGGTTGGGTAGTTATAATGCAGTCCTAAGTGTTGGACTTGAACTAACGGAATTATTCTTTCATGACAGATGTCGAAGGGAGTAGCTTCCAGCACACCAGAGGTCGACGATCAGCCGGACCTTGAGCAAAGATTCCAGAGGTTCCTGCAAGCTTTCTTGCAGTCACAGAACCTCCAGGTGGGAACACAGCAGAGGCAGACAAAGAACCTCGCTCAATTTCAGACGCATGTTATGGAGGTCATAGAGAGGGTAGTGCAGCCGACCCAGGTGGTGATATCGGTTGGGGAGAGGGACCCGAACGAGATCTTCAAGATGTTCACCAAGAGAGGGCCGCCCGAGTTCTTAGGCATTGAGGACCCACTTCAGGCAGATGAGTGGATTGTGTGTCTTGAGAAGATCTTCAAGGTCTTTGAGTGTACTGACAGACAGAGGGTGGAACTTTTTGCTTACATGTTCCGCGGCATCACCAAGGATTGGTGGATCCCGTGTTGGCCGGTGCCACGGATGGTTGGGTAGTTGTAATAAAAGATGAAGTATGAACGTGAATTTGTGCTACTGTTAATATTTGAGAGATGCTACTTTACTTGTCTTGCATAATTTACTAAAGTTTTCTTGTGTTTTTAAAATTTATTATGTTATTTATCATGCAAATGGACTTGAATGTTTATCACTCAGTATCCACCAACTCCTGGATCGCCGCTTCCAGGTAACCAGAACCTAGTGAAGAATATAATGGTGACCAGGAGATAGCCTTTAGCATGCGTACTTGAGAGGACGAGATCATCTAGAATATTGAAGAGTATTAATTTTCTTTTACTGATTTAGTTAGTTCAAATAGATTAGTTAAAGATTGCGATGGTTTATTTATTCAAAGATGGTAAATTGTTTAAATGAGTAAAAGGTGGATTTTTACTTTAATACATGTTCAAGTTATTTAGTAGGAAATGCCTAATGCCTTATGTGAACTTATTTGATTTATGCATGGTGAATATTCCCTATAAGTTACCATCCAGAATCTGATGGGGCCTCAGAATTCGGGTCGTGACATCCTCCGCTTGCACAGATAAGATATACCGGCATAGTAATACATTCTGAATTAATCTATATTTAAATTAAACAAACTTCTTTGGAAAAGGAAAATACATGTTTAAAAATAAAACAGTGGAATAGGTTTAACCAGGAAGACATACCTGTAACAGCTATAATAAGAACAACAGCGACTGCAATGCTGCCACCATTATACCATCCTTGTCCAATGCCCTAAAATGTTTTTTAAAAACAAAGTTCAAAACCTTCACTCTGAAAAAACGAAAGTGAAAAATACAACAGGCAAAATGGAAGTGATTCAAATAAGTGTTACTGAAGCACCAAAAAACCGCAAGGGAATGCTAAGCATTCATATGGAAGCATTGTAACTTTTATATTCTCCAAAGGTGGGAATTAAAGGTTCCAATGAGGAAAAGTTGTTTACAATTCAAACAGGGTCTAATTATTTGTCAAGCCTCCTTATTGAAGTTTCGAAATTCAAGTGTGATAGGTTTGGGCAAGAACTGAGAGTCCAACCTTGGAAACAAGCATATCCAGCTAGTTAAACAAGTTCTTACTGGAGTCTCCTTTGATGACCTCACACGCTTCAAGTTCGATTAATGAGTTAGAAAATACATGGGCTGAAAGGGGAGTTAATAGACAAGATGTTATGCGAGTTCCATTTTCATGGTCTTATCTCTTTTTTTAAGGGGGTTGGCCATCTTTTGTACCACTCATGAAGATATTTGGTATTGTTACAACTCTTGTATCATATAGATTTTTGTAATTTTTCATATAACAAATTTTCATTGCCAAGCGAGAAAAAAAAAAGAGAAAGATCTTCTAAGGATCGAAAGCTAATTTTAATTTAAGGGCATATTACATTTGATAAAGTATCTTTCTAATGAGCCCAAGATAATGCACGATAACAAGTTATGGCCCATTTAGATATAGCTTTCATCAGAGTTTTAGGTTTTCAGAGTAGTTCATCTCAACATTTTTTTTTTCTATAACCTTGAGTTAAAAGAATGGTCAGTCAACATGTATTGTATATCAGCCATAGGATGTATCAGGCAATAATTTCCCAATGCAGTCGATACTTCTTTTTATTCAACTTTCTTTTTCCGTTTCTTCAGGATGTTTTTGTGTCCATTTGTTAAACCTAAAATAAGTATACAGATATACCCATCAAATCTATGTAATTCGGTTGGTAATAACTCTAATGTTTCAGATAACTATCACGTTGTACACTTCAATTTTTAGGCATACCTGTATCCACAGGGCACAATAGGCAGTACTAGTGCTGGATAATGCTTACTTAATCCATGATAGTATATGGTTCCATGGGTTCCCCTTTTCGACATAAAAATGTTAGAAAGGAAAGTGAATAGTAATAGATGTGTCAGTTTCTAATTCTATATGTACCAACTTCTGAAGAATAAAAGTAAAGCAAGCATTAACTAGTAAAGACCTTATGAAGAAGTGATAACAGACATGACAGTCATTGAGTTACTAAAAACTATGGTTGCAAATAGGCTTGGGTATAGAGAGGTAGAATTCACACAGCTAACCCAAAATAGAAGAGACAAGCCTTTCATGATGATGACGATGACAACGATGATTACAATGATGCATTACCTAATGGTGACAGCATTAACTCAAGGTCTTATCAATTGGGCAACACGGCCAGTAGCGTACTGCATACACATTGCATGTATTTGGCTTCTATTGATATGATTTTCAGCCAATAGATTAACTGATAATACTAAACCTCAGTAGATTTAATAGCATACATAGTTCCTATAGAATCATACTGCAATATCAAACCTACGTGACACTTGCGCATATCCAATACATTGCTACATACTCTACTGAGAATGCAGATGAACATTAAAACCTAACATATCTTTTTAATATTCTATCACTTCTCTGACATTTGTCTTTTAAAAAAATTGTGCCAAAAACCAATATGTATCACTTATAATGAATACGTTTCACTGATATGTACCATATTATGAACATGGTGATACATCTTCTGATGCCGATATTTTGAACCTCGAGTCAAAGTAAGAGTAAAAATTAAAAAGATTTTAAAAAAAAATCTTAGATTACAAGTATAAACAACTACACAAAAGCATTTTGAAAGTTGTTTTAGATCAGAAGTTTGATTCAAAATATAAGAGAACATATTAGGTTTATAAATATGTAAATTTCGTCCCCTAGAAAATCTGAATTAAAAACGGACATTTTATCTGTCTCGAGAATTTTCTAGAGGTTTATTGATAATAATAACTTACAACCCAAGCCTTACATTGTCATGTTCTGAAGACCATTTTGGTAATTCTTTTGATGGTTTTCTGCTAGTAAATTCTCCTTGACGACAATTCCTTCGAGATTTGAAATGAGGTTATCAAAGGTAACATGCTAGTATAACCTCTCCCGTTCAGGAGAATGTTCTTTTACGAGCAAACTTCAAAAACAGTCCAGCTCTATGGAGTCCACTTGGGCCCACCTTTGATCAATGCAAACCCTTGGATATCTTCTCATCCATGATTTGGCATTAGGACCAAATTTACTCAATGAACCTTCACTCACTATTGGATTCATCATCATCATCAAAGCCTTGTCCCAACTATGTTGGGGTTGACACACACCATCGGATTGAATCCCCAAAAAACATACGGTTAAGATGCCATTGAATTTTAAGGCTGTTAAATCAAGGGCTAGGATAATCTGGTGGAGTTGATTTGTTGGCTCCCTCTTGTCCATAAGGAGACCTTTCCTTCTGCCCTCGTCTGATCGATAAATGTATCCCTGCATGGGCCGCGAGTGCTGTATTGCATTTTAGCAATATGCAACCTGCTCGTAGGAGAACATTGTCCCTCTAGTTCATAAAATGTAATATTGTATATAAGTGTGTATTGATATTTGAGAGAGAGAAGGATACAAATCAATATAGCCAGTTAATTCAAACTACAACTCTGGATGCTTATCAAGCAAAACCATTAGATATAATGAGTTGATGAATCTTGCTGTTCTCCCTTGATCCGTCGCTCATAGTGCAAATTTAACGGGATACATCTCATGATTTGTCATGAAAACAAGCTTAAGCTTACCTCTGTCTTTATGCCCAATGCCAATGACGCTGCAGCAGCTACCATCAAGATGATGAGGGTCAGGTCTTGCCAAGCTTCCCAGAGGAAAACCTACAAAAAACAGAGCCATAATTGCCGTTTGATAACATCACATCCACTGGATACAATGATCAGTAAAAAAAAATAAAAAAATTTGAAATATGTGGCCAAAAATACCCAGAAACTCTTCCCTTTTTTCCGAGGGTAATTATTCACTCCAAAGACACTTTGACGATGGAGTAATTCACTATTGTCTCCACTAATTCCTTCTCCATATTTGTATTCAATAAAGACGCTAGCCCTTTAACCTGAAGTAATGACATAAATTACATAATGAAGTGCATGAAACTATAATATATAAAAGCATCAAACTAATCAACATGGATGTATCACTTGCCCCCCCATATTGTTGTAAAGCAGAAAAGTTGTGATCCCTAGTCATTGTTGTGAGTTGATCTATTCTGATCCCAAAACCATCACTATATGTTATAGGTGATACTTCAAAAGAACCTGGTGATAAAATGGAGAAATGAAGCATCAATAAAAAGTTTCAAAGCACAGTAGTAGGGGAAACACTACAAAGATGTAGTAGCTAGCTTCGTATCAAGAGCATATAAACTATGCAATCATAATTATTGAAAAGCATTCTAAAGAAGCAAAACACCAACTACACCAACTATGCAATCATAATTATTGAAAAGCATTCTAAAGAAGCAAAACACCACCCCAGTTAAGTCCATCTCTCTAGTCTGCCCCTTTTTTTAATGAACCATCATGCTAAATCCACATGATTAGAAGAGATGCATGTTTAATCATTAGCCTCTTTATAAAGAACCAGATTTTTTTTAAGTACCCAAACAAACTGCTCTCACTCTGGATAAAAGAGATTATGGGTCAACCACTGAAAGACAAAGACACTTCATATCAACAAATGACATTTAAAAATAAAAAAACGAAGAAAAGAAAAGAGCAAACAAGACCTTTTCATTTTATCTGGCATGATCTAATGGCTTGGATTGTCGGCCAATATTATTTGGTAAATAACCACACTAAGGGTGGATGATTGAACTTTTAAGCAGTGATTTAATTCTCAGACTCTGCCATCAACTTGGCCGGGGTCGGGTCAGGATCGACTCGGCAAAGTTGGATATACTCCCAAATCTTTTGGTTTTTTTTTTTCCAAAGCAAACCAGCCAATATTTAAATGCAGACACCCATGTAGTTCGAGCACCTGAGCTTCTAGTCCCACAATTTGATGGTTCGAAGGACGTTTACAGGACGATTCTAGACTGCCATACATAGAATTCATGGAGATCAATCTTCTGCAAGGGGCTGCATGAGAGCTGACGATGATGGAACAAGGAGAGGACAGAGGAAGGAACAAGGAAGAAAAGTAGGAGGACGGCAATGGGAGGAGAATGATGGTGGAAAGTGGAGTCGCTGAATTATACATTTTGAGCATTTTTCTTCACTAGAATTTCTGACAAGAATCTAGTGTTTCTGGGAAATTCATGATATGAGGTGATGGCTTGGCCCCAGTATTGGCAAATGCATGTTCCTTTCTTAGAATTACCAAATCCTAGCAATCAAAGACTTTTGAAATTCTAACCCCTTCACTTTTTAGTGGAATTTCTGATGCTCTCCCACAAAGGACGATTCAGGAATTCCACTGTCTGAAATTTAAAATTTTTCCAGACATAGAATTTTATGAATTCGAGAAAAGAAACTGTTATGGTGTTAAATGGTTATAGGATTTAACTTAACGCGTTCCATAATGCATATTGCATGTGGTATCAGAGCCGACCTCCACAGATTTGAGTCACGAAAAAAGGCTATTATAGTGAAAGCCTTCATGAAAAAAAAAAGAGCTGCATACCACCGGAGTGAATGTGGCCGCGGAGAGGGCCACCTCGAGCAGAGTGTGTGAGCACGTTCCATCAATCCTAGGACTTTATGAAATGGTAAATGGTGGCTGCAAGAACCTTCTCTCCACGAGGATCCAAGGAAACGATTGAAGGAACGGGTCGGTCTTGGAAGCCATGAAATGAAAACCCGACATCCATATAGATCCCAAACCCTACTTGATCTTCGAAGCCATGACAGAGGGAGTGAGAGAGTTGGGATGAGAAGAAGACGAAGACGACGACGACGCCTGGACCGAGTCGGGTCGGGTAAGAACGCATCTCGATCATGGCCGATTTGAGTCGACTCTCGGCCAAGTTGTAGAACTATATCATTAGGCTAGTTAAAATTATATCCTAGCAAACTCCAAAGAATAGCATCCCTAATCTTATACTAGGGCACGGTATGCACAATCTTACAGTGCACACGGACCCACCTGGGTACGGGACCAAGGGGTTGGAAGATCTAGGTGGGCCCTACTTGTGTACAAAATTGGGGGCCCGCCTCATCATCCAATCCCTTGATCAACGATTCACACGTTTCAACAGCTTTATATTAAAAAAAAAATGTGCAATCGACCCAACAATCCACTAGGGGTGTCTTGATTTTGTGGTCCCGTCGGATGGGTGATTGGTGGGACCCACTAGGTAGCATGCAGACTAATAATCGTGCACACCATGTGCATATGATTCTTAGGTAAAGCCTCTACTCGGCTCACGCAGACTAAGGCAATTCCGTCCGCTCACATGTGTGGGGTCCATTGTTGGCCCATTTAAGTAGACCACACAATAGGGACTCCTATAGTTATGGGTGCTGAAGTTTAGCACCCATCTGAATGAACTAAACCATTGAATGGACTATGCAACACGTTTTAGACTTTGAAAAGATGTCGGCCATTGACCAAAAAATTAGGATGATCATTTGAGCCTTTTTATCACCATACACAAGGCAGATCTTTTAGTCTCCTGGGACCATCTCCAGGTGGTGTTCCAAGTAGTCCCCATATATGTGGGATAGCAAAAGTTTTGTCCACTCGCACGTGCATGCAGGGAAATACCTTGGTATAAAGGTGTCATGCGTGTGAGGATACACCCGATGTCTTTTTGGTACAAAGGTGTCAATACTCGACATTGACTTCCCTACAGGGAATTTTACCCAAAAAAAAAAATTAACTTCCCTACAAGAAAAGAAGCACACGGCATTTTTGAGATATATGTAGTCTGAAAAAAGAGCAAACTGGCCTTCTAGATGGTAAATGATGCCATCTACTTTTATTCAGATTAAAAATAAAAATGTATTGAAAAAAGCTTTGGATTAGTCGTAAGGTTTTTTTTAGGAAGTATTTTGGTATTTAGTGATGATGCCAAAAATAGGTTTCGGACACCACCGGTCAAGTAATAAATGCTAGGTGAAAATGTAGTAAATAAATGAGAGAGAGAGGGAATTTATAGTGGTTCGGTCTGTATGACCTACGTCCACTTTAGAATATGGTGATCTTTGATTGATAAGGTGGATTACAAGCGAGAGAGAGAGAGAGTAAGATGTTCATCCTTTCAGTGATAAGAGGGCTCCTCTATTTATAGTCCTCCCCTAACAGATGGGGACGACTTCTCTTTGGAGCCTCAGAGCTGTCCTCGAGGGACGGGCCAGGTGGAGGCAGGTGAGATATTCTCCGCAGGAATTGGTAGAAGCGGGACTGCTTCCAAAGCGACGTAGATGCCTGCCTTGACTTGGTCACTCCGTGGATCTGGACCTGGGCTTCCCTGGTGGATTTGGATCTGGCTCATCATATTCTAGGCCACTTGGGCCTGACTCATCATTTGCCCCCAATGCCCTGCGCACAAAGAAGCTTTGAAAGGGGGGCATTTTGAGAAGAAGGAGATGAGCATAAAACTTGCTAAAAAGAATGCCCCAGACCCAAAGTTGGAGCAGAGGACGAGGTACCAAGCGGCCGATCTGCAGTTTACTGTGCAGGCGGAGAGGAGGTGGTTACGCCAACAGACGAAGCAGGCAGCAGGAGGCTGGGCGCCCGGAAGAGGCCTGGGCGGTCGACAGGGAGTCTGGGCGCCAGGAGCAAAGGTGCCAGGGAGCTGGGCGCCAGGGTGCTAGAGTACTGGGCGCCAAGGTGCTAGGGTGCTGGGCGCCAGCAGGGGAGCTGGGGTGCCAGGAGGATCTTTAGTATCCAGGAGCGGTTGAGGCCCGATTGTTGACATTCAATCTGGAAAGAGAGGCAGACTTCTTGCCTGCTTGAGAGCAGTGCAGAGATGAAGCGTTTTTTGCAACCCGCGAGAGGGCCGCTAAGCTGGATATATAGACTGCCTGTTTAAGAACAGTGCAGAGGCCAAGCTTTCTGGGCGACCCGCGAGAGAGCCGCTAAGTTGAAGATAGGCTGCCTGTTTAACAACAGTGCAGAGGCCAAGCTTTTGGCGACCCGCGAGAGAGCCGCTAAGCTGGAGATAGGCTGCCTGTTTTAAAAACAGTGCAGAGGCCAAGCTTTTTTGGCGACCCGCGAGAGAGCCGCTAAGCTGGAGATAGGCTGCCTGTTTAAAAACAGTGCAGAGGCCAAGCTTTTTCGGCGACCCGTGAGAGAGCCGCTAAGCCGGATGTATAGGCTGCCTGTTTGAGAACAGTGCAGAGGCCAAGCTTTTTTGGCGACCCGCGAGAGAGCCGCTAAGATAGGCTGCCTGTTTAAAAACAGTGCAGAGGCCAAGCTTTTTTGGCGACCCGCGAGAGAGCCGCTAAGCTGGAGATAGGCTGCCTGTTTAAAAACAGTGCAGAGGCGAAGCTTTTTTGGCGACCCGTGAGAGAGCCGCTAAGCCGGATGTATAGGCTGCCTGTTTGAGAACAGTACAGAGGCAGGTCACCACGTAGGGCGATCCGCGAGATGATTCATCCAAATGGAACATCCAAGAGAGAGAAAATCATCCCAAGAGAATGAGAAGAGTGTGCAAGTAGCTGTAATGATGGGTGCAGTAGAGAAAAAACAAACGAAGACCAGAGTGGTTGGCCGGACGTCGACGGACGTCGAGGATGCGGCATCAGGCGAACATGAATTGAATCCCGCTGCGGGCGCCCAACCCGAGGCAAGGTTGGGCGTGCCCTCCCCTCGGGCAAGCAGCTTCGGCGAGGGCTGGGCCTCGGGCGCCCAGCCCGAGGCTTCTCCATGCGTGGGCCCCCCTCGGGCGAGCAGCAGTGGCGAGGGCTGGGCCTCGAGCGCCCAGCCAGAGGCTTCACATGGCGCTCCCCCCCTTCAGGTAGGGGTGAGCAATCGATTAATCGGTCGGTTATTTTAAGAATTTTTGACCAAATCGATTTTTTAACCACTTTAATGTATTAACCGAACCGAACCGATTTTTTGTTTTGTAAAACTTTTAACCGAACCGAGCCAAACCGAATTATTTAGGTTCGGTTTTCGGTCGGTTCGGTTAATGTGATGCATTTTGTTGGACTTAATAATTGCCCAAGTTTTTGAAAATTTAGAACTAGATTGCTATATTATATACATTTCATTTGTGAAATTGGGCTTAATAATTGGCCCATAAATATATTATCCATAAATGATATATCATAGAAGTGCTTGAAAATACATTAAACACAATTACACAAATAGACAATAACCATAAACAACACTCCAACTAACAAGTCTAAAAATATTTAGTGGGCTGGGTAATGGATAATAAAAATATTCAAAATAAAATTGCATATATTTCGGTTAATTAATCGATTAAATAAAATCATTAACCGAACCGAAATTATATAACCGAATTTGCCAGGAAATTTACCCGAACTGAACCGAATTACCCGAAATAACCGAACCGAAATTAAATTTCGGCTATGGTTCGGTTTGGTAAATCGGTCGGTTCGGTTTTTGCTCACCCCTACCTTCAGGCGAGCAGCAATGGCGAGGGGGCTGGTCGCCCGGGCGTGGGGCGAGAGGGTCGCCTCGCTGATGAGGGCGCAGGTCGCGTGGCTGCTGAGGGCGCCGGTCGTCTGGCTGGCGGCGAGGATGCTCGCCTCCGGGCGAGGGCGAAGGCAGGCGGCGTCGTGGGCCCCCCTTGGGCGAGCAGCCACGGCGAGGGAGGCTCGGGCGCGCTGGCAGCGGGCGAGGTGGCTGCTGCGGGCGAGGGAGGCTCGGGCGAGGGAGGAGCTGGCCCCGCGGGCGGCGCGCTGGCAGCGCTGGGCGAGGGAGGCTCGGGCGAGGGAGGAGCGGGCCCCGCGGGCGGCGCGCTGGCAGCGCTGGGCGAGGACGAGGGGCCCCCCTGGGCGAGATCCCCCCTTGGGCGAGGAGAGAAGGACTTGGGCGCCCGGGGGAGTCCGGGGCGCCCGAGGGATGCTTTGGGCGCCGAGGGACTTGGGCGCCCGGGGGAGTCTGATCCCGTGGCGGACGTGTATTCCTTTTTTTTTTTTTTTTTTTTTTTTTTTTGCTGAGGAGTCTGATCCAGCTCGACCCCCGCCGGGGGACACCCCCGGACCCCCTCTGCGTAGTGCATGATATATCCCTTAGGAAAAGTCTGCATGGTCTCCATCATTTGCTGAGGAGTGGGAGCAGAAGCATTCGAGGTAGGATTGATTGGTGGAGGGCTACCCTCGCCCTCCGCTCGTCTTGTCGATCTAGTGGTGATCACCATAATTTCTGAAGAAGATGTGTGAAGTGAGAACTTTAGTTTTGATTTTCGTTTCCCACAGACGGCGCCAAACTGATGATGCCAAAAATAGGTTTCGGACACCACCGGTCAAGTAATAAATGCTAGGTGAAAATGTAGTAAATAAATGAGAGAGAGAGAGGGAATTTATAGTGGTTCGGTCTGTATGACCTACGTCCACTTTAGAATATGGTGATCTTTGATTGATAAGGTGGATTACAAGCGAGAGAGAGAGAGTAAGATGTTCATCCTTTCAGTGATAAGAGGGCTCCTCTATTTATAGTCCTCCCCTAACAGATGGGGACGACTTCTCTTTGGAGCCTTAGAGCTGTCCTCGAGGGACGGGCCAGGTGGAGGCAGGTGAGATATTCTCCGCAGGAATTGGTAGAAGCGGGACTGCTTCCAAAGCGACGTAGATGCCTGCCTTGACTTGGTCACTCCATGGATCTGGACCTGGGCTTCCCTGGTGGATTTGGATCTGGCTCATCATATTCTAGGCCACTTGGGCCTGACTCATCATTTAGAAATAAATTTGAGGGCATTATCTGATAAAACTTTGGTCAAGATTATGGTACATAGTTTCAAAATTTATAATAAACTATTTATTGAAAAAGGCATTGGCCAGTCTACCTCTCCTTGAGAGGGCAGTTAACACATACACACAATTTTTTGTTTTTCCAATAAATAACATGAATCAAAACCATAACTTTGTGGTTGCAACTTGCAACAATGAGCACGTTCCAAATGTGCTACATGCTCTTGTCTACAAGTAACCACGCACGCCCACTTTTCTCAACCCAACGCATTAATAGCATTCGGCTTCCCAAAGAATATAAAACTCTCCAAATTTCAACCCAATAGGATTAATTTGTTGGATTTTCAAACATCATCTTTGTCCAATCCGTCATTATGGGCTCATCTCTATCTAACTGCAGGGTCTCTCTCTTAAAAATCTCCATATTCCCTTTCCCATTTGTTACTTGTTAGATGGAACTTCGTTTCATAAATCAGACAAATGGCTTGTGCTATGCCAGTGAGTGCGGTCGATAAAACTCTTATTCTTTTGTTGTTCTCTTTTTATTTGGAGGTTGAAAGGAAAGATAAATTTATAATGGGAACTTTATATCATTTATTTTTTTAGTTATACGACACAAAACCCACAGCCTCGTGGTTGTAACAATGAGCACCTTTCATTATAAGTGCTACTATTAAAATATCTGAACACATCAAACTTGGTGCGAAAGAAAGAAACCGATGGTTCACTGACCGACTGCGGCGGTTGGATCCACAATTAGACTAATGTCCTTAGACTGTTGGACATAATTAGAGAAGAAGAAATTTTCGCAGAAATAACAGTCACAAGAATCAAACTATGGGTAGTAAGACAACAATATTAATGCCATTTCATATAGACCTACGCAAATAATTAATAACATGCTTGCATTTCTAATTAAAACTCGATGAAGGGAAATAAATCTGAAGATGGTAAATGTACCAGGCAACTGTTTTTCCCCAGCCTCTTTGAACGGCAATGCAGCCAGCTGAAACAAAAGGGCAAAGTGAAAAAAAAAAAAAAAAAAAAAAGGAAAACATAAAGGTTCATTATATGAGACTCATATTTATTATAAGAAACTATTACCTGAATGACTTGAGGATGCATCCTAATCCTCTGTTTAGTTTCTTCTTTTTCTTCCTCCTTTTTCAAGTTGAAAGTGTACCGAAACCGCCGAGCAGCATTTAACACAAGGGTCGCATGCTGAACAGACAGGAACGCCATGTATTATTGTAAATTAGTAAAGGTCGTAAAACGACAGACTATTTCACTGAACATAAAACCGAAAATAGAAAACATGTCTTGGCAAAATTACTGATGAGCAGCACCAGAAAACTAAAACATGTGTCCGAAGAATGATTACATCCAGGCGCATCACTGAGTGCACATCAATAGTGATCACATTAAAAGTAAATGCTAATCATTTTAAAAAGAATTATGGAAAATTGACATTCTTCCTCAAGCTCAAAGCACAATCGTCTGAAGTGTGTTTTTGTTTGCTTACTTGGCGCATAGCCAAGTTGGAAAGGAGTAAAGCCATTCATGAGGGATTGAGCCATGGTGGGTGGGATGGGAGTGAAAACATTTACCACTAGATTATCCCTAAGTCTGAAGTGTGTCTTTGTATATCAACAAAAATATATTCAGAAGGCTGATTGGTCTTGGTTTGGAGACCCACATGAGGATGGGGATGGGGTGATTTCAAGGACTCCATAGGACTCTCCTCTCTGCAAAAAATCAGCATCTAACCTTTATTTCTATCATCTTCATTTGGGCCCCAAAAGTTTAATGGTCAATAGTCTATTCGGATCGGTATATAGTCGATCCAACGGTCCAGTACATTCGGATCCAACCAAAAGTTGGTGGACATGTGTAATTCAGGAGGGTCGTGTGTTTGGATAGACCAAGCGTAGCCATGGGTGGGCCCCACAAGAGTGAGCTTATCAAATTTTATCCTAAGCGAGAGCCTTGCCCTATATATATATATATATATAAGGGAGATGCTCTAGTGAGAGACACTCTCACCAAGTTGGTGAGAGATATGTGGGGGCCCTTACATTTAAGTTGGGGTTCTTTGCACTTAAGTTGGTGAGAATGGGTATGGAAGTGAGGGCCCCCACCCATCTCTCACCAACTTGGTGAGAGTGTCTCTCATAGGAGTACCTCCTATATATATGTGTGTGTGTGTGTGTGTGTGTGTGTGTGTTTGTGTGTGTGTTGTGTTGGGGGGAAGCCTAATTGTGTGGTGGGACCCACATGGGGATGGAGATGGGGGGATTTCAAAGACTCCCTAGGACCTTCCTCTTTGAAAAAAAATCAGCCATAACCATGATTTCTATTATCTAAATTTAAAAACCAAAACTTTATTAGTCAACAGTTTATTCGAATCGGAATACGGCCGATTCAACGGTCCAATTAATTTGGATTTGACCAGAAGTTGGTGGGCATATGCAATTTAGGGTGGTTATGTTTTTGGTCCATTTGGATAGACCAATGGTGGGCCCCGGAAGCGTTAGTTTACGGAGCCAAAATTGATACGTGGGGTGGTCCCACATAGATCTTTACAGCCCCTTGGTCTCATTCCCAAGTGGGACCCACGGGTTCTCACCTAATAAGAAGAGTGGAGTTTTATTTGATAACATAAGTTCTATAGGTAGTTTCAGATAATGATTTTTTTAATGCAGATTTTTTATCCTACCCCTATTCATGATTAGTAATCAGGAACCCCATATCAGGAGGAAAAGAGTGAATTCTTCCTTCCGCGGAATGGAATTGGGAAAAAAAAATCAAAAGAATTTCATGTTCCCTTCTTTCATATTAATATATATCGTATTAATATATATAGAATAATTCAAATCTATAAGGGAAGTGTTGCATATCTATATTACTAAAGGGATGTACTCTTCCTTACATAAAGACACCTGGCGCAACCTCAAACTTTTAGCAATGCCATTTCCGGAGTTGCCCTTATTCCAAAAATCTCTATATCTATTGCACACTCAAAAGAACTAAAATCTCTCCATGAAGAATCATCTTCCACTCAAAAGCCTAAAATCTCTCCATGAGATCCCTAAATAAGCCAACACACCAGATGTGCTACATTTCTAAGTGATGGTGCATTCTCACACACGTCTATTCACACACGTCTATGGGACCCATTTCTAATTAAATGTAAGGTCTATGATAATTTGATCATTTGATATTTATCAATCAATTCATGGGTACCAGCCCGCATAGGTCTCACTTAAATATATTTGGTTAATTTGTTAGGTCTATGATCATTTGATCTTCCTTAATCAATACATGGGTCCAATCCAGTATAATATGGTTTTATGAACGGTTAGAATAGAGATGGTGGACCCCATTCATCTGGGGTTCCACTTAAATAAGTTTGGTTTGGTTAATTTGTGATGTCTATGATCATTTGATCTTTATCAATCAATTCATGAGTCCCAACCCGCATCATATGGTTTTATGGACAGTTAGAATATAGATGGTGGAGATCATTCATCTGGGTCCCACTTAAATAGATTTGATCAATTTGTGAGGTCTATGCTCATTTAATACTTTGATCTTTATCAAGCAGTTCAAGAGTCCCATCCCGCATCATATGGTTTATTGACAGTTAGAATAGATATGGTGGACCCCATCCATCATGGTCTCACTAAAATAGGTTAGGTTTAGTCAATTTGTGAGGTCTATGATCATTTGATCATTTGATCTTTATCAATCAATTAATGGGTCCCAGCCCGCATCATATGATTTTATGGACTGCTACAATAGAGATGGTGGACCCCATTCATATGGGTCCCACTTAAATATATTTGGTCAATTTATTAGGTATATGATCATCTGATCTTTCTTAATCAATTCATGCCTCACCTAAATAATAAAACATCTGGAAAAAAACATAAATATCAAATTAGCAACAAAAAGATAGGACTCACAAGTTTGCTAATTAATAAATTTATTAAAAACAATTCGTATTAGTATGTGTATTTGGTGGTTCCGTGGTCCGTGCATAGCATGGGGTTTTGCTAGTTTTTATATATATTGAGAACCAACACGTTTGACTATGAATTCCTGTCGGATTGGGTTCTAACAAAACCTTAGGATTCTAATGAACTTGATAGGGCCCTCCTAGAGCCCCACTAATCGTGGGAGTTGGGGGATGGATAGTTATCTTGAATGGGCCCATATATCAAGTTTAAGGTTAATCCCATGTCTCTAAACGCTTCATCTGTGGCCAAAATTTAATGACTTTATATTATAAAAAAATATTTGACCCTCAATTCAATGGTTCAATCCATTTGAATACGTAAAAACCCAATTGATCCATTGTAATTCAAAGGGTCTCATGGGTGTGGATGGTTTGGATGGATCATAAAGCCAGCCCCACTATGTTGTCCCTCACCATATTATGGTGAGGGATAGAAGCGCATGAATATTTTCATATATATATATATAAATATATGGTAATGCTCCCATACAAGTTTCCCAGGGTTTTATGGTACAAGTCACCTAGTGAGGCCACCTACTCGTCCATCCGAGCGGATCATCCAAACTCACCCCTCCTATTTACATAGGTCCCATTGAGTTATGATACATCTGAATGGAGTGAACTGTTACCATTATATCAAGGGTCAGTTTTATTATTTTATATAAAGTCTTTAAAGTTGTGAACCACGATAGAATGGGTTAGAGGCAGTGTTTAAAATATTGGCTGATACCGATACGTATTAGTCTCGGGTACCCAAAAAATGACGAAAATATCGGCTTGCATTGGCCGATATTTTATAAAATATTGGTGGCGACCGATATATCGGCCAATATATCGGTCGTAACAATACTCATTTTCGATAACAGTAACGGCTCATGGCTGAGATTTGAGGAAAAAATATGATAGGAGAAGGGGAGAGAGGGAGCGAGGGGGAGAGATCTCAATGGGAAGAAAAATGAAGATGAGGGAGGACTGGAGGAGAGATCAGAGATGGGCATACCTAGCTGGGATGAGTTGTCGCCGACGACGCTACAGATCTGTCACCATCTTAATTGTCGTCGGCTCACCACTAAATGCCCTTTTTTCTTTCCGTTTCCATTCCCCATCTCTCTCTTTCTTCTTTCCATTTTTTTTTCTTCCCCTCTTCCTCCTGTTGCCCATTTCCATTTTTTTTTTCCTACCAACTCTAAGGGCGCGTTTGTGTAGCCCATTTCTGCAAAAAAATGAGGTGTTTTCTACGGAAAACCCTTTTTTTCTTGCGTCTGGTGTGGCAATTTTCTGCATATATAATTGGTTTTTTGCTACGTCATCTTTTTCCTTCATCGACCTGGAAATAGAATTCCTATGGGAGGGTTCAATAAGTCCATCTCCACAGAAAAGTGGCCCCCGATAGAAAGTCAGATTTATTTTATTACTTAAGTAGAAGGAATCAATTGTAGTAGACATTTTGATTCGGTGGCATAGTACTTGGCCCGACCCATGTGAAAAAGGTAAGGCCCGAGCCCAGGTGGATAATGTTTATATAAAATAAAAATGCTATCACTATGAGCTCCAAGTAGTAGCTTAGCTAGTTAGGACATGTATGCATGTGAGAACATGTTTTTTAGCCTCCATCCTATTAATAAAGTTGTTTGTGGTTATATTGTGTATCTTATTTGGGCTGGGCAGGGCTTCGGGCTCTTTGCCACTGAATCCAAGACCAATCCATACATAAATCTATATAGATTTTAGGTCCGAGCCCGGATGGATCGTGTTTTTATTAAAACAGTGTCTTATACTTACTACCTAAAGCAATTACTTTTATTAAAACAAATTTACTTAAATTGTGTATTTTATTCGAGTCAAGCCAGGGCTCGGGCTTTCTACCACTAAATCCAAGCCCAACCAGCTTATGTTTCAACATATAAGGCTCAAACTGTAATTTCACTATATAATAGCTGCAAACAAAGAACGAGACTCCGCTCATCACCACCTAGTTGTGATTCTATCATGTGCTTGATTGAACAATGGGATCCACATTCATTAAAATGAAGTTTTAATATGTGTCATTAGAAGGGTTGAGATTCATTTTAAATGGTTTGGATTATTATTATGTGGGGCCCTAGAGATGACAACTCTTAAGTCATATCAGTTAATATTGCATTTGTTACCATTTAATCCAATGTGTTTTAGATAGGTGAAAAGGGGCTTCATAAAGAAACCTAAATATTTACAAGGCATGGGATAAGAAATCTCCATAAGTAAGAGGAGGAGATAACTGTCAAGAGGAAAGTGTGAATTCAATTGAACAATCAATTGCCAAATTAATTAAACCTTAATCTCCAAATCAAATCGCCCGAAAATCATATATATTAATTAGGATATAACTCAAGTTTTGAATTTTAAATTATTCAATTGAGTTTCAATTCTCTTGTATAAATTGAGAAGATTGTCCGATAATGATGGTTTATTGCTTTAAGAATCTTAAAGCATTAGAGATCAAGCTCAACAAATTGGTCTGTCACTTTACGATCTCGCCATCTTCGTCAAATTGCTCAAAAGCTTGAGGATATTAATCATAGATATATTTCAGTGGGCCACAGGCCGGCATGGAAGACATGATGATCAATTTCGAATGAATCTTTTTAGAATTCAAAGGATTTATGGTTTTTTTTTTAAATTGATCTTGTTATTTTTTATCGATCACAAGAGGCATTTTTGAGAAACTCATTCCAACAGTGAGCAAAGGCTTAGCGAGAGTAAAACTGTGCCGTGCTACTAGGGATGTAAATGGGTACACGATTTTCGAATTACCCAAAGGTTCTGACCCGTTAAAAACCGGGTCTAGATCCCTATTTAGGCCCCGATAAGCAAATGGGTCCGAGTCCGGTTCCACCTTGGTTCGGACCCGTGGACTCGAGACCCGACAGATTGCCTCAATTTTCGAGAATCTCTTCTAAAAATTTATTTAATATCATTATCTACCTAGATCTGGACCCGGATCCAGACCCGCCCCATATATGGTTCTGGTTTCGATTCCGAAGCCAAGAAACCGGTTTCAAATCTGGTTCCGGTTTCACCTTCTCCTTAACGGTTTCGGTTTTGGTTCCGGTTCCACCATAGATTCGGACCGGAACCGACCCGTTCGAGAAGAATATTCCGGATTCCCACTTGCATGCTGCGAAAATACTGTAAATAAAATGTGGAAGACGCATTCAGAATCCGACACCTACCTTCCATTTCCTGTGCTGCTCGATTGTCACGTTCTTTGGCGGGATCGTGAAGGTGTCGTCCTCTTCCTCCGATATTTCTTCTCCGAAACTGTCCTGCTCCTCATCTCGCCGGCGACGGTAAGGCGACGACGACGATGAGGCGCCGTGCTGGTGCATCGACGACGAGCTCATCGCTGCTTGCTCTCAATCAGCAGGAGAAATGACACCACACCAGCCGATATATCGTATCTGGCAAACAAGAAAAACCGATACGTGGAAGCAATGTAGGGAGTTTGAAAGCAGATTTGAGATTGTATCGTAACAGATCGGAGTTGGATGAAAGCGGATCTTGATGAAAGGAGCAGTTTTGCAGTTATACGTTTCTGTAGCAGAGAGGAAATCCAGGTTTTCAACGAAGATGAGGATTCAGGATTCTACTCTGCATTCTGCACTTAACCATTCTATGGGCAAGATTTTCGGGGAGGATGCTTCCTACTTTTAAAATGGCTCTGTGTGACTGTGTCCTGTGAGGCAGTGTCCTTTTTTCTCTTATTTTTAAAGAAGTAGAGAAAGAGCATTCCTTTGAAATAGAATATCAAACTATTTCTTGTAGGTCGAGCTGTCTTTGATTTTAAAATATGGCTTCCATTAAAAGTCTAGAGCTATTGACTGTATTGGACTTGACATCTACTGTAAAATAATTTAAGTTTAAATACTTTTCAGCATTGTAATTCACGCTATAAATCAATGAAAGTGTGATCTTAGCAGTGTACTTAGAGGTTTTGGTCCGTTAAAAATTGGATTTGGGTTCTTATTTAGGCCCCGTTAAATAAATAAATTCGGATCTGGGTTTTTTTACGAGTGATGTAAATGTGTCCAGCTCCGCCTTGGTTCGGATCCGTTGACCTGGGACCCGACACATTACTTCAATTTTCAAGAATATCTCCTTAAAATTAGACATTTTTTCCCCATATCATTCTTTACCAAGACTCGGACCTAGAACCAGAATTGCCCCATATAAGCTTTTGGTTCCAGATCCGGCTCCACTTTCTCCTTAATGGTTTCGGATCTAGGTTCGGATCCACCTTCTCTTACGGCTCCGGTCCGAAACCAACCCATTTACATTTCTATCTCTTAGGCATTGCATAGGCACAGCTGGACATCGCACATCGAGATGTGTGATATCTGGCATGGCTCTATGATATCGCAAGAATAATGTATGAGGGTATTTCTTAAGATAACGAGATTACATTAGCTTCGGCAATAAGGCCAGTTAATTATATCTCAGTCTCGGCCACGCGCACTTCGGTAACTATACCAAGGCGCCAACCGAGACCAAGGTCGTCTACCGACTTCGGTCATTCCTGACCTCGGCATCATGTCTTGACCTGGCCACGCATCTCTGCGATTGCACCATACTGCCAACCGAGACCCATACTAACAGTCGTCCTTTCATCTGCAGCCACGTCACAAGACACGTGACAGGACAAAAGCACGCGCAGGCAAAGTGAGAAGCCATCCATGCCGCCCATAAGTCTTGACATAACGGTATCCAGCGGCTACATTAGGGCATGGTCCCTGGCAAAGTCTGATGGGACCCTGCCAATTAGTCAACAAAGTAGGCTGACCGGACTATCATTAATTACATTGTGGGCTGATGGGACTCTACCTTTCAAATCAGTAGGCCCATTACTCTACATCAGGAGACCTTCTCCTATAAATAGAGGACCCGTCTCCTCCAAAGGTACGCACAAGAAGATGCATAATACAATATACTGACTGAACTTCATCTTCATTCTTAATTGAGTTGTTGAACTAACTTAGACATCGGAGAGCCTTGCGCTGACTACAGTCAGGGTCTTTTGACTGCCTTTCTCTTCTCCCCTTTCAGGTCCAAGGCATTCAATCTTCATTAAAAAGCTCTAAGCTCGCCCTAATCCAAGTCCATAATTTTTAGACACTTACAAATAATTACGTGGAAAATGCTTTAGCTTTACAAGCGAATGTTAGGTGGAAGTCTTGGACGTGTATTTGCATCCGATAGATAATTCCAATAGCCAGGTCTGTATTAGGTTTGGGGTCAGGGCCACTAGCCTTTAGATTCTCCTAGGCCCGTTAATGGTGTCTGTGTCTGTATGTATCACATGTGCCTAGTAAAACAATATTAATCTAAAGATAAATGTCATTAAAAGAGGATTTTATGACTTCCTCATATTTTATAATGAATTTTACTTGCTCTTCAATCCTGAGTCCAAAGTCTAATTGTATGACGAATGTGAAACAATGAATTTGGATTTGCCTATTTTCCAAAGGAGGACTTGGGGCCTTTTTATTTTCCTATATAGAGATTTATTACATTAAGCATAAAAAAGCTTCCTGTTTGTCTGAAGGCCTTCTTATGAGAATTGGAATAGTAGGAATTCCTAACATTGGAGTCAAATTATGTCCTTAAATATGTCCAAATGTGCGTTCCATTGCTAGGATTCTAAATACATACCAACTCACCTTAAACAAAACTTACTTTTATCTTTATGAATGTTGAATTGGGCATAAGCATCTTAGAACTTCACTCATGGCAAGTTTGAGTACACATGTGGAAAATCGATTATGTAGAATTGTTTTCTTTTATATGAAAAAAATCTTTTTCCGGCTCCTATCCCATGACAAAAAAAAAGTATTTATGAGGATTCACAAAGAAAAAAAAATAATGCATTCACTTTCCTCGAGAAAAAGCGGTCCACCAAATACGAAATTTGTTGTAGCAAAAAATACTTTTTTCTCTTTCCCCACAAAATAACCAATTACACAGGCATGCCCATTTATGGGAGTGCATTTAGAGAATTCCAAACTCTCCCAAACAAGAATTCTCAAAATTCTTATAAAAAAAAGGCCCTTAAGGTACATTTTAAATATTCACTTATTTTAAATTTTCAATTCTAACTATAGCTGTCAATTCCGTTCCGGGTGCTATTTCGGTTTGGCCCTACACTGAAATGCTCCAGCATTCCGGTCAATTCTGGTATTTCGTTATGAAAGAAACGCGATTGAAATTTGAAAATATTATATATATATTAAAAATACCTAAGATTAATGTAATTAAATAGAGAACCTAAGAAGAAAAAATAGATTTTTCCTACACAAGATTCATTTGATTGTATGAAGCATATACAGCGAAAAAAAGGAAAAGAAAAAAAAAAAAAAAAACAAAGCATGAACGTCACAAACGTGTTCAAGTTGGAGGCCTCACAAGAGAGACATCACTGGGAAAAAAAATTCAGAATGTAAAAGTTTTGGGTTTATAAAAAGTGCGTCAGTCGGATCTATCAGTAGTTGGATCTAAAAGTAAACGGTTGAGAAAGTCAGAGGCACTATAGTGAGACATAACTATAAAGAAAGTGTTCAAAAAAGGAAAAATGGTGGTGGACTCTAGGCTGCACAATTGGAAATTCGGTCCCGTTTTTTGGACCTAAATTCAGTCGAATCGAGTTTCCCGTTGGTCCTAAAATGAAGGACCGAACCGGTCCAAAATGGTCAGGTTTGACCACTTATAAGTGGTCCAGTCGGGTTTCTTTTTTTTTTTTCCTATTTTTTTTTTTCATTTTAAGCTCGCATCTTAAGTTAAAATGTGATCGGGAATCAAGAGCCAGAGGGAATTAGAGATCAGGACTTAATTTCGAAGCGGGGGCGGGGGCGGTTTAAAGGGCCTGGTCAAAACGCATAGTTGTAGACTTTTAGTTTAAGATAAAAGTGTTATGTTTGTATCAAAAGAAATTTAAAAAATATATTTATTATTTCTATTAATAAATCCGGTCCGGTCCAGTCTACACCGGATCCCAAAAGGCCTGAACCGAACCAGACCGGACTACAAATCCAGTCCCGTCCAGTTTGCGGTCCGATTTTGTTTAGTCTTAGTGGACTCTGAGTGAGACAGAACTATAAAATATTAAGAAGAGGTCACCACCTCACCAATAATAGGGAGCATGGTTTAAAATCTCGGTATCGGTCGCGGTATCGGCCGGGCCGAAAAACCGATACGTCGCGGATATCGTCGCGGATATCAGTCCGTCGCGGTCGTCGCGGTGTGAATTTTTTTATTAATCCAAAAAAATCTGCAAAAATATTCAAAAAATCCAGAATATTAGAAAATGTTGGAAAACAATATTCTTTTCCATTAGTAACAATAATAAATCAAAATCTCGGTCACCTTAAGTTATGAGTCCTGTCTGTATCGCTGTTCGCCTTATTCTCCAGTATTTTATATAATGCAACCATTATCGATGCTCATGATCAATAAGATGAAATATCATAAATCTGACATAATGCAACCACAAATTTTGGCAAAAACTCATATTTTTTGTCCCAAAAGTATAGATCTATTTTAAACTAATACATTATCAATGCATTTGAACACTAATGTGAAAAAATGTAATTGATTTCAAGAAAATCCCCAAATTTTGGAAATAAAAAAATTTAGATCTACACTTTAAAATACTAGATCTAGGGGAAAATAAGTGAGTAATATCGAATCTAACTCAAAATAAAGCCTTTTGGTTCATGAATTAGCATATTACACAATCTTTACTACTATATCATTCCAAACATAATTAAATAGGTTTAATATCATATCTAGTAGTTTATGATAATAATAGACATCCAAGCACAAAAAAAAAGAAAGACAATTAGCAAAAGAATCCTAGCTATCATGGTCAAGTAGATCATTTTGTTTTCTTGAATTTTGATTGTCATTTATCTAAAACATGCGCTTCGCAGAGGGGGTCCGGGGGTATCCCCCGGCGGGGGATCGGGGGGCAGCGCCCCCGAAAAAAAAAAAAAAAAGAAAGGAGATCGGCCGATATTTTCAAAATATCGGCCGAGATATCGCCACGGCCGATATTTTGAAAATATCGGCCGATATATGGCGATATTTTGGCGATATTTTGTCCGTATCACCGCGACCGATATCTCGCTGAGATATCGGTGCGGTACCGACCGGTACCGGTACGTATCGGCCGGTAGGTACCGGTACCGGCCGATATTTTCAACCATGATAGGGAGGGAGAGAGTGTGCAAAAGAAAGCTAATTAAAAAAAAAAAAAAAAAGCTTTAGATGGTCATTCTAAAAAAATCTCACTTTAACAAACCTACACCAAACCAACCTTCCCCCAAACCCTCTGTTTTTTACTATTTTTTTAACGGTCAATGAAGACCCTAATTTTCTGTGAGAGCAACTACTCATTATACCCGCCTTTTCAATAATAGAACTCAAGACATGAAAGTAACATCGGGTACAAATGTAATGAATTTAATAACAGGCCAAAAGTAATCAAGGAATCAAATTCTGCCAAAGTAATTCAAATAGTATACTCAAGCGGAAGACAAGGTGTAGGCGTATAATTGGGCGGAGCGAAAGGAGGATAGAAGAATGATACTTTGGCAAACAGGTAATGTATATACAATATAAGACCCTCGACTTGAATAGTTTACCATTGTTATCCCATGTAAGGAAAAAGAATAAAAAAAGAAAAGGTAAAGACATCACAAGGCCTCACAAAATTCTGTGAGGCCGACGATATAGACTTCAATGTGACAAGCATGTAAAAATAATGTTAGGGAACTCGGAAAGCATCTATCAATATCGGCCTCACCATTTTTAAAGGAAGAGAGACAAAAACCAAAAAGGTTTAACAAATGGGTGAAGTCCCCCCAGCCGCTCTTCTTCTAAAGTGCAAACTAGTTGCATTCGTAGACACATTCATTGATGTTATATGGTGATCAATGTGTCAACTAGTGAAGGCCGTATCCTCTATCATATTTGGTGCATGCTAAATATGAGTGATCAATCAGTATGTCAAATTGACAAAAATTATATATAACTCTCTATGATTTAAATTTTAAAATCCAGTAATTTATGTGACGACTGATCATGATTGATTCACTTATGATCATTTATGCACCAAGCATAATAAAAGATGCAGATTCATTAACCATTACTCAAGTAAGCAAACGGCCACACTTTGAACTTATAAAGTACATACTACGTGATCAACTTCCTTTCTTTACTTCCCTCCTGGCTCTTGCTATAGAAAAGGGAAAGATCAAGAATACAACGGTCTTTAGGCCAAGCAAGTGGTTTGCAATTTTCTGATATATGGGACCCACACATGTGTTTAACAACACAAAGGTGTTGTACCCTGCTCCAGCTATGCCCTAGTTGCCAGGTATGACCGTATAACAAAGGAAGACAGCAAGAGGAGAGAGAATAAAGAGAGAGAAGGACAAAAAGGGATCTTGCTTAGGGTTGTAAATGGGTACTCGATTCTCCGATTACCCGAAGGTTTCGACCCTTTAGGATCCGGGTCTGGGTCCTTATTTTGGTCCCGATAAAAAAATGGTTCCGGTTCCGGATCCTTTTTTGGAACCGATACCTCAACGGGTCTGATTCCGGATCCATAGTGGCTCAGACCCGTGGACCCGGGACCCGACCCAATATACACTAACATAAGGTAACTTTAGTATGTGAGAATAGAACCCTTTTTACTTTTCTACTTTTCTACATTAGGGTTTTCTACTTTTCTATATCTCATTGCCTGTTTGGATGTGATTTCTGAGTTTTTGGTTAAAAGTGTCTCTTATTGATAGACAAAATGTCACATTAGTGTTTGTAGGTACGTGATCCAATTGAAATGTGAAAAAAGCATAATTTTTTTAAAGAAAAATACAGGTATTAGTCTAGACCTGGAACTGGAACCAGACCCGCCTCACAAACGGTTCCGGTTCCGGTTCTGGTTCCCATTATTCTTAACGGTTCTGGTTCCGATTCCGGTTCCCCTTCTTAGAAAACGGTTCTGATTCCGATTCCACCCTGAACCCGGACCGGAACCGACCCGTTTACAACCCTAATCTTGCTGCCATTATAATGACATAATGGCATGATGTTAGCATATGATGTCTCAGTGACATTGGCCATGGCAGCAAGACACATCCGTATATAAGAGTACCCGAGCTCATTTGGGCTCCAATCAAACATCAACTGGCCTGGGGTTGGTTTTGTTTTATTTGTAGAGTTAAAAGTAGGGTAAAGCTCTATTTCCAAAAAAAAAAATTTCCACCAAAAATATTTTATCTCAAATTTCCCATCATATTTTTTTTTAAAAGTAAAAAAATAAACACTAAAAGACAAAAAAAATTATATTTTTCAATAAAAAAAGTCAAAAAGATTTCACAAAAAACAACTAAAAATAAAATACCATCATAACTAAGAGCTGTCAATCCGGCCGTTTGACGAGGGGGCCCGGCCCAGCTCGCAAAAGCCCTCAAAGCAAGGGCTTTTCTTTTTGTCCTAAAGCCCGAGAGTAGGGTAGGGCCCGGTTTTGAAATGCCCGCAACCTTGAGGGCCGAGCTAGGGTTTGACTTAGACAGCCTGAGGGGGCCCGGCCAGCCCTTTTTCTATTAATATATAAAATAAATAATATGTATTTTATATATAGAGAGAGATATTTTTACAAAAATAAAATAAAAAACTCCTATAATTAGCAATTAATGATAGAGACTTAATATTTTGTCACACAATAATAACCAAGTCTTAGAAAGATATCCCCATAGATCACAATATTGCCACCTATATTTAATTCAATGTTATCATTTGAATGATATATTTGATTCTATGTTAGTCCGACACAGACATATTATTCAATGAAAAGGGAATTCAAGTTGTCATTCATCATATTGATTTTCACCAATGTAAACTATTGAAAATTGAGAGTTTAGATAGATGATCATTAACATTATTATTAAGTGAGGTTGAGTTTCAACCACTAGCTACTGATCGATCCCAATTTCTTTCTATACCCCTTACTTTTATGACTGTTGTTATTTCATTCATGTGGACCCCACATGAGGAGTTAAAAGTTTGTGACTCATGAATCAAATCATCTTTATCATTCATCTTCGGTATTCAAAGTTTAATTGTTTTGTTATAAAATCCAATGGTGATTTTTTGAAGAATTACAAGTTAGGTTTAATTCTAACTCAAGAGTGGTCTAATGTTTATTTAAACCACATATACAAATAATTTATTTGGAATAAGTCTAATGCCTATTTGAAATAAATCTAATTGAATCAGACACGACTTGTAACGTCTCACCCGACACGCATGCATGATATTGTCTGCTTTGGCCCACGGGCCTCACGGTTTTGTTTCTGATGGGCCTCAACCCATCAAAAAGCTTCATGCAAGGTAAGGGTGTAAGCTCTACATATAGTTGGGGCGTCACATTCCACCCCCTGTGCAGTAGCCTGTTAGCCCCTGTAACCCTACACGCATGGATGATATTGTCCGCTTTGGCCCACGGGCAATTCATTTCTTTCACTCCACTTGACTTTACTAGTCAAGTTACCAAACGGGCCCTAAGGGTAGGATAAGGGCTTTAATACTGTAGGCCCGCCGTGGGCTCCGGGGGCGTTGACTTGACCTAAGCCCGGCCCGCATATACGAGGGTAGGGTAAGGGCTTATCCCGGCCCGGCCCGGGCTCGGCCCTTTGACAGCCCTAATCATAACTCACTTATATTTTATTATTTCTTCAAAATAACCTTTACTCCACTCAACTCTACAAGTAAAGCCCCCAAAAATTAAAGTCTAAACATCCTTTGGAGTTTTTGAATTGTTGTGGGCCAAGATGGCCCCCACAAGACTATATGCAAAATTACTTCAATGAGCATGTCTGCACCTAAAATCTACTATATGTCGGCTATGCTCTGCTGAGAGGTATTTTCTATGGACTTGCATGACCATTTTATATAATCCCTGAGATATATAACGACAAATCCAACTCCCTAACACTCTTTCGCAAATCCAGCTTACTCACATTTACTAACAAATCCAACCTTCCCACCTTCATTGGCCCCAGTGAGGTAACACTCATTGTAATAATCGTAATATTTGCAATCTGTTTTCATGACATTCACCTTTTTTGTCAACCTACTATGTTTGATTATTTGGCTGTAGGTAAACAATGCTGTAACGAACATATTCAAGGCAACTTTAAATTATACTGCCAGAAGAGTTTTCTACAAGCATGGCTACTAACTTTGATCCTGAATACCATCTTTGCGAATTTGCTCTAACTATCAGGAGGAGGGGATTAAGACACATTCACTGGCCAATTCACGTTTTCGACTTAAGGAAACAAAACACAAGGATGATCTGCGAGAAAAAAAAAAGAAAGGTTCTTGTGCTTCTTTCTCAGCTTCTTAATTGAAGGGAGTAGTCTCTGTTTAATGGGTGTCTTCTGTAGGATTGGGTTGTCAGAGAGAGAGAGCATACCTTAGAGATATGGGTTGAGACGTTTCCTTTTTATTTTTATTTATTTTATTTTTTTAGAGAGATAAGTACTGAAAGAGTCATAATCACTCCTCTTATGAGAACAATAGAGTCATTAATTCTTTACCGGAATCGATGTAATTTTTGTCTGGAGAAATTTGAAATTATCAGATAAGGTGAAATCCCTCAATGTTCCTTTATACTTTAGCATTCAGAAATTTCACCCAAAAGCAAAGGGGCTGGAACTCTTGAATTCTCAAGAGTCATTTGGAACCTTTCAAATTTTAGGTAAGGAACAGGCCCTACGTAATTTTAATGAAATAAGTTGTCGTGTTGAAAAGGCCTATGATTGTGCACCTCATTTGTTTTGGAAATATGTGTACCACATTCTTTTTTTTATTTTATAACGAAGAGTGTTCCAACCCTTCCGACTAAATTAATCCCTACGGGCCCATGGGGAGTCGGGTAAATCTCTTGTGGCCCCAATGTGGTGGCGCAATTTCAAACCCTCAACTTCGGGAGCAAACCGTGGCCTGAGACCAACTTAGCTAATGCAGCATTCATTTCAAACTTAAGAGAAATTTGACCGGCCTTAATTAATGGGCTCACTTAGGAGAAAATCTCTCTCTCATGCAATCTTGGCATTTATGTATTTTGAGGAGAAAAAGTAAGAAACTGTTAAAGCAACCAATCTTCTTTCCTTAAATTAGCATTCTTAAAAGTAAATGACTAGAGAATATAAACAGTATACAAAGAGATGAAAAGTGAGCCAAGCCGTGCTGGGCCACGGGCCCGGTAATGGAGGCCCAGCCCAATTTTCATCTCTGTAGCTGCCATAGAATCCCGATCCTCTGTATAAAACAAGAGCCCACCTTTTGAAATTCACCTTACTTGTATTGAACTGTGTTAAACTATATTGGGGTACGCCCCACTATTGTTGATTAGATCCAAACTAGAAAGTCAATACAACAATGCTGGTCCAGTCATTACAACTGCGTGGATTTTTTTGAGGAATCGTGGAAAACTTAGCTCATTCAAATATGGATTTTACTGTAGGACAGAATTTAATTTATGTGATCCTCATTTTTTCCGTGGAAAACTCGGAATACAATTGTGCCCATAGATTTGTAACTTGTAACTGATTAACTGATGGGTATCAATGACATTTATTCAGGCTTCTCCAGTTTAAATGCATTTCCAGCCTGCACAAGCCCTTCTTTAAACTGTCTCCCTCATTGGAAAAGTCAAAATTCGTTTGGACTTTTGTCTCCCAGCCTCTGAAGGGGGGCGGGGCATCAGAAAAAAAACTAGGAGCATAATGAAGCGTCCATCCAAACGCTAGGCTGGGCGGCTGGGCAGCAGCTTCTTCTACATCTCTCTGGGCCAATTGGATGAAGAACAGTTTCTTCAAAAAATCAGCATAATGGAATTCATCCTACCCCAAGTCAGGCTCCTGCATTTGGTGAAATATGAGAAGGCTTGCTCACTTTATTCAGATGGGCAGCAGATTGAGAATTGGCAATAAGCAGTTCTCAGACCTGTGGTATGATGCTTGGGCAGAGGACTCTACCATTGCCTCAAAATTTCCTACTTTCTCTTTTCCTCAAAACCAAAATTGAGAACCCAACAAATATTTTTTAGGGTCTCTTTGTTTGCATTAGATTACATGGGATTCATACCGTATATGGTTAAAAACGAAGACAGTAAATTCTCAAATATTAACATCAAATAACCTTACCTTTTATATAAAAAAAAGATGAAAAATGAATATCCATTCGTCACCACCGTAGTAATTCAATACATAGAAAAGTAAATGACTAATTTACATCTCCACCCCATGTCCATCACCCTCACCACCTTAATAAGTCTTTGGTAAAGTTCATTTCACTATGAATTTTTCTGTATTCAATTCTTATGTATCTTAATGCAACAAACAAGCTCTTTGCAATCTAATTTGAGATGAAGAAGTCAATCCACTGGTAGCCCAATGATGACGCATCTCTCTGCCTACATAAACAATAAAGATCAATCTTGGATATGTTGATAGAGACTTGGGTAGCGTAACTTCAACTCAAATGCCACATTTCAAAGCTGGGTCAAAAGTCACATTAAATCTCTACTCCTAGTTTCGCTTAGCAGAATAAACAAGCAGTTTTCTTGAAGAACAATAGAGGTCATCTTCAGATTCGTGGGAACCCCTCTGCCACAGAACTTGCCTACTCAGCAACATCACTACAATGAGTTTCAAGTCTACCTGCAGTGCTCTTTGCCTTCCAGCGTGTTTGCTTTATTTCTGTTTGTTTTCTTCATGTTTATGGCCATGCTGTATGTCATTTTTTTAGCTAAACACTCCTACCAAAAATCTCAAGGTGTTAGTTGAGGCAACATAAATACTTTTCCTCGGGTGGAACCCGGTCGGCACACTTTTGGTGACGCACATATTTTTTCCATGCGAGTCGTTCCTTTTGAGATTCAAACTCACGGCCGGTTGGCTCTAATACCATATTAAATTTCATCACATAACCATTCCTACCAAAACCTCGAGGCATTAGTAGATGCAGTATAGATACTTTTCAATGATCCCCTCGGGTGGAGCTCACTCCTCAAAAATATGATCCTCCTTCTCAGTTGTCTCCATGCTTCTTTTTTTAATGTCTAAGGGACCTGTTTTGCGGCGTTTTGTTTTTCCCCTGTTTTGAGGTTCTTTGAGCTGATTTTCAGCAGCTTTTGATGCACATGGAAGCTGTTTCTTAGCTCATGTAAGACTCTTATAATTTACACTCACCTTATAGAAAAAAAAAAGGATTAAAATTTTTGACTTGGACTTTTATTTTGGTCTTACTGTTTCTTATAACCTTGTTCCGAAACATACATATAAACAAATTTAGAGATTATGGTGACATCAATAGCCTATATATTTTTTGAGATTTGTGGAATTGGACAAGTTGTAATAGTGTCCATACCTAATGGTCTGATACAATTATCCCTACACATGCAAAGCCGCTACTGTTTTTCTTTTGTGGATGGTTGTAATATAGTTTGGGTTGCAAGTTATCCCTTCCTTGCAATAGATCAAGGAGCGTGCCAAGTCAGCTTAATTTCAAAAATAGGAAGAAGATTGTGACTGGTGCAATGCTTTGATGTTGCACTTTACTCCTTTTTATAAAGTAGGTGAGTCAGATGATCATCTTGACTGCTTTGTTGGTCTTAATTCAAATACTTGTTCAGAAGCTGGCTGTTGCATTCAGACTTGATCAATTTGGTCAGGCAATGACTATTGATGATTTAAATTTGAAATATAGGCCCCGGTGATCGATTAATATTTATGAACTTTGAGATCTATTAGTCACTACCCGAGCGGATTTGGAAGTTTTTTTTTTTTTTTAATGAGTTGATTTGGAGTTGGGACCCTAAATATGCAAAGTTAAAGCCCTAACCAAATATAAGAAGGCTTCGTTAATTACTTATTTATAAAGTTTACATTATTAGAAGTCCTGAAATTCCCAACCCCACTAACCACCAAACCAAATGGAATGTATAGTGAAGGAGCATAGGTGAAAATCTTCCAATATCAGATGTCTGATCTATAGCCATCTATAGCCAGAAGAAAACATAAACTCTTTTCCCTTTACCATGATCTTTGTTTTAATATAAAATAAAATCTAATCATTAGACAATGATTCCACTCCAACCTTACCTAGAATCTGTGAAATGGGTATATTAATGGTCTTTTCCCTTTATCATGGACTTAGATTCTTTTCCCTTTATCAATGAGATTGCTTTAAAGATGCAAGGGGAGAGTCCATCACTGCTGAAGTCCAAGTAACCTTCCCCTAGACGAAGTGGAAGGTTTGTGACTTGAGAAGCATTGCAATTACTACAACAGAAAGAGAAGTAGGAACTGACAAGCACTTTGTGACTAATAGAATTGATACCAGAGAGTCTGGATCCTCTGTATTATATGGATCCACATAACACGTCTAGAACTCCATCGGGCTTCCACCGATAGATAATTTAGACCGTTCAAGATGAATCTCATCTTCTCCATAAACATATCCTCAAATTTTAGAAATAGGGCCCACCGTTCGATTAAACACCAGATGCAAACACGACAGGGCACTAACATGGCATAGTTGTTGACGTGGTGTTAATCATGTTTCCTTCACGAATCTCCATCGGATGGTGGGCTCCTCTCCTTTTTTAAATGAGATTTGAGGATATATCGGTGGATGGTATGAAATTCAGCTTGAACGGTCCAGACTATCACTAGGTGCGCCTTACGATGGAGTTTTAGGAATGTGTTACATAATTTCTGTGTATCAGCAACAAAGGATCCAAGCTCCATACCATAATATTTTAAATGTAACATTTCGCTCCTCTCTTTTAACTAGAAGAAGACAATTAATAGATTGATGACCTAAAGTCAAATTGATAACTACAAAATCATTGAAAATCTCAAATTATCTTATTCATGTATTTTAAGTGACTAATCTGATAGTGGGACCAAATCTTATTTTACTGATGAATTGAGGAAGTTCACAAAACAGTAAATCATTTATATTAAGAGGTTTAGATTTTCAATAAGTGAGCTCTAAAGAGGAACCTCAGGAAGGTATTAGAGTACATGCCTCAGAGTATATGCCTAAAGAGGTCGTTTGTCTTTTACACATGGGATATATAAATACAATTTACTCATGTAAATGATGAATATTCAAATTTTAAGTATGTAACTTTTACACATGCATTTTTTTTACAACGTTTGTCTAATAATACTATTTTTGCTTCATTTACATATGTGATTTATTTTACCATATTTGTTTCAATGATATGTGTAAATGTATTAAAAGATTTTGTAAATGATACTTATTATTCATTAAATTTAATTCTAACATAATGATTTAAAAAATGAGAAAAAAGGTCCACTTTATATCAAAATTTTCATTTGCATTTTAGATCCTTCAAAAAGAGCATGTCTTTCAACATGAAATATACTTTTAAAAAAATACTTTTCTATCAGTGATCACCGTCACAAAAATACATTCCAACATGTTTGGTTAATTAAATATGAATTTATATTTTGATGGTTAAGCAAATAACATTATTATTAATATTTTTATTAATTGATATTCAATTCAATATTTATCTTAATTCATTATTCAATTTGCATAAAACTTAGCCCACGCATCTCATAGGCTTTATGCTAATATTTATTTTTGAATGATGCCATAATGTTATATAAAATACATTATTTCTTCTCTTTTACATTCATATATACATGTTTAAAGATTTTTAAAGTATTACAATAATAAATTATTTTAAGAAAATCATTGAGATATTGGAAGAAAACTAAAATAATAAGGTAATTAACTAGTTCAAAGTTGATATAGAAAAATCATTGAGATATTTACCATATAGATTGTCCCTTAAAATTTTTATTATCAATATGTTTTTTGTCTTACAGATTTTGTCCCTTAAAATCATTAGAGTCACTTTAATCTTCTAATATATTTTTTGTCTTACAAATCTTATCCTGTAAAATCATCCATTTTGAGACCTCTTTTATTATTATTTTTCTAATGTGTTGGAGGGGGGTTTCGAACCCAGACCTGTGCAGATTTGCACTCTTCTTCATTTTTTTGATTTTTCTTTCTCCCTTCCTTTCTTACAACAATTCCCCCATGGAGTAGATCCTCAATGAACATATTTAACTCTTCAAATCATCAATCACCTTCCTAAATCAAATCCATTAAAACAAACACAATACTTTAAAAATCAAAGTCTTTCTCCTTTGTTTTGAACACAAACACTTAGCATGAGGGAAGCAATTCTCAAGATGACCAAAGTGGAGATAACTTCCAATCCATTATAAAACAATATCATAAGTGAAATCACATACCACATTTCTCCATTCAAACAAAAGAAATCCATGAAACATAGGGAGATTAGAACATAGCATGATATGAAGCAAAATAAATGAAATCAACATATTAATTGGAAATGCCCAAACTTTGAGACCTCTATTATTATTATTTTTTTAATGCATTGAGGGGGTTTCGAACCTGAAACCTATTTCATGGAAATGCCCCAACACCAAACCGTCCCAACAACAACGGGTATTCTTCGAAAGCGCACATTAACAGGTGTTCAATTCTTGGTGTAAAAATGGTCATTTTCACACCATTTACACATCTGATTTACACGCAAGATGTTTAAATAATTGTAGACAAACATGATTGATAAGTAAATGTTACACATATTCACCATTTATATATGTAAATGGGTGTAGACAAACGACCCTAAATGACATAAACTCTACCCTCTCAGTAGGAGAAAAAGAGAAGGACCTAAACTGAAGACTCTTTGAAGTGCATGGTAGGGAGTAAGAAAATGTTGCTTAAACCGCTGCAAGAAGATCCAAAGGGGAAATCTGAAGCCCCTTTTCCTCTTTCTTTCCTCTCCACTCAGGTGAAAAAAGAGAGAGGGAAAAGGACCAAACGCATGTTCTAGGTGTTTTCCCTCACCACTTGAAAAACAGAGGGGAAAGAGAAATGGCTATTAAGTCCCTCTTCTTCTTCTACATTTTCTGTTTCTTTAAATCGATGCGAGCCTCAATTACTTCACCCGAACTTCCATGCACCGCTAGCTCTAACAAGAGTTTGATTCCCCATCTAGACTCTCGTACTGCCACTCGGTTTCTAACGAAGGAGAGAGGGAGAGAGAGAGAGAGAGAGATGGACAGAAGACTCTTGGAAGCAGCAATAAGAGGAAATAAAATAATGTTGCTTGAACTGCTGCAAGGCGATGGGCTTATTCTCAATCGAGCAGTGCATGAATGCACCGGAAAGGATAATCCTCTGCACTTGGGAGCTCTCTACGGTTACGTCGACTTCGTAAAAGAGATCTTAAGTCGTAAACGAGAACTCACCCGTGAATTGAACTCTCAAGGACAATGTCCACTGCATGTGGCTTCCGCAAGAGGGCATGTAGGAGTGGTACGGGAGATCTTGAGTGCAGATGCTGATGCTTGTTTTGTTCGTGACCGAGAAGGGATGATACCTCTCCATCTAGCAGCAATAAAAGGCCGAGTTGAGGTGTTAGCAGAGTTGGTTAATGCTAACAGCGTTACTGCTTTCTTATTGACAGATAGAGGAGAGCCAATTCTGCACCTTTGTGCAAGCAATAAGCAGTTCAAAGCATTACAGATGTTGGTGGTGTAAGATCTCGGTCCCATTTCTATTTTTTAATATATTATTATATTTTAATTAGAATATTAGTATTATTTTAATTAAATGTATTTTAGTTATTTAAGTGGTTAGGATTAAGTGGGGCACGCGTTAGATTAGATGTGTGGATTAGTGGGTTGGGTTGATGGGTAGATGACCTGACCCGTAGTTTGACCCAATAACTTAAGCCCATTAACCTAATCCCTATTTTAAACACTCGTCCTTATCTCTCCCCACTAATCTCTGCAACTCCTCCCGCTTCTTCTTCCTCGTCTTCTTCCTCTTTCAACTTCCCAAGCCTCTGCAACTTTAGGATCCAGCCATCAGAATCAAGATCAGATGATATCATCATTCTTGGTTCGACTTTCTAATCTCAGGTAATCATCTCCTCAAGCCATTAGAGAAGTAAATCTATACTCTTGGGTTATCTTCTTCTTCTTTCCAATGTTAGGTTTTGGGTAGGGTTATAATAGATCTGCTCATCTAGGCATTTCTTTCCCATCTCTTATGTCAGATTGGCGATAGGATTGTGATCGAGTGCTCCGGTAATCTCGGATTGGGTATTGGTTAGGATCTGTTGCATTTTTTTCAACCCCGGTGAAAGGCAAGTACTTAACCATAATTTGTAAATTTAATGCTTGTGTTTCTCGTTGATTCTAGTGCTAGATGCATGTAGAAACCCATTTTTTATGCCCTAAGGTTTGATTTATTCTACTTTCTTTTATTTAATCTTGATGTGGGGCCCATGGGGAGATCTGATCAGATCTGGTCCGATCAAAGGGCCGGACATGCCTGGGCGACTTATGCTTGTGAGGTTGATCATTGGTTATTGATCAGTGGGGTCCACTATCTTAGCATCTTATTACATTAGGCGTGAGGCTATGTTGGAAAAAAGGGTTCTGTGTAGTTTTCAGCGTGTACATGAATTGGAAGAAAACAAAGGGATCTGTGTTGGGGATGGTGACCTGATGACCTGGTAACATGACCCTAACATTGAATAGAAATACATAATGGAAAATAATTATGAATGGACACGTTTTGGATGGGAGCATTTGACCTGGGCATGTTTTTGAATCCACATGCTACTTTTGGAATATTTATTTTCAACCATTAGTTTTTAAGAATTAGAAAAGAGGGCCCTGGTTGTTTTATAAAGCCAATTAGACCCTTGGGCCTATTTCATAAAGACTTGAATTTGAGAAATATTATGAATGGAATCCTTAGGTTTTCTAAAATTATACATTATGGTTATTATTTGCAAATTAATATTTAAATGATATCTTTGGTTTTTAATGTGATAAATTTATATTTTTGGGAACTAATAATTGGATCTTCGGACCAAATAAATATCGTCGGGCATACGGTATATTACTAACGTGGGTTTAGTACTTCGTATGACCTCGGGAAAATCCTAATGGATTCGAGCTCAACTCATCTTTATTGGAAAACCCTTAATTGGATCTATGCACCATTGATCAGGAAAGGATGTGTTGACCTTTTATCTATTTAGAGATTCCTATGGTTATTAGGTATGAGACCTTATGTTTGACTTTAGGATTGGCTTGTGGTTATTCTTTGACCTTCGGGTTTGCATACATGATTGAGATTGATGTTGGTCTATTAGCTGCATACCCTATATTGATTGGATATGGACCGTGATGTGGCTTGGCAATCGATTGAGAAATTGTAGAGGTTTATTCGAATAACATCGATATTGATTGTGGATTGTTGTGCAGCCAGCCCTTCACTTTGACTTAAGTTTCTATGTCAGAGCATTCCAGATCACTAGGTTTATTCTATTATGATATGTATATATATATATGTACATCGATTGGGTCATAATTGAACGACTACAGTTGTAATTGGACGGCTGATCACCGATGTGAACGGATACTGTAATATCCGCATTGATTATTTGACCGGTACTCCAGATTATCGATCGGTTTATGACCGCCGACGTGATTTAGATAGTTAGGGTTGACGACCCAAAGCAGTTGCATTACTTCTGTGTGATTATTGTATTGCTCTATTGTGTAGATTGGATTTAGGTTATACGTTCTTTTCATCGTTGTCATATTGTTATTCTCTTATAATTATTACATGTCATTACTCATATTGATCTTGTATTTTATTTATAAATTATGCTTTCGTACTTGCTGTTTACTTTGTTTATTGGTGCATAGGTACCGATCCATACCCTATTGAGGAGACGGAGGAGGATCAAACGTTTCAAGCGTTTGAGCCAACTGACGAACCCGAGTGGAATGTCGGAGACGGTTTTGGAGCCGTCTGAGCCTGCATAAGAGTGAACGTCATCTTAGCAATTCTCTAGATGAACTTTCTTTAATAATATACATTTCCTTAATAATTATTTTATTCATTCTACAATTTTAATTATTAATGGTTATTTGATTTTCGTGTTGGATCTTATTTACGGTCATTGAATACCAATTGAATGAAGCTTCCGTTGCATTTAATGAAATTTTATTTGGACTCACCACGGTTTGTGATGTTATGTGGGTCCACTTTTGGAAGCTTGTGTTGTATTAAACACAGGAATTTAAAAAAGATTTTAATTTTTCACGTTTTTCCCCAATTCTTATTTTAGGGACGTGACAGTTGGTATCAGAGCCAGCACGATCTTCGGATATTAAAAAATTGACAGAAACAATAGGACGTGGTGAGGATTACGATTTCCGTTAGACAGACTTTAAAGTGCTATCTGTAAAGTCTATAGAATTGTTTGTTAGCTTGTTTTATAGGATCTAAACCATTTTTATTTTATGGCAGGATATGGCTCAACGTAATACAAGGTCTCAGGACAAAGAACCTGGGAGTGGATCGAACAACTCAGACGAGCGTTTCAATCAGCTCTTGCAAGCTTTTATGCAATCGCAGACCACGCAAAATGAGCAGCAAAAAGCAGCTGAGGCAGAACGAGCTGCAGAGAAACAACAAGAAAGAGAAGATAGGGCTGCTGAGAGGGCACAAGCAGATCATGATAGGGCAGCATTTGAGGCTCAGATCATAGCATTGACTGACAGAGCAGCACAGCCAGTACAAGTGGTCATGCCTCCAAAGGAAGTAGATCCTAATGACCTCTACGAGAAATTTAGGAAGAGGGTTCCTCCTGAGTTTCATGGGTCAGAAGATCTCATGGCAGCAGATGATTTCATAGAGCAGCTGGAGCAAATCTTTGCAGTTTTCCGTTGTACTCAGAGACAGCAAGTGAATTTGGCAGCTTACATATTCAGAGGGATAGCTCTCCAATGGTGGAATTCGGTGAAGGTGGTAGTGCAAGCAGATGCAGTTGCTGAAGAGATTGCATGAGAAACATTCACCAAGGAGTTCATGGATAAATTTATTCCCAAGTATGTCAAGGACCAGTGGAAGAGAGATTTCCAAAACTTGGTGCAAGGTGACATGTCAGTGCAGCAATATAAGTAGCAGTTCACCAGATTGGCTAAGTATGCTCCTACACTAGTCGTTCCTGAGGAAGAGAAAATCAGGCGTTTTCTTGATGGTTTATCAGCTGATATCTATATGATGAATGGAGACAATCAACGCCCGACATTCCAAGAGATGGTGAAGAGTGCATATTGGGCTGAAGGTGCATTAAGGAAGAAGTCGGCAGAAAGACAGGTCAAATTTCAGCAACATCAGTTAGGGCAATCTTCTAGCCAAGGCAACTCGAAGAAACCAAAGTTTCAAGGTCAACCCTCGGTTAGTCAGAACCAACAGTGTGAGCGATGTGGTAGGAGGAATCACACAACAGAGCAATGTTATAGAGAACTGGAGCATGTCTTCACTGTGGGCAGCTTGGACATAGAGTCCGATATTGTCCCAAAAATGACGATCAAACGGTGACATCTCAGGCAGTTGGGGCTCATGCGCCTTCGCAGCAGCATTGGAGGATAGCACCTCAGCAGGGACCGCAGCAAACAGGACAACAATTTCCTCGGGCGCAGCAGCAACAACAGTTTAGGGCTCCTCAGAATCAACAGTTTAGGGAACAAGCTCCACAGCAGCAGGTGCAACTTCAGGGTCAACAGAGACCACTTGGGCCAGCGCAAGGACAACATAACCAACCACAGCAGGGCATGATGTATGCTTTTACCCATGAGAATGCAAATGCTTCGGCGGGCGGCGTGGAAGGTACCATTCTAATCTCAGCGAAGAAACAGTACCCGTTTCTCCTTCCAGAGTAATACTAGTTCTTTGGAGGACCAAATATCCTAAGGGGGGGAGAATGTAAGATCTCGGTCCCATTTCTATTTTTTTTAATATATTATTATATTTTAATTAGAATATTAGTATTATTTTAATTGGTTAGGATTAAGTGGGGCACGCGTTAGATTAGATGTGTGGATTGGTGAGTTGGGTTGATGGGTAGATGACCTGACCCGTAGTTTTGACCCAATAACTTAAGCCCATTAACCTAATCCCTATTTTAAACACTCGTCCTTATCTCTCCCCACTAATCTCTGCAACTCCTCCCGGTTCTTCTTCCTCGTCTTCTTCCTCTTTCAACTTCCCAAGCCTCTGCAACTTTAGGATCCAGCCATCAGAATCAAGATCAGATGATACCATCATTCTTGGTTCGACTTTCTAATCTCAGGTAATCATCTCCTCAAGCCATTAGAGAAGTAAATCTATACTCTTGGGTTATCTTCTTCTTCTTTCCAATGTTAGGTTTTGGGTAGGGTTATAATAGATCTGCTCATCTAGGCATTTCTTTCACATCTCTTATGTCAGATTGGCGATAGGATTGTGATCGAGCGCTCCGGTAATCTCGGATTGGGTATTGGTTAGGATCTGTTGCATTTTTTTCAACCCCGGTGAAAGGCAAGTACTTAACCATAATTTGTAAATTTAATGCTTGTGTTTCTCGTTGATTCTAGTGCTAGATGCATTTAGAAACCCATTTTTTATGCCCTAACGTTTGATTTATTCTACTTTCTTTTATTTAATCTTGATGTGGGGCCCATGGGGAGATCTGATCAGATCTGGTCCGATCAAAGGGCCGGACATGCCTGGGCGACTTATGTTTGTGAGGTTGATCATAGGTTATTGATCAGTGGGGTCCACTATCTTAGCATCTTATTACATTAGGCGTGAGGCTATGTTGGAAAAAAGGGTTCTGTGTAGTTTTCAGCGTGTACATGAATTGGAAGAAAACAAAGGGATCTGTGTTGGGGACGGTGACCTGATGACCTGGTAACATGACCCTAACATTGAATAGAAATACATAATGGAAAATAATTATGAATGGACACATTTTGGATGGGAGCATTTGACCTGGGCATGTTTTTGAATCCACATGCTACTTTTGGAATATTTATTTTCAACCATTAGTTTTTAAGAATTAGAAAAGAGGGCCCTGGTTGTTTTATAAAGCCAATTAGACCCTTGGGCCTATTTCATAAAGACTTGAATTTGAGAAATATTATGAATGGAATCCTTAGGTTTTCTAAAATTATACATTATGGTTATTATTTGTAAATTAATATTTAAATGATATCTTTGGTTTTTAATGTGAAAATTTTATATTTTTGGGAACTAATAATTGGATCTTCGGACCAAATAAATATCGCCGGGCATACGGTATATTACTAACGTGGGTTTAGTACTTCGTATGACCTCGGGAAAATCCTAATGGATTCGAGCTCAACCCATCTTTATTGGAAAACCCTTAATTGGGTCTATGCACCATTGATCGGGAAAGGATGTGTTGACATTTTATCTATTTAGAGATTCCTATGGTTATTAGGTATGAGACCTTATGTTTGACTATAGGATTGGCTTGTGGTTATTCTTTGACCTTCGGGTTTGCATACATGATTGAGATTGATGTTGGTCTATTAGCTGCATACCCTATATTGATTGGATATGGACCGTGATGTGGCTTGGCAATCGATTGAGAAATTGTAGAGGTTTATTCGAATAACATCGATATTGATTGTGGATTGTTGTGCAGCCAGCCCTTCACTTTGACTTAGGTTTCCATGTCAGAGCATTACAGATCACTAGGTTTATTCTATTATGATATGTATATATATGTACATCGATTGGGTCATAATTGAACGACTGCAGTTGTAATTGGACGACTGATCACCGATGTGAACGGACACTGTAATATCCGCATTGATTGTTTGACCGGTATTCCGGATTATCGATCGGTTTATGACCGCCGACGTGATTTAGATAGTTAGGGTTGACCACCCAAAGCAGTTGCATTGCTTCTGTATGATTATTGTATTGCTCTATTGTGTAGATTGGATTTAGGTTATACGTTCTTTTCATCGTTGTCATATTGTTATTCTCTTATAATTATTACATGTCATTACTCATATTGATCTTGTATTTTATTTATAAATTATGCTTTCGTACTTGCTGTTTACTTTGTTTATTGGTGCATAGGTACCGATCCATACCCTATTGAGGAGACGGAGGAGGATCAAACGTTTCAAGCGTTTGAGCCAACTGACGAACCCGAGTGGAATGTCGGAGACGGTTTTGGAGCCGTCTGAGCCTGCATGAGAGTGAACGTCATCTTAGCAATTCTCTAGATGAACTTTCTTTAATAATATACATTTCCTTAATAATTGTTTTATTCATTCTACAATTTTAATTATTAATGGTTATTTGATTTTCGTGTTGGATCTTATTTACGGTCATTGAATACCAATTGAATGAAGCTTCCGTTGCATTTAATGAAATTTTATTTGGACTCACTACGGTTTGTGATGTTATGTGTGTCCACTTTTGGAAGCTTGTGTTGTATTAAACACAGGAATTTGAAAAAGATTTTAATTTTTCACGTTTTTCCCCAATTCTTATTTTGGGGACGTGACAGATGGATTTGGTGAAAGATGATGACTTTGTGAAGTTGAAAGACAGCTACGACAATACCATCCTCCATCTCCTTTCAGCCAGCAAGCAGACTGAGGTATAGATATCGAAATCAATTATGCTGTGGTTTTAAGTTATCTTCTATCTTAAGCAACTCAATTTCTTCACGTTCAAACCCACTAAAGTTGCACTTCATATACCTAGTCTTGGGCTACTTATAAATCTCATCCCATTTGATTTAAAGATCCATCTCCAAAGTTCTACCTTGTCATTCAATTCTCTTCTAATTTGAGAGCTACATCATCAGCAAACAACATATACCACAATTCTTTCTCTCTCATAAAATGATGTGTGTGTATTAACTTTTTTATTTTGTTGTTATACATATATATACATGCTTTATTTTTCTTATAATATGATTTACTCAAAAGAATTCACTTTTTTCTCATATCTAAAGGAAGATAAGGTGTGTATAGTTTGTTTTTTGAGTTCATAACGTACAATAAATGGATAGAAATGAGCCTGCAGCCCCACGGGTTTTAAGGGCTTTCGCCTACTCTATTGAGTTTCTATGACTTCATAGTAAAGACTGTTGCAACAAAAAATTGTTAAAGAGTTGGAGTGAATAGATGGAACCCTCAATTTCCTGATCGAGAGCTGATTTGCTAAGGTAATGGCCAGGCATTCATTTCCTATTAAACAAGAGTATTTGCCCATTGACCTATGTTTGTTTAATTTTAACCTCGTTAATAGAAAGATGTATTTCTTAGTGATGATGCCAAAAACAGGGATTCGGACACCACCGGTCAAGATGATTAATGCAATGCAATAATTGAAGAGAGATGAGAGATTTATAGTGGTTCGGTCAAGCGTGACCTACGTCCACTTCAAGATGGTAATCTTTCATTAATGTCGAGGGTTACAAATATGAGAAAGTAGAGAAAAACCATTCTCTCTCAAGTGATGAGAGGGCTCTATTTATAACTCTTCCCCACCAGGTGGGGATGCAATCGGTTCAACGTCTCTTTGGAGCGTCAGACGTGTCCTTGAGGATCGAGCCAGGTGGAAGGCAGGTGAGATCCTCTCCGTGAGACTTGGTAAAAGCAGGTTAGGGGAGGACTTCGTCGCGATGACTTGGAGCCTGAGGTGACGAGGCTTCGTTTAACGAAACCCGGATCTCAACGGGGCTACTGGCCTGACCCACGATCCAAGACGGACCGGGTTACTTGGACCTGACTCATTATCGCGATCCGGATTGGGCTTGACTCATCACTTAGAATTCTTAGAAACTCAATACCAAATTATCAAATGAGACATGCATGGATTAAATTGATTATATTCAAACTTTTATATTGTGTTGTAGGTCATAAGATATTTGGTCCGAAGTACTAAAGTGGACGTTAACGCTGTGAACATGGATGGTTTTACGCCCTTGGATGTCTCACTGGTAAATGCAAGTGGATTTGGTAGATGGAAAATTGACATGATCTTACTTCGTGCTGGGGCTAAAACACCAAGGTTAATAATCCCCACCATCTATGGCAATCATAGAATCTGGTTCGTTGAGGCGCTGTTGGTGGTGGCCATACTGATGATCACTGTAGCCTTTCAAGCTGGAATTAACCCTCCAGGAGGTGTTTGGCAAGACACTGGATACCACAATGCTACATTATTACTACACAATGCTTCCCAACCATCCCCTCCTCCGATGTTAGTGCATCACTTTGCCGGGCAATCGGTAATGTCATACGTGGATCCAAAACGTTACAAAGATTTCTCTAGGTTTAACAACCTCACACTTTCATCATCAATGCTCGTGATCATACTGCTGTTGGGAGGATGCCTTTCCAATTCCTGGCTTTTCAAGCTTTACCCAATCATCCTCACGTTCATTTCAGTTTGGGCAATGTCAGCAACCTATGACGTCTCGCTCTCTTTCATATCATCAGTTGAATTCTCCAGCAATAATCACCGGAAAATATCTCCAACGACCCCCTTACTTTCGGTAATGATATTATTAATTTATAGCTAATCTTGTTAAAATTTTCCATATGGGTTATTTTGTAATTATTTGGTCCTTCAAGAAATTAGTATTAGGTGGCAGCACCACCTCAGTCGAGTCTTAAGAGTTGTTGGAAGTCCTTTATTTTGTGAGCCAGCACAAATGATAGTCCTTTATTTTGTGAAGTACAAATTCTAGTCAGGGGTAGAAAGTCTGAGAGGGAGTTTTAAGTCTCCATCTTGCAATAGTTGATGGAAGCTCTCCTAGGATTTAGTCTTAATTAGAGTGGTGTGATTCATTATCCTGATGAAGTGGTTATGTAATTTGGTTGTCTAAATATTGTAATCAACTTTTGCTTTGATGGGAGTGTTTCAGTTTCGAAGGAAAACAACGTTAATGCATGAAAGCAATTAAACTTTTGTATCTACAATATTATGTTTTTGCTAATTGCTTTATGCATGCCTTTCCTAGTCTTTATAGTCGCCATGCCTAGTGTATTCTCTTCTTTAATTTGTATTGTTTCATAAAATGATTATGGTAAAATGCCCACAGTTAAATTACCCATTTACACCAATACATTTTCAACCCACGAATGCAACAATATAAGTTTTCCAAAACCCCAAACCCATTCACAAAATGCATTTTTCTTTCATAGCCCATACTAAGGGTATTTTAGTCCAAAAAATGCTATAAATGAAATGGTAGGGAAGTATTTAAACTTTAAGGAGGAGGAGGGAATAGACATCTCTAGAGACAAGCTATAGGGAAAAACATGTATGGGTAGTTTTGTCATTTCCCCTGACATGGAGAAGGTTAGGAAAAAATTAAATCTTTTGGGAAGGAAAATGAAAAATTCAATTCTAATGATAAGCTACAGAAAAAAACCTCCAAAAAGAATCTTGTTACTTAGTACCAAAGATTGCCTCTAGGATTCTTGGTCTCCGAGACTTTAATTTCCTTGTATAAAATATTAGTGACTTGTTGACCAAGTTGCGTAGTTACTTGATGATCATCAAGAAGTTAGCTAGGTTCATAATACCCACCTGTTGTTTGTGAAAGTGCAAGAGAGGGTAGGTCTGTGATGAAGAAAATTCAACGCACGTCTTCTTGTAATGATTTTAGTTTGAGGATTTCAGCAGGCACGACTCTTGTTTTGACTGATGCTTCATTTAGGGCTGCAGATGACAAAACTGGCTTTGAGTTAACTATTTGATTTGAAGGTTCTTGTGTTTATGTGGGAAACCATATAGGGTTTCCCTGTTTGGTCCAAATAGGCCGGGGATCTGTTTTCATTTATGTGGGATCGCTTGATGCACCCAAGGTATTTTCTTTATAGGAAGCTGAGCGATGATCATTTTGTCCGTAGTGTAGAAAGCTAAAGCGCATGATTTTCCGAAGATTAACCCATTCTACGATGCATTAGAACTGTATCGAGTGATCAATATGTCCCTCGATTAGGCTATCCATTTTATTTTAATTGACATTAAAGAGTAGTCTATTGATCTTGAAGTCATTAGGTTCACCCATATCCTGAATATTGTTAACGGTTTTGCTCATAATATAGCCAACAAGTAATGCAGGATGGGTAACTATTTTTTGAGGTTGGGGAGGCATTTTAGATTGAACATACCATACTCTTTTTACATGTCCTAGTTCAGTGTCGTTTGGTGATTTTACTTGCCAAGTAAAGTTAAGTTAAGTAAAGTTAAGCATAAAATCAAAAGCACTTTAATTCAAAACTCCCTTCATCTTTAAAAAACAAAAAGAGTAAAAAAAACAATTACCTTTATTCTCTAAAAGGCAAAAAAAAAAAAAAAAAGAAACTTCATTTCCCCATACAAAAAGTAAAAAATATTCTATCACAAATAACTAAAAATAAAATATCATAATAACCAACTTATATTTTATTCCCTCTCTTTATTTCACTCCACTTCATTTTATTTTAAAAGTAAAACTACCAAACGGGAATGTGCAAAAACATAAATTTCTTTTGATATTTTATTCATATTTTAAACATGCACAATCTTATGATCGGCAAACTCACTTCGAATTAAAATTTTGCTATTTCCCATGAGAGAGAAAGAGCTCGATGGGGGGGGGGGGGGGGGGGGCCGTAGAGTCATATCTCATTCATACATATACTGATGATATCTAACAAAACAAAGTCTTATTCAATCTAGTTGAAGCCTTAAAAAAAAGTAATCCTGATTCATCTTAGATAAGACTAATCAAAGAAAAATCTTATTTTAATTAAAACCATAAACATAAATTAATCCCGTTTTATCTCAAGTAAGACCAATTCACATTAAAATCAATAGCTAAAAAATCTCATTTGACTCGGGAGTCCAGTACCTAATTGATAATTAGTGATATGATAGAGTTGGTGACGACTCTAATTGTAACACCGTGTCCTTTAACCCCTTATTAATTATAATTAATTACTTGATTAGTTAGCAAGTATGTTTAGAGTCTTAGCGAGTCGGGTTTGACGTTTGGATCATGCGTGTGGAACCTCGCTTGATTAGGAGCGCATTTGGGTATAATAGGGGGTGGTTTGCAATTTTGGAAAGTTTTCAGGAGTTTATATGAGATTATGAGTTTTTGTGAGTTTGGGTGCATCGGGTAGATCTTGGCATTTTACGAACATTAAGCTTTTGTCCCGTTTTGATTCGACACGTCAAAGGGGCCCAAATATCCTCATTAGTGGACCTAAGGACTAAACTAGAATTAACCATTAAGCCTAACCTAATATAAGCTACAACACCCATCTCTTATCCCCTCTTTCTCATTTCACTCTCCAACACTCATCCCCTCACCTTTTCCAGCCACCGGAGCTTCGACATCGCCGGCGAACACTCCTTTCTTCTTCCTCAAGCTTCCAAGACTCCACCCATCTACTTTTCTAAGCTTCCCCTTCACCAACTTTGGCTAGGTAAGCTCCCAAAGCCTTTAAGCTTAGGCTAATCTTCTTCCTTAGCTTAGAAATGGATTAGAGAAGCTCATCCCCTCCTTTTGCATTCATTTTTGTAGAAAGATTTTGGGTTGTGAAGCTTTTCTCCAAGTTTGAGCTCAAAGAGAGATTTTATTTAATTTCTCTGGGTTTTTTGTCAAGCTCTTCTATGGAAGTAGATAAATATGTTTATACTTGATATGTTTGTCTTCCTTGATTTGCATGGATAATTATGGTTTAGATGTTGATTTGCTTAATTGGAGATTTAAAGTTTTAAAAATATGATAATTAGGCTTAATTGCTTAATGAAATGGGTTGTGATTTTAATGGCTTGATTAGAAGAAAAGGTTATCTAATGGTCATTTTGGATATTCACCTTTAATCATTCATTTTTAACCACTTATAGAACTACAAAGTCTTAGAGTCCCTAAGAACTCAATTTCATGAACCAGCAAGCTTAGAGATCAATGTATTAGGATTAGTACTTTAATTGATTCTAAATTAGGTTGAGTCTAAAAAAAATTTCATCCTTCTATAGGCAGCAGGTGGTTATTTAAATTGTCAACTATAGAGTACCACTTTAGCTAGTTTGGCCTACTGACGAGGTATGATACTATCAACCTGTAGCCCAAGGATTGATCCTCGGGCATGTGTGTGATACTAAGGTGACAACACCACACATCCATGTGTGTGTTGGGATAGATTTGCAGGCTTAGTCGACAGAGTCCGAATCACTTATCGTAGTTGTTACACCTTCATTATGAGTGGACCAGTCACAGTCCGCCACGTCATCTAGAAAATTCATGTGCATCTCTCTCATCGACATTGGTAGGATGATTATGGACTGCTTATTATCCTTGAATTGTCTAATTAGCCGGTTTAGGAAGGGTGGAAGGGGAATGACCCATTTGCACTATAGTAACAAAACCTGGGTTCTTTAACTGCAGTGCACGCGCGCAGTCGACCGGCCAAGGCGACCTAGTCGATCGACCAGCCACACTCCGTCAGGTGAAAACATTGCCAAACCCCCCCCCCCCCCCCCCCCCCCAACATCATTTACAACTGCAAGGCCTAGGTCGACCGGGCATGAAGGATGTCGACCCAACCAAAGGGCCAGGTCAATTGGGCCAACTGTGGACTCTCTTTTGAGAGGGTCTTTTAACCTTCTTTTAGATGGACTTAGATGAAACTTTGGCTATTCTTTTTGGACTCATTTGACTATATGTGAGGATGTTTTGAGCCGATGTTCTTCACGGTTATTTCGATCGTATCGGGACTTAACTTAGCTCAATCTTGAACGGTATGGGACAACATGATACCCTCCTTTATATCTATGTAAGATGATAATTCATCCGGGTATCGTGAAACCTGACCCCTTTCGTTAATTGAATAGGTTGTACGATAGTTTGGGACTAACACTGTACTTAGATTGGAGTGTCTATCACTTTTGATTCTAAATTGTACCGTTTGGTACTTTATCTACCTGTCACGAACATGTTCATTAACTCCATTTACTTTGCTTTGTGTGAGATCACATGGATAACTTAGATGATGGACTTAGGATCCTTTTTGATGTTTTGTTTGTTTGGATACTTGATGGAAGTGTCGAGGCTAGGTAGCTTTGATTGTAAAGGCTTGAGGATGACTACTTATGGTATTGATATCTTAAAGTTAGCTTGCTTGTTTGGTCTTAATTTGATGATGGAAAGTAGTCTCTCTGATTAATAAATCTTGTTAACGCAAGAAAGCTTAACCCTTCACTATGGTATGAATAGGACTCTTGTGTCAGGCACCACTTAGTTGTGACGTTCAATGCAGCTGGGGCACCACTGTATTAGGACCTTGATGTCGAATGACTGCAGATCGTGATTCTTGTGACGGATGCACAACATCTGATGATTTTGTTTATGGGATGTCTTGATGATAGCTTGCTTGTTCCCCATGTATCCACTCTTGATTGGCCGGGTTATTATCCCGTGCATTTTCTCTACCACAACTCGGTTCGAGTTGGGAGGACAGTGATAATATTCCGTGGTGACTAGCCTATGCGGACCGCCTATTTAATAGATGTTTATGTTAGCTTGTTCATGATTCTGATGCTATGCATTCTAATAATTTTGTTTATCATTTATTCTCTTTAGTACTGCTTATCTTTGATGATAATATATATATATCTCCTTGCCGACCTTCGTGTTTGATGTTACTACCCTTGGTGCATAGGTACAGAGCCCTTCTACCCCTAGAAGACGACAAAGACGATTCAGACAAATCAATCTGATAACATCCTAAACTATAGTGCGAACAACGTGGTATAGCCGTGTTGACCCCTTACTCGAGAGCCTTCGCCTTTTGGACTAGTTTCTATAAGATCTAATATGATTTGCAATATAAATCAAACTTATGGATCTTGATCTATGCATTAACAATGGATAATATAAAACATTAACAACGTACCTTGAGCCATGTTCTTGACGATGAGCGGTATGGATTGATCTAAAACCTTCTCCGCTGCGAGATCAACACCTTTTGGGTTTTCTCCTTTCTCTCTTGTCACTCACTCCAAGATGCGTGAGAGTTAATGGGTATTTTGCAATTTACGTGAGTTAAGAAAGAAGACCGGAAAATCCTTTTTTAAAATAACCCAAGAGAGATTTCTTCTCATCAAAGAAATCAATTAGCAATAAATTTTCTTCGTTTCCTCAATGATTAGTCAACCAAGAATCTTTATTGATTGGGCTTTCCCAAACTGAATCCAAGATAGATTTAATTAAATCAAAACTAAAGGGGAAAGCTAATTAGTTGACTTGGAGTGGGGCCCTTCAACTATTAGACATGTGGTCATGGGGACCACTTACGTCTAACAGTTTCATCTTCTGTTTCCTTTTACCTTTTGATTAGGCTCAAGTTTTAGTGTGGCCTTCTTATTGTAAATAATACTTTTGTTAAATGTCTTAAACTTGAACTTAGTTAATGTATATTAGTCTTGCTCTTAACTATACATCTTAATATACCATTTGTATTTATGAAGCTTCATTTGTATTCGATGAAATGTTTATACCTCACAGCGGTCTTCAATCCATATAAGACATATAGGGGCCAAGTGGATTTGATTAATGTTGGAAAAGGTTTAATTGGCCCTAATTTCACGCATAACCCCGGTCCCACGTACGTTTGGGAACGTGACACTAATTAACAGTAAAAATACTTGATTATGAGCATTTACAACAATCAATCATCTTATTAAACAATTCAAAGAAGAGAAGATACGTACATAAGGCCTGACAAAGACGGACTAGGAGAAAGGGATGCAAAAAATAACATTAGCAGAAACATAATATTGCAGATACAAGAGTTTGGTTTCAAATTATTCATCTCAGACATCTTAGTACTGACTGGCTAGAATTTCAACTGTCTTACAAAATCAAGGTCTTCCAACAGCTCTCGCCTGGACTGAGGTAGTTCTGCGATGATCTGATGCGAACCGAGAAGTCTCACGGCAAACCACATGCAAATTGGGAGGACTAATTATAACTAAGAACTCCATTGACAAAAAAAATACCACTAAAAAGATGGGCGAAAATTTTACATATACATCTGATGATATATAAGGTAGTGAAACAACAAAGGCAGCCCACATTGTGACAACCGAAACAAATGTGAAGCTGATTGCAAGAAACTTGTAGACCGGGGATTTGACAAAGCATTCTTTTAACAGCAGTACGATGACTAACATCGATGTTAAAAGTGTAAAGTTGTTTAATAGAGAGAAAGCTTCGTATCTTTTCCGATCCACGTGGGACATGACCGATTGGCCGGCATAGTGATGCACTAGTTTGGGAGGGGAGGATTGGGGAGCATTGGGTAATGTAGCATTGTGGTATCCAGTATCCTGCCAAACACCTCCTGGAGGGTTGATTCCAGCTTGAAAGGCCACAGTGACCATCAGTATAGCCACCACCAACAGTGCCTCATTGAACCAACTTCCAATCATCGGGTTTTGGCCAATCCTGAAAATTGGCACTGATCTTTTAGCTCCAGCATCTATCAGGATAAATTCAGTAGCCCATCCTTGATGGCCTCGTGATTTTCCTATTGAGACATCCAAGGGCATATAGCCGTGGATGTTCACAGCGTCGACGTCCACTGTCCCCTTTTGGACCAATAACCTTATCAGCTGTACACAATAGAAATGTTTTTATATATTAATGTTTTTTTTTTTTGGTAATCAATACATGTTAATGTAATTAAGAACGCTGATGTTCATTTAAAAAGAATGATGGAGGGCTGTCTCCCATGTGTGGGGTGTGGAAGAGCTTTCCGAGACAGTTCATGGAGCCCACCTGGTTCTTTGATTCTTTTAATCGCCACTTCTCCCATGAAATGTGGGGCCCCAACAATTGTCTCATGTTGTCTCACGCGGTTGCTCACATTGGAGTGCTTGTTAAATACTTATATATACACATACATGAGTCCTTATCACTAGCGTGCGGTGCTCATGGAATTAGGGTCGTAAATGAGTCGGTTTCGGTCCGGGTCCATGGTGGACCCGGAATCAGAACCGGAACCGTTAAAAGAGAAGGTGGAATCGGATCCGGACTTGGAACCACTTCGGAACCGGTTTCTTGGCTCCGAAACCATATATGAGACGGGTCTGGATCCGGATCCGGGTCCGGGTCTAGGTAGAGAATGATATATAAAAAATATAATTTTTAGGAGAGATTTTTAAAAATTAAGGTAATATGTCGGGTCTCGGGTCCACGGATCCGAACCAAGGTGGAATTGGATCCGGACCCATTTACTTATCGGGACCTAAATAAGGACTCAAATTCGATTTTTAACTAGTCGGAACCTCTGGATAATCGGAGAATCGAGGACCCATTTACATCCCTACATGGAATGCTTAGCAGTGGAGCCCACCAGGGGATTGGACGAGGAGGAACGGAAGATCTAGGTGGGCCGTCCTACAGATGTACGATGACCGAGGCTTGCATGGTCACCCTACTCCTTTGATCAATGGCACACAAATTTTCACCGTTAAAAACGGGTGCACAGTCAATCCAATAGCCTAGTCCATTCAGATAGGTTCAAATCCAAGGGTCTAGTAACTATCGAGGGGGATCCCTTTGTGTGGCTCAGTTGGACCATTAGGCGGGCCCCATTATGAGGTGAGTAAGAAAGTCATCATAGGGCCCACTTATGATCAATCTCCACTTATGATCAATCTAAGGGGTCCACAAAACCGAGACTCACTTTATAGTCACCAAACTCCAAGGTTTACACTCACCAAATGGATCATACTGTTAGACTAACTGATTTATTCTTAATATAAAGTCATTAAAACTTGTGGTCCAGTGATGAAGGAGTTAGGAAGGTCAGGTAAGACCTAAACTTGGAAGGAAGGGCGTTCAAGGGTCGTGCCCAGGGCCAGGTTATGACCTTGGTTTTTAATAATTGGTCATGCCTAGATTTAAATCTTTGGCCCATATAAATATGGTCCAAGCCTTGATTAAATGCTTGAAAGCCAAAGCATGGCGAGACCAAGTGAATAAAATACATGTAATTAATGATCGATTTACACAAACAAGTGACTAGAAAGCCCAAACGTGTGAAACGAAGCCCAGCCCGATTGAGTAAATGGTTGGGCTCAGGCTACGCATGTGTTGGGTGAGCTGAGCTCGGGCTGGATAAAGGTTTATGTTTCTAATGGTTGGCTGGGCTGGATATGCCTCAGCTCGACCCATGAACACTTCTAGCACCAGCCCAACACACCAAAAACGAGGTGTTGCATAGTTTATTGGGAACCCACCTCTCACTCAATCATCAGGGACGGATCCCTTGGTCTACCTTCTCTGTATGTGAGGACAGTGTTGGGCTCCCCACGTGTGCAGGTGCCTTCTCCTCGCTTGTGTAAGTGCTTTCTCCATATTTGGATGTGTGACCAGGGCTAGACCTAGAAATTCTTCCTTGGTGGGGCCATTATGTAGAAAAAATTCTTTCGAATCTCACATATAAAAAATACATGTAGTTTTCAAAATATGTAGTAGCTTTTTGGAAGTTTTAGGGAGTCCATATGTAAATAATTATAAAATCTTATAAAGAAAAATGGATTGTTAAAAAATTTGGAGGGCCATATGTAAATATTCATAAAGTTATGTAAAGAATAAATAGATTTTCAGAAATTTCGAAGGGTTCATATGTAAAAATTCATAAAATTTACTAAAGAGATAACGTGGTTTTAAAAAATAGAGAGAATTCTTATACATCTATCCCTCATCATAGGGTGAGGGACACTTTCCTTTTTGAAAAATTTCAAGTACATATGGAATATTCCTATATATTTGAAATTAGTTGAAAAGTTACTTTTATACTTGAAACTTCCCGAAAGGAGAGTGTGCCGCACTTGAATATTTCCATTAAAAAATTATGGGGGCCGTGAACCCTCGGATTCCACCCGTGCAAGGGTCTCCAACACCTGGACTCGGCCTTTGATTGCTGCAAGATGGAGAGGAATCATTCCATCTTGGTCACGAATGAAACAAGCATCAGTATCTTTACTTAATATCTCCTTTACAACATCAACATGGCCTCTAGCCGAAGCTAGATGCAGTGGAGATTGTCCTTCAGAGTTCAATTCACGGGTGAGTTCCGGTTTTCTATTTAAGATCTCTCTCACGAATTCCACATGCCCGTACAGAGCTCCCACATGCAGAGGGTTATCCTTTCCACTACAGTCGCCTATTACTCGATCAAGGTCGATAGGCGGATCCTCTTCCAGCAGCTTTAGCAACATTTCCTTGTTCCCTTCAATTGCCACTTCGAAGAGCCTTCCGTCCATAATTCTCTCTCTTCTCTCTCTCCCGTGTTTGCTATGAGATGGGGATCTCAATGGCCGGGGATATAATTGACTGCAATTTTCGGAACAAGTGATTAAATTAAGATGGAGCCTGTGTATGTTTCAAATATAAATCACCTAAGTCATTGTCTCACATAGATTTAATCGATCAAGTTTGAAAGCAACTGCAGTTAGTGGAACAAGTGATTAAATTAAAATGGGGCGGGGCTATATTTCAAGAATAAAGAACCAAAAATCATTGCCTGGGATACATTGACCAAGTCTGAATGCACAACCAATTTTCGGAACAAGTGGTTAAATTAAGTCTAACAAAGTAGTCAAGATGATAAGGATTCTAACTACTACTTAAAAAAGGAGTAAAGTGCAATATCAAAGAAAAGTTGATGAGCAAGCATTTGGCTGCAAGTCCCTAAACACTATGTTTTATGACTTGTGGTCCAAGTCTTTTCCTCATAGAGGCAGCGGTCCTCTTTTAACATTAAATAAGTCAAAAAGATAAAAACGCTCTCTCTTTATATACTCTATACGTCACTAAACTCGCACCGCTTCCGTCATACACTCCGGAATCTAAGCACCTGAATTGATGCAAATTGCACTCATCCACTTTCTCTATCATACACGTGGCGATCTTACCTGAGCAACCGAATCATCTGCACTTGAACTTAATTGAGTTTGACATAAGTTTATCTAAGTTTTGGTTTGAATTTATCTGAACTTGATATAAGATTATTTGACTTTGACATGTATTTATCTAAGCTTTATGTGAAGTTATCTTAGTTTGTGATCAATTAACAAGACTTTAAATGAATTTATCTGTATATTACATGATTTTTCTGAGTTTGATTTCAATTTAACTACGTTTGTAATCAATTAAACAAGATTTTAAATGAATTTATGTGACTTTGAAACGATTTTCTCTAAGTTTTTACTGAGTTTATCTGAGTTTCTTATGAAATAATGAGTTTGGTATGAAATTAACTGGATTTCACATGATTTTATTTGACTTTAAAATGCATTCAACTTGATTTTAAATGAGTTTTTTTGAGTTTGTTGTGAATTTATCTAAGTTTTGTATGTGTTATCTAACTTTGGCATAATGTTATCTGACTTTGGCATGATGTTATCTGTGTTTGGAAAGAATTTATCTAAGCTTGATATGAATTTATTTGTGTTTGTTTTGAATTAATCTGAGTTTGATACGAATTAAGTGAGTTTATCTGAGTTTGCTGTGAATTTATCTAACTTTTATGTGAACTTATTTGACTTTGGCTTGAGTTTTTAAATGAGTTTTTTTTTTACTGTGAATTTATCTAAGTTTTGTATGTGTTATTTGACTTTGGCATAATGTTATCTGACTTTGGCATGATGTTATCTGTGTTTGGTACAAATTTATCTAAACTTGATATGAATTTATTTGTATTTGCTTTGAATTAATCTGAGTTTGTACGAATTAAGTGAATTTATCTGAGTTTATTGTGAATTTATCTAACTTTGATGTGAACTTATTTGACTTTGGCATGAGTTTTTTGAGTTTGCTGTGAATTTATCTAAGTTTTGTATGTGTAATCTGACTTTGGCATAATGTTATCTGACTTTGGCATGATGGTATCTGTATTTGGTACGAGAGTACGAATTTATCTAAGTTTGATATGAATTTATTTGTGTTTGCTTTGAATTAATTTGAGTTTGATACGAATTAAGTGGATTTATCTGAGTTTGCTGTGAATTTATCTAACTTTGATGTGAACTTATTTGACTTTAGCATGAGTTTATTTGAGTCTATATGAATTTATCTGTGTTTGAAATCATAACAAGTTTGAAAACAAGTTATGTCACTTCGATATGAGATAATCTAACTAGATTTGGTTTGGTTTAACTAGATTTAGTTTGAATTTATCTAGCTTTGATAAAAATTTATCTGAATCTAATATGAAATTATCTGTGTTTGAAGTGAATTTAAATAAATTTATTATGAATTGTCATTCCCTCCAACTTAAAACTTAAGATTTGATCAAAAACTCATCTTACTACATTTAAATTAGAAAATAATCCGGGATAGACAGTGAGTTGGAGCTAAAATCCATATTTAAATTGCATGGCACCCATTTAAATAGTTAGAATGGCAAATGAGTCACAAAAAATCTAATGTCACATGCTTAGGGACCACACACCCATTTAAATGTTTAGAAGGGCAAATGAGTCATAAAAATTCCGATGTCACATGCTTAGGGACCACTACCTGAATTAATCTTATGTGCAAGGGACTCTAGGTCTTAAACATTAATGCTCGGTCCTAGAGACTTTATAATATGAAAATGAGGGATCTCTACATAATTTATCCTTAAATTAAGACTAACAAAGTAGTCAAGATGATAAGGACTCTTAACTACTACTTAAAAAAGGAGTAAGTGCAATATCAAAGAAAAGTTGATGAGCAATGAAATTTCGCTGAAGCCAACTGGAACCCAAATAAAGGATGGAGTCAACAAATCTTGATGTAAGCAGTCAACCAATAAAGATTTATTTTCATATTTTAAGTAAAAAAAAAATCCATCCATAGGCCGGTAACGGCGCCGGTAATGAAAAGTTTGGCCATAAAAGTTGATGGCCCACCAAGTGGAAGGGGTAGGCCTAAGAAGACGTGGATGGAGGTAGTAAAGATAGATATGAAGAATTATAACTTATCTGAAGATTTGGCTCAAGATACATCGGAATGGAGAAATAGAATTTATATAGCCGACCCCAACATAGTTGAGATAAGGCTTTCATGATGATGATGATGTACTAAAACTACCCATCTTTTTCATGGTGTTTTTCTCATCAATGGTGTTATTAGCAATAATCATTCCTCCCAATATCCATGTTGCTAGTGTTGTTTTTTTATTGCCTTTCCTAGTTCGTAAAGGGCATCTTTGGTAACTGGAGAGGAATCAAGCTAATGATTCCTTGCATTCCACGTTAGGTTGTAACTATGGAAACACCGATGATTTCATCAATCCAAGTTTAGTGTTGAACACCAAAACCCATGGATAATAAACAACCCTTTTCATATGAGCCTGGTTTGCCATCACCAAGACATATGCAAGAACACCATTTTCAGAATAACAAAATATAAGATGTCAACTTCAAGACACATGAACACCATATTATAATCAAATCAAAATTGTAGCAAATGAAAAAACCTATGTAAAAGTTATTTGTCATATTGATTTGTACCCATTTTCTGTATTTTAAATTGACCAGCTAAATTATCTTTCACAACTTTCTACTAACAATCACTCATGAAAATACACCGAAGTTCAAATATTTATCCTCCCTCCTCCAACCCCACCAAAAAGAATAAAAAAAAAAGAATAAAAAAATGGTGTCATAAGCAAGTGAAATGGATTGACAGAAAATCAAAACATTGTACATTCTTCAAAGGGAGGTTGAAGTTATTATGGCCGCCAGTTCCGTTTTTGCCACTTATTAGTCTATAGGATTTCAATCGCACATGTATCTGATTTCTTAAACTCATGTCCATCCATCATACCCTTTAATCTTGTTTAAACAGTGAAGAGAAAGCCCAACAGTAGGTAGAGATCAACATTGTAGGTTATTTTGGAAGTGGGGGTGGGCTTTTAGCTTTTATATCCACCCCATATTAGATGGGGATGGGGGATCGGATTCCAAAATCATATCAATATGATATTTTAGGCGCAAAAAATCAGTGATGATTTACGGCTGCCAAACTTGAATATAATATAAAATCGTGGAAAACATGAATTTTTTCACCGTAGATTTTGTTACCAAACATGACATTAATGTAAGCAGTCAACCGATAAAGACTTATATTCATATTTTAAGTAACAAAAAAAAAATCCATCGATCGTCCAGTGGTGACTGTTGACTGTTGAGGCATCACTCTATCAGTCTACAACCGTACTACATGGCCCGAGCTTGTGCCCGGGCCGTGGCACGGTCCCCAGGGGGGACCGTTGGATCCCAACGTCAAATATTCATCTTTTACATGTGTAAATTCTATTTACATATCCCACGTGTAAAAGACAAACGACCCCTAAAAGGAGTATGAAAGTTAAGTTGCCAACCGTCCGGAACCAAATGAAAAGACCCGAGTCTTTCTTACCAAGAAAAAAAAAAAACCTAGAGCCAACAAATTTTAATTTGAACAGTCAAGTGACAAACATTCCTTTTTATATTTTAAGTTGAAATTAAAAAAAAAAAAAAAAAAAAAAAAAAAAAAAACCTTAATCCATTGACAATCTAGTAGTGAGGCATATGACATATCTCTATCCATAGAAACAGCAAAGAAGGATACCTTGGCCTGTAGGATAGGGACATGGATAGTATGACCCGAGTGTGTGAGAGTGTGTGTACCACAGCAAAAAAATTAAAATGAAGAAAAGTTGAAACAAAAGCTTTTTCAACTAAATAAAGATTTTCAAGCTAGCAGTCAAAGATTTCATATGAATTTAGATAAGGCCTGTTTTCAGGATTCCTGTCAGGTATTTAATATTTGATTAAAAGAATTTGGAGAATTTTAGGATAAAAATTAAAAATTTCAAATGCTTATAATGAGGCATTTCCAAATCCCAACCATCCTCTAGCATTAATAGATTCTGAAATTCAAAAATGCTGGTGACTATTTGCTGAAAATCTGGCACACATTTTTTTCAAGGTAGAGCCAACGGCTCACGTACCATTAATTTTAGCCCCTTGATAGAAAGGCATTGTTTGCTGTCTATTTGTTTGCATTAGAATTTATAAAATTGACTGCATAAGATTTATATCATAAGTAGTTAAAAATGAAGACCATAAGTCAATTTTATGAAATTACCATCAAATAATATTTCCTTCAATGAAAATAGAAACAAAGAAAAATGAATAACTTGTATTCATGGGCCCGGCTGGGCAGCACTAAGGCATACTAGGCCCATCCCGGCTTCTAAAATATAGGCCCATATCCAGCTCATGCCCGACTCGGGCGATAAGTGCCCAAGCCCAGCCCGCCTCGAATAAGTTAAGCCCAGCACACCTGGTAATTAGGCACTAGCCCGATTAAAAATGAGAATGCCAACTAGTCGACCCACCAAATAGCCTTCTCTTAGAAACGCTTTTGGAACAAAAATAGGGGTGTCTATTTCCTACTTTTGCTACTTTTAAGGTGGTTTTGCATTTTAGAAATTGGAATAAGAATCTTCTTTCACTTCCACAGGTGGATGAGATATGGGGCCTTATGTATGTCATCAATGGACGATATGACAAGCAACAAGTGGGTCTCTCTCTCTCAGTCCCGTTTGATTCAGAGGCATAACACGAGACACTAGTGAAGGATTTCCCATATTCCTTTGATTATATTTCCATAAATAGAAATGTCATTTGATACTTATTTTTTAAAATTGACCTTTGATCTTCATTTTTAACCACTTACAATATAAATGTTGTATTCAATTATTATGTATTGCAATGTAAACAAACAGGGCCCTCAGAGTTGCCATGGATTCAACACTAAGCAAATGGCCGTTTGCTTAGGCTTTGCTTAGAGAAACAGTGAACTTTCTCCTGCTGTAAGTCCACATGAAGATGTTGCTGTCACCACATTTGATTATGTAGTGGCGGACTCAGGATTTTTATTTAGATGGGGCTAAAACTTCGCTGGACTTAACATTTCAAATATAAAAAAAAATTTGCTAGAATCTTTTACATTATCAAATAGCATCTTCACATTTTTTTTTTTTAGAAAATGTCCACCTCGTTGAACTCAACTAGATGCATGACATTTATTGAAATTTGGGCAACGAAGAGGTTAGGAATTATGATGTTAATCAGAAGTACCAAAAAGTATTAGATGAATAAAAAATGATTCTAACTTTGATTTAAGATACTCATCAGATTACAATGTTTCACTAATTTATATGTCAAAATCAATGCCCCAATGGAGATCGCTGCAAATTCAAGGTAAGTGTGTGAGAGAAAAAATTGAATACACGAACATTTTTAGGACACCCATCCTTTTCCTTTTCACTTTCTCAAAGCCTCCAGCATTTGGATAATGGGAGTGGAATTCTATCTTTGAATCACAATGGGGGAGCTCAATCGATATTGGCGCAAAGGGGTTTCGAAAAAAAGAGGAAGGGATGTGTAGCAACAATGTTTTCTTTTTCTTTTTTTTCTTTTTTTTTTAATCAACGAAGCTTTATATATGTGGGGCTATATATTTAGATATGTGTGGAGCGACAAGCATAAACATGTGAGGCATGCTCCAAGGCCCCATTCAACTCTATGGAGATTTTAATTCAGACTTGGAGCGGCTGCCCAGATCGCTCCAACGTAGGCCCGCCCTTGCTCTAAGGCCACAATCAAACTCATTAGGATCTCAATTCCCACCTGGGGCGCCAACCTAAGTCCACCTCTGTGATTCTGGGTCCTAACTTTTGACAGGTCCTCCTACCTCTTGGAAAGTCATATCAGAATGTCCACCTGATCACACCAATATAAAATGTGAGATCACAATGTGTATCGTGTTGTAAGCTTGATATGCGTTGTTACACCATTCTCTATCATCTTAAATTTTTAGAGTAAGTTGTTTTCAGCATGGTATCAGAGTTTTCAGGATGGTATCAGAGCGAAAGGTCGAGTGTTCGAATCCACACGGCTGCTGTGCCTTGTATTATCCCAGAGCAAAAGGTCGAGACTGTCGAGTGTTCGAATCCACATCAACATGGTTGTTGTGCCTTGTATTATCCAATGGGTTGTAAGCTTGATATACATTGTCACGCCGTCAAAATATCCCAGCGTTGTAGTTATTGGGAAAAAAAAAAGAAGAGAGATTTCCTGGGCATAATCCTCCCATCATCTCCCTGAATTATATAGGCCGAAAAATATGATTGTGTCAAATCTCAATCATCAAATTGAATGCTCCATATTCACAAACCTAAAACTTGAATTTAGAAAAACCTCAAGGTTGAGGATCATACAATAATCCCTCACTTATCTGTTAAGAACTTTCTCAAAGCTCCATCTAGTCCTCAGAAAGATGAGTTAATGGGAGAATGTTCTCCTACGAGCAGAGTGCATATGCAATCCAGTTAAGTGGGTCCACCCTTGATCAATGCAACTCCTTCACACTCTTATCCCCCATGATCTCTATTCATGTACAATTTTATGTTTATCAGACTATTACTCCCTGTTTGATTGAATCTAAAAAAGATTTATGGTTAAAAGACAGTAAAACTTTTAGACTGTTAATCAAGAGCTAAGACAATATGAGGGGGCTGATTTCTTGGATGAGCCTTATCCATAAAGAACCTTTACATCCATCTCACCCCAATGATAGGAATACATCCAAGTGGGTCCCACAAGCTGGACCACATCTGCATAGATGAAGTCTACAAGATGGTGAAAGTTTTCCCAGTTAAAGAGTCAGGATGATGTGCCCCCAAAATACATTGTACAAGTGTGATAAGAATAAATACAACAAAACTACATTTTTCTGAAAAAGAAAAAAAAAAGATGATTACAAGAAGCTGATTCTTTAAGATGGATGTTGATTAGCACCATAGTTCTCTTTATGTAGAGTGGAAGACAAGGATTCCTTTTCTACAATGGTCAACTGTTATAGTCCAAAAGCAATCCTCTGAACGTAATCTGGGCGTCTCTTGCTTGGCATTCGGAGAAGACCTGTAATTTGGAGTTCTGTAACTGCTCTGCAAAACTGTGCTCTGAAAGATCTTGTCAAGGATTGTCATAGGATGTTGGCATTCGAATTAAAATGAACAAACATTTATATGTTAAACAGAAACACATTGAGTCTAGGGTATCGACATAGTCTTAAGGTGGTAGAGACTAAGGATACAGCCTAAGATCATGAATATTCACAAATTCAGAATAAATTTATTTGAGCTGCAAATATAAGTGGGGGAAATCCCTGAAATGCATTGGGAATATAGCTTTGGAGAGTAGCAGACGGAAACCAAATACTGTGATCTGGATAGTAAGTCCATAAAGATGGGCAAAACTAATGCAGCATGAACAAATCAGCACACCACCTCATGCATTTTATGAACTGTGTTGCGTACAATAATGCAAGGAGTAAGTACTTATAGAAAAAAACAGTACACCTCTGCCACCACATTCATGAAAGATCAAATAGTGGTCACAATCACATAATCAAGGTTGGAACAATCTTTTATAAAAGTGCAAATGGAACATTAATATTAGCAAAACCATAGCAAGCTGTGTCCTTGGCCTGTTTGAATAACTGAAAATTGCACAATTAAGTGAAGTTCGATAGTAATGCTCTTTACCACGAAAATGAGAACTCAGCTTGCTTGTTACTAAATTCATGTAACTTAATTGTAACTTGAAAAGATATGCACCTCCTCTACTAGGGATTAGTGAGAGCAGAACCCTTGTCAGTGTGGTATTTGATGCCACAAATCTCAATTTAAAATTGGTAGCCAACCTTGATGAGTAGGCTCAAAAACAGTGAAGAATGACCTCTGCTAAGAGCCAACCTAAAGAACAATAATGTTATAACCAAAAAGAATAATTCATCAGACAGGCAGCATGTAATTATAACAAGATAGACATGAAAATTCCAAATGCAGCATTTTACCAACTTTAACCAAGATTAGGTGATGCTAAGATTCCAACGGAGTATACAACTGGGCAGAAGCCCATGTCGAACAGACTTTTAACATAGCAAAGTCCTAATACTGAATCCATTCCCATCCCAGCAAGTCAAAAATTCTATTCACAATTGAAATGAATTGGCTCTTCCATTCAGATTTTTATTTCAAACGGAACACAACATAAATTTTTAATGTACCATAAGTTTTGTTTCACTTTTTCAATCATCAGAATCACTTTTTCAATAGATATATTTTATATGGAATGAGATTACAGTTATGACCTATTACCCATTAAAGAAACAGCTAAAACATAAATCTTAGAAATACTTCTTTCTTTTACTTGAATTGCATAAAATGCTTCTCAGTTAACAAATAATCATATCAATCTCCACTGTTCTCTTTCAAAAAACTGTTGAGCTGGAAGCAAAGGAAAAAGGTCAAGATATGTTGCAGTGAAATCTAATTGGAAACCATCATCAAAAAGCCTTTATTAGCATCATTCAAGATACCAGTGAAGCATAAATCTATTGATTGTTCAGGGTATATGATAATGGTTCTCAAGATCAAAGTGACAAGGCTAACATTATTACTTGCATCTAGTCTTTCGCCCTGGTAGATCTCTCTCTCACTAATAAAAACCTGGAGACTTCAGTTACATAATAAAAAATCTAATTTTAAGGTTTCAAGATTGTTTATAATGTAATGTGGGGTCACATATTCTAGTCATGGCCTCAAATCATATGCCCTCTATTTCTTTTAATAATTGAGCATCTTTTTAATTTCTGCACTTTATCCATCATATGTGAGAAGCAGATCAAGCAGTTCGTATCAGTCCAAACATCTACGTAAGAGCATGTGTAACAACTCCAATGCATTAGATTTGATAAATAACAACAGGCAAGGCCTAGTCAGAACTCAGAACCAGAATTAGGAGGATACTGAATAGAAGCTTCATCTATGCCTGCAGGCACATGTGTAGCTTTTTTCTTTTTAGACACAGGGGACTGCTGCTTCTTGTGCTTGGTTTTGGTATTTGAGCTGAGTGTTTGTTTGAAAGACTGATACCAATCATGAAGATTGATAAGATCACCATGTTCTTGGGCCAAATTGTACCTGAGACCATAAATTTATGCCTCAAGTAAAAGTATAAAGTGAAAGACTCTGAAGGAAGCCAACCAACAAAATAGAAGAAAGTTAAGTGTTTCTCCTTTTCTTGACAATTTAAAAAAATACATCTCCTTCAGAACATTACTGCTTTACATAAGCAATCAATAAGCATTCTTGCACACATGTTTCCCATTGCCGACTTATGATACCCAGATACTTCAAAGCAGGCAACATAGCAATAACATATTGTATCTGATATGCCACCATTTATTTGTAAAATATGTGTCCTCCCCATATCCATGGCGTGTGCCTGTTATATCCATGTCGTCTCTGGGCATTATAGTTCCAAACAAGGGGAAAAGCTGTATGCAGAACCATCAGAAAGGCTTTTAAATACAAGTTCAAATGCCAAGAAGCATTGTTCAACATAAGAACTACTTTGGAGACCAAGGACTGTTAAGGTAATCCTCAAGAGTGTAGCTAACTTCATTCACATGATTATTGTTAAGAAATGTGTTCATCAGAAACGCAAATGTGTCCAGTTCAAGGAGCGATACTTACATTATCGAGGTATCATGCATGGATGGCAGCAAGCCATTACCACCCTTGCAACAGCAACTACAGTGGAGATACGTGTGGGACTGCAGAAGATCAACTTGGATTGTTCTCCTTGGGTCTCCAATAAGAGCCTAGCAAAGATTAGGCATGTTGTTTATAAAGATAATGCACGTGCTGCTACAGAAGCTAGGAACACTCCATAAACTAGCTTAGTAATAACTATATTTTTTCTGATAAATAGCAGATCTCTTTCCCAAAAAAAGGGCATGTTTTAATAAAAGGCTTGTTAAAGAAAATTCTGGAAATGTATTAGGTTAGGCATTCAAATCTACATTTAGTTCTAGATCTTAAAAAATAAAAATAAAAAGGCATTTGTTTTCTAAAAAGAACTTCCATATGAATCTTTCATATCAGGAAAAATATTGTGTAGGGAACAGGTGCCTTTCGTTAGGAAATGATAGATATCCAAAGATATGATGACACCTTAGAAATATTAATCACACGGTTTCCAAATCTATTATTTAGATAGGTTAGACAATAAATGAAAAAAATACCGAGAGGAAAAACCTTCATATGGTCTTCATCAATCTAGAGAAACCCTATGACAAGATACCTAGAAATTTGATTTGGTGGCTTTCAGAAAAAAGGAGGGCCCCAGGAGATTATATTGACCTCATTAAAGACATGTATGAGGAGTGGTAATAAGAGTGCTAAATACTTTTGGAGAGAAATCAGAGTTTTCAGTGACCATAAGTCAGCATCACAGGTTAGCTTTAAGCCTAGGGAACAATTGGGTGCTGTTTGGGAAAAATTATGGTGAGGTTTTGGGACTTCTGCATGTGCTGTAATAGGTTGTAGTAATGTTCCATCAGGATTGTGATGTACTTGATGCAGCTGTTATTGGTGAATGAGGGCCAGTTGAGTTTGAGTTGACTAGATCAGATCTAGGACTGGTTTAGAACATAATGAGGGTTAAAAGGGATTGTATGGCCTGTTGTAGGCTCTGCACAAGATTGCTCTAACAGGTAATGACTATGTGTAAATAAGATGAAAGGTTTTAAGACAGGTTTGAGACTGTCTAGTTACAGGTACAGTACTAGTAAGGGACTGTTTGAGTGGTGAAGCAGGGGAGTAGGAGGATAGCCAACGGGCTATTCTCCAAGCCAAACGGCTTAGGGTACGATGTCTTGGTCTCACACCACAGACAAGAGAGAAACACACGTGAGAGAGAACTCAAATTTTCATTAATTTCTGTATATCCCAATGGAAGGGATTACATCCTATATTAATAGAGTCTCAACATAATTTTAGTAATCAATCTCTAATGCTAAGAAACTTTCAATTCTAAGAATCTTGGAAATTAGAAACTACCTAATCAAAGCAATTAAAGAAATTTGCTAAATGTATAGAAATCATCTAGAAAGCCTAAAACTAGAAACTCTCGTTTGGTGATTGTGTCACTGCTGGGCCTTGTGGACTTTTGGTCTTCTGGAATATACTTTCAGTTGGGGCCCAGTAGTCTGGCCTGCATCAGCTCTCCCCGGCTTGGAGAAACTCGACTCCGGCGAGTTATCAGCTTGGTACCTCTCGTATAAATCCGGATTGAGTCGCTGAAAATCTGTGGCGGTGATCCATGTAGCTTCAGAAAATGGTTTGCCTTTCCACTTGACCAAAAATTTGTGATATCCGCCAAGCTTGGTTGACACTAGCTGGTCATCATAGACATCTTCAATTTCTTCTCGAGGAGTTGGAACTATGGGAAGCCTGATATCGTGTTCTTCAAATGATTCATCTTGATAATGCCCATGATAAATCGTGAGATCTTCGACATTGAATGTAGAACTGATAGTCATGTCTGGCGGAAGATCGAGTACGTAGGCATTGGAGCTGATTTTCTTCATAATCTTGAACGGACCTGCACTTCTGGGATAGAGTTTCTTGTAAGTACCTGTGGGGAACCGTTCTGGCTTAATTCGCACCATGACCATGTCTCCTTCATTAAAGTCAACATGGCGCTTTCGAGTGTCCGCTTGCTGTTTGTAACGCTCATTACTTTTGGCAATCTGTTGACGGACCTCATCGTGGACGTTTTTCATGTGCTGGGCAAATTGTTCAGCTTCTTGGCTAGGCCTAGCTTCAGCTGGTAAAGGACTCAAATCAATTGGAAGACGCGGTTGGATGCCGGTGACAACTTCAAATGGTGATCTTCCAGTTGATCTGTTTACGGAGTTATTATAGGCAAACTCCGCCGTGGGTAAAATAAGATCCCATGAAGCAATGTGGTCTCCGACGAGACATCGAAGAAGATTACCCAAGCTGCGATTGACGACCTCAGTCTGGCCATCAGTCTGAGGGTGATAGGCACTGGAGTACTGGAGCTTTGTCTTCAACATATGCCATAAAGTTTTCCAGAAAAAGCTCATGAACGTCCAGGGTTGTCATTGTTTTGGTTGCCAGGAGGATGAGTGCTTCGAAGATGTTCTTCAACCCTATCCATTCTGTCCATTAATTCCATAATGTAGCTATCACGCTGGCGGTCTGTGAATTTACCTCTGAATGTGGCTCCGGTGCGGGTAGTCGGGATCGGGGTAGACATGCTGATTTTTTTTTTTTTTTTTTACTGTTGTTGGTGGGCCGGGCTCAACCCGAACTAAGGTCCAGAAGATGGACCTGAACTAAGGCCCACGTGACCTGCTGCTAAGTGGCCCACGTTGGTGTCTCGATGCCAGCAAATGGAGAAAAAGGGTTTTACAAACCCTATTCGTTTCAGTGTCAAGAGGAAGGGAAAGGAAAAACGCAGGCGACTTCAGACCTCGGAGAGATTTTGGAGGCGATAGCTGCAGGCGACTTCAGCGGGCGTGGTAGCAATGGTGATAAGAGGCGAGCGACGTGCGCTGGTGAACGGTATGCTTCTTCTTCCTTTCTTTTCTTCTCCTTTCTCTTCTCCTTTCTTTTTTTTTTATATGGTTTGGGTAATGGAGGCCTGGATGCTGGGAGATAATAGGGAATGCACCGGTGTGGTACAGGGATGGGTTTTGGGGTCTGGACGATTTGGGTTTATGGTTATGGATGTTCGGACGGGGCCTTGGGGCTGCGGGACGGGCAGATGTGGGATTCGGTGATGTGGGATATTGGTTCGATTGGTTAGGGGAAGTTCTGATTTGGGGTTTTGTGGATTGACGATTTTTAGGGTTTGGGATTTGGAAAATTTGGATTTTGATTGGGATTTTGGATGGATGTGGTTTGATGGAGATAATGGGTTCGGCCAGGCAGGGTTCCACTTGGCGGGGGATGATGGGCTCGATGGGATTTGGGCGCAGGGATGCGGAAGGGGTGTGGTGGTTTCGGCTGGATGGTATGGCAGAGATCGTGTGGAGGGATGGGTGGCTGTCGTGGGGTTTTGGGTAGGTAGGGTTTCTGGGAGAGAGACGTGGATGGATGTATTGAGTCAGTGATGGTGATGGCTGTGACGAGGGGTGGTGAGGGATGATAATGATAATGGACGGTGAAGATGATAGTAGGTTGAGAAGTAAGCAGATTACCTCAAGTCGGCGATTGGATCGGCGATCTGAGACGGATCTCTGCTCTGATACCAATTGGAGCAGCGCAGGGGAGTAGGAGGATAGCCAACAGGCTATTCTCCAAGCCAAACGGCTTAGGGTATGATGTCTTGGTCTCACACCACAGACAAGAGAGAAACACACGTGAGAGAGAACTCAAATTTTCATTAATTTCTGTATATCCCAATGGAAGGGATTACATCCTATATATAATAGAGTCTCAACATAATTTTAGTAATCAATCTCTAATACTAAGAAACTTTCAATTCTAAGAATCTTGGAAATTAGAAACTACCTAACCAAAACAATTAAAGAAATTTGCTAAATGTATAGAAATCATCTAGAAAGCCTAAAACTAGAAACTCTCGTTTGGTGATTGTGTCACTGCTGGGCCTTGTGGACTTTGGGTCTTCTGGAATATACTTTCAATCGGGGCCCAGTAGTCTGGCCTGCATCAAGTGGGATACTGTTGCTGATTGAATAGGGTCTATGGGGCAGCAAGTGGGACTTACTGTATGGAATTGCTTTGGGACTGGTTAGGGCACAAGTTTAGTGGCCAGTTTGGGTCCAAACTCCAAACAGGCTGTGAACTGGACAGTCGGTTAGGGACTAAGCAGAACTTCAAACAGGGTTGTTTCTGGGCTGAGTTTCATCTGGTGTGCAAGGGGTTTCAACTTGAATTAAGATAGGTGCAACTGGAAGGCATTGGGGGTCCAAACAAGCTTATGGGATTGATTGAAAATGGGTGAACACGAATTTAACCAATAGGGTTCTTGCAAGCCAGAATTTGCCACCACTTTGCAGGCCACATGCACTTTAAGAAAGATTGAAGATTCTTATCTCTGTTTTTTTGTTCTTTTTGAAAACAGATTCTATCTCTTTTGATCCAAGAACAGCCCAGAGCAGTGGTCTTGTTCTCACCTTGATCTGATTACCATCAGATAAATGAAATCAAGCCCCAGGCCTTGGACCAGTATATGCTTAACGAAACTCTGCAAGCAAAAGTACCCAATCTTCTCTACCCATTCCATTGGTTTACATCTCTCTCTATAAACACAGAAAAACCCATCCTACTAAATCTGAGCCATATTTTTTAGGGAAGAAAGTCTAATCCTAATCAAACTACAACCCCAAAAAGATAAATTCCAACTTCTAAAGAAACTAAAGCCTTAACTAATAGGAAATATAAGATTACTACATGGCTTTGATATTATCATGAATGGAATGCCCTATGCATAAGGTTGATTCTAGTGGGCCCCTTGTTTGGCCACATGCATAGGAAATATAAGATTACCCACAGGCTTGATTCTATTGGGCCCCTTCATTGGCCAAGGGGCATATCCTGCATCAAGCAAGGCTTACACAATTGAAATGAACAAAGTGCGATAGATCAATAAAATCAAAATTATAGTAAAATTATCAAATAATGTCCGACATGTAAGGATATTATAAATAGATATGAAAATTCCATATACTTACTGACTGCAGTATGTCAGCATTCTTAAAGCAGACAACTTCATGAAAAGCTGTACACTCCACAGGTGTCAGATAATCCCTGTTTAAAAAAATAAACCCCAAGTTGGAAGCATTCAGGTTTAAATTATTAAATAAAAAAAAAAGATAGTCAATGACTTCATTTATTGTTGAAGACTTTTAGAAGATAAAAACCTCCTTTTAATTTGTAAATAAAAACTCTAGGCCTCAGGAACAAATATGATTTTTTTGATAAATTGGGAAAAGTTAACAGCTAAAACAGAAATTAAAAGGCTAGGCATGATTTCCACAATGAATGCAAATTCAAAACAGGAACAGATATTAATACCAATTGCAAAAGAAAATGGATCAGAATCAGACATGACATTATAAAGCCCTTCCCCTCTCGTGCTGGAGTTTTGGAGCAATTGAGTTTTATGATTATTTTTGTTCATTCAAAGCTATTTTATGGAGCCTGTTAACAGTTTTTTTTCTTGGATATTCATGGAAAATTAGCTCCAGATTCTCCAGTTACTGGAGGAGGTTAGACATGGTTAAACCTGACCCATTACATTGGGAAGAAGCTACAGATCTCTCTGCCATTTGGATCAGATCTGGTGTTGAACAGAGCCCTCAATGGTGAGTTTTCATGATTTCCTCCCTTCCATATTGACGCCTGGACTCTCCAATAGGGACTGCATCATGGTGTGAAATTATGGTGGTTAGAAGAAAAAATTGTCTTTTCCCCCTTTTCAGTTAAGGAACCGCACTTCCATTGTTGGGGTCAAGTTGCACTGTCCTTTGTTATGTCTATATTTGGAGATTATTGGTCTCCTGTGAAGATTGTGTGACTCATTCCGTGTGATAGGTGAGACTGAGTAAGTGTTTCTTGAGGGATGCCCATCCCTTTTTTCACTATTATGGGATCAGAAAGTGATGTGACTCAAACTATACTAGGCCAGGGTAGGAGCTACAGGTTTCTGAAAGGTAATTCAGGTTCACCAAGAACCTTCAAGTTTGACAAAAAGGAACTACTTGAAATGGTATCAATCTGATTCTGATTAATGGATGTCTGCCAACAGTCATATCCTACAACCGACTTATATGAGGGAGGTCTTTGGCCCGGGGGGTGGGGGGGTGTGGAAGCTGAAATGACCTGCAGGTCAAGAAGAGTGGGTGGAGCAATGAAGTAGAAAAGTAAGATGATGTGGAACTTGTTCTAAGGGAGCATAATTTAGAAAAGGTGTTTAGCAGTTTTTGTGTTTTATTTGATACAAGATCCAATTCAAAACACGGTTAGTAAAGGACGATGAAGGAATGTGAAGAATTAGCACAAGATAAAGTGATGGAAAAAGGTCTTTTTGGAGACAGATTCTGTTGAGTGAAGAATCATGGCAGAGATGACCTTTTCACAGGTAGCACATCTGAGAAAAGCACAATATCTGTGCTTATTGAGTTTGAGTATTTATTTCATTCACAGGAAGAAGATAGACACGAAGCAAATGCAGTCAAATGTGTGAAGTAAATCACAGTTGGGAACTTGGGATTAGCTTTGTGAACGCGAAAGGAAGGTGTACCACATTTTCTTTTTTCTTTGATAGGTATGCATACCTAGGGATTAGTCTTGGATTAGTCTTTCTTAGCCTTTCTCAAAGATCAAATACTTCCTCTATAGATACACAGAGAGTGGGATGAATGGTAAATAAAACTGCATCCCAAATAAGTCTAGCTTATTAAGATTAAATTAAACAAAAAGATGAGAATCTATCATCAAGGAACAACTGCAGAAAAACCTATTGTCTTGTGATGGTCCAAGATGACCAAGCAAGCAAAAAGAGAGTGATACCAGATGTCAATTCCATGCAGCTACATCCCATGAAGTGGAAATCATATTATGCACCAATTTTAGACTGAATGAAAAATTGGGTTTAGTAGTCCATTGATTCTCATCTTCGAGTAATGTGAATGAGCAATTTGATGAATTTCTCCCCAAATGTGCCTTAACATTACTGAAGTTGGCGTCGGCAGATACCAATTAAAAAAAGAAGTTGATTGTGGAAGATTCCATGACTTATTAGAGGTGAATTGTCAACAAATGTTATATATTGATAATAAGTATGTCAACAACATTTCCTAAAATGGTGCACTGCAGTATTTTGTGAACAGCAGACAATTATTCATATTTCCATTAAATAATCGGGACCACCTCATACTGTCCATATTACTTAGCAGTCACTCAGAGGGAATGTCCTAATTCCTAATCATCCAATTAACAGCCAAAAAAATTGATGGGCTACAATTGATTATTGCACTGGAAGGATCGAATTGATCTGAATGTTGTCGTTGACTCTTGACAGTCAAATTAATTAAGTGGTCCTAATGATTCCATAAAAAAGGTCATCAACCAGTGCGGTCCTTTCGAAGTAGGGTCCTGGGAGGGTCCAAACTAGAGATGGACCTAACCATTGGCAATTTTGCACAAAGTTGCTGCTCGCAGGTCGCAGGTCGCGAACCTGCGTTATCATGCATGGCACCCGAGACTTATACCATTGCACCAAAGCAATGAACTAATGATTCCATAAATCATTAAAATTTCCTACATTTTGTAGAAGTTTTTCATTTCATGATTTAGCACCCAAACAACAGAATGTCGTGTTCATTCTTGTGCGTACCAAAACATATTAAAATGCGAGAATCACTTTTTTGAGTTAGCAATTAAGAATAGTGTAATTGAGTGACAGCTACAAGTCCATCTAAACACAACCTAGTACAAAGACACAACATCAGGAGCTAGAACTCTATCTCGATAATGAACTATTCCAATGTCCAAAGATATACCAATTGCAAATAATGGCATACCAAACAAAGGGTTGACAGAATGAGATAGATGCAACATGAAATAACAATCGAACAACATTAAATTGTACACACTCATATATCAAAGCTATCAACTAATTTAATGCATTATGGTAGCTTTCTCATTTATTGTTCTACCTACCTGACCATATTCTGGGCCAGCAATGCAGCTTCATCATTTGCTGCTGAACATTTTACCACATTTAAACGGCTTCGAGACATGGACATCCTACAACATCAGCAACACAGAAAATGGAACCATCATTTACTAGAAAAAATTAAAATGAGTAACTGTGATGTGAAATATGTAGCTGGCCTTGCAGCATAGACTGGTATCAAGTTCATGATCCCACATGCAGCACAGGTGTCACTATGTAAATGAATGCATTATTTTATTCTTTTCAGCTTGAGCATATTGGAAATGTAGAAGAAAGAACCTTCAACCCTAAAGTTAAAAAGAAAAAAGACAAAAATAGCTACAAACACTCAGTTAGCTTTATAAAGTGAGGCAGTGTGAGACATCCCATTTGCAACAATACACCATAGTCAACACCATCTATGCACAGAAAACACCAAGGTAGGGTCCACATCTCGTCAAGTTTGAACATTGAGTTGTGATCATCCACCATAAATATAATATATGATAAACCCCAATAGCAATTAGATCGAAATGGAATGAACCATTGAATTAAAATGGTATGTCACCCAAAACAAAATGTAAAATCATATTAGAGAAGGAAAAAAGATAACTTCCAATTCAGTGGTGAATATCATTCTAATTGAGCACTTTTTGGCCCAATAGTCATTTAATGGGAGTGGCTTTGATCTCACACACAGAGAGAGAGAGGAGAGGAGAGGAGAGAGGAGAGGGGAGAGAGAACTACATGCCACATTAAATTTCTTCTAAACTTATATATAAAAAATGTTACCATAAATGTGTAAGGATACGAGTGGAAGAAAAGTACCCTTGAACATCTGGATCCTTTCGTTTCAAACTCTTGACCTCGTTCTCAACTTTCAATGCTAATTGCAGCTCCTTCACTTTGTGATTGATCTATAAGAAGGATATAATTCAGTAATATGAAAATAGCTCTAACGTTTAATTTGATGAAATTGAGAAAAAGAATAGGAAATTAAGAAGGTGGAGAAAGAAGATAAAAGGAGGAAAACTATGTCTGGAAGGTCGTTGGTTGCGGGTTTCTATTTTTCAATGAGCTCTTTTTCCTTTTTTTTAGATGGAACACAGTAACGCTACCATTTCAATGAAGAAAAGAAGAAGACGGTCGCTCTAGAGGAATAAACAGAGGATACAAAGCCAGTGGATAGCAGATGGGTGTATACTTTGAAGTTTGAAGCATAATTTTGATTTCTAATGGTAGTATTATGTTAGAAGACTTGATTGTTTTGTCAAAGATTTTATGCATGTATATGGAGCAGGCTATTTGGAAATGTTTGCAGCAATCACTGACTTGGTCCAACATATTATCACAATAGAAGCTAATTTGAGATGAACATTGTACTAGTTGGATATGAAGAATGCTTTCTTATATACTGACCTTCATGACAAAATTTATATGTTGATGCTGCCTGGATTTGTACATAGGAAAGAGGAAAAGAGGAGGCTTACACTGGTGGAGGGATAGAAGGGGAAAGAGTAGGGAGAAGTCATAAAGTAAACGAAGAAGAGAAAAAGTAGAGTTGCACGCAAGGAGAATAGGCTACTCCCACTCCAATACCATGTCAGGTCTGAAAGAGAGAGATTTGAGAGAAAGTATAGCCCTAACAAAGGTTGTATCTTGATTTAAGGAAACATAAGAGCATGACAAATATGTCAAAGTTGCTAGCCAGTAATCCCAAAACCAATTGGTGATAGGAAACTGCACAAACAACTACTTAACACCCCCCTCGGGCGGGACACCGCCCGGATCCGAAGCACACGCCCGCACAAGACTATAACGCGGCATGGGGCCTTTTTGCCCTGCGCATTTTGCGCCCGCACAAACACACAACGTGGCATGGGGCATTTCTGCCCTGCGTGGTTTCGAACTCGAGACCTCAGGCTCTGATACCATATCAAAGTTGCTAACCAGTAATCCCAAAACCAATTGGTGATAGGAAACTGCACAAACAACTACTTAACAAAATATACCCCCTTACAGGCAGGGAAAAGATAACCATGATGATCACAACAAAAAAAAAAATGATTATAACGATAATAATTATAAAAGGAGCAAATCAAATTATAATAATAGGCCTATTACAGTGGTACATCAAACAGGCCACATTTTCCACAGGCCCATATATATATATATATATATATATATCCAACAAGGTGTACCGGCTGTATCAGCTGTAACACTCAAATTGGCAGATACAGCATATGGGCAGATACGGCAGACAGTCGAACAAGACAGCCCACTTCCCCTTTTAAGTTGTCTTTTTTTCTTTGCACTATTTATCAACAAGGAGAGAGGGGAACATTTTTTAGGTCATATTGCATTTGAAAAAAAAAATTATAGGTAAGGATTTGAGGATTAAAATCAAGGTGATTTGGGAATTAGTCCGTTGCAACAAATGAATCAGGCTTTGCTAAGAAAATGGTTGTGGAGGATTGGTGACGGCTCATATCATATGACTTATGGATGAAAATTATTGAGGGCAAATATGGTGTGCGAAGGAATGATTGGGAGATCTCAGCTCAGAGTGCTCATCATTCTGCTTTTTGGAGAGGTTGCTTGTCAATTAAGGAGATATTCATGAGCGATATCAGATGTCGTGTGGGTAAAGGAGATATTCTATTTTGGCTAGATACGAATGGAGCCAAACCACTTGACTCTTAGTTTACTAAGTTGTACCGATGCATTACAGATCATTTTGCAGTGGTGAGCAGTTACATGACAGGGATTGCAGATCAAATAGTGTGGGAACCTATTTTCAGAAGAAATTTGACGGAAATTGAAGGCGATTCTCAAGAAATGCTACCCTTTTAAATGGGGGTGTACATCCCAGAAGAGGGTATGGATAGAAGAATCTAAATGGGGACTGCGGATGGAGAATTTCATTTACATCTTTCTTTGGAGTAGTTTCTGGGGGCTCATTGGTCACTTCATCAATAGCAGGGCTGTGGTCCTGGAAGGTTCCCCCAAGACTAGTGCTTTTGGTTGAGCTGCTCTCCATAATAAGATTCTTACTATGGATAACCTGTGGCACCGGAAGACGATTTTGGTAAATAGATGTCCTATTGGTTTTTTGGCTGATGCAGAGTCCACAGATCAGTGGACCATTTGCTTCTCAATTATAAGGTGACCCAGAAGGTGTGGTATTCTCTCTTAGGGTGATTTGGTTGTAGTTGGGTGGTGTTCAAGGCTTAGAATATGTCAGTGGGCTCTTCCAAGGGAAGAGTTCAGTGGCAGTCCTTTCCGGCAGTCATATGGGTTATATGGAAAGAGAGAAATTTGACAAGTTTTGAAGGGTCTTTTCCTCCCTGGAGGGGATGATAGAGAAGGTGCATTTTCTAATTACTTCATGGGCCACAGCTCTTCCGATTTTCCACGATATCTCTTTTGCTTCCATCATGAGAAGTTGGCATGACATAGAGGGGTTATTTGTAACTTGTATAATTGTATTAGGTGCGCAGGTGATATTTGTAATTATGATAATTTGAATAAGTGCTTAATGGTAGCACTTAGAGTAGTGATAGATTATGACACTATCCGTCTATCCCTCTTCATCATTGCTGTCTTCCTTACCCGGTTACCCCAAATTCTCTTATATGTATATGCGCATGTGCGTGCATAGTGTCACCATCAGGCAACAAGTCTCCAGTGCACTCATTCTCACACACGGAGATTACTTTCAAGTAATATAGATAGGAGTTTTCTAATAGCTTAATTTTCTTTTCTTTTGCAAGTGTGTTAATAATAGAAACACTTTTTAAGTGATCTCTAGATTGATGGGATAAAGCTCTGATGATGATTTCCTTGTGTGAAGCTTTCATAAACCAACATTTGGGTACTAATAGATCGGAGAGAGAGAGAGAGAGAGAGAGAGAGAGAGAGAGAGAGAGAGAGAGAGAGAGAGAGATTTGTCCAGAACTACAAATACCAATGCAAAGACAGCTGAACTTTTAATCTTAAGAAAAAAAGATAAGACACACCCCAAGCAACAAGCAAATCCAAAATCCACAATGTTCCATCAATTTCAACGTTCAACATGCACCACAATAAACAATATAAACAGTGATGAGCAACACTGTAAAACTTACAGATGGCTAAACTAAGACGTGAGAGAAATAGTAATCATAGAAGAATCAAAACATAATCCCTATATATCCTCTGATCAGATTTCTCTATCTATGAACAAATTGCACCCCAACCAAATTTTTTTATTTGTACCTCAGACATTTTCTCAGTGTGTTTTTCCCAAATCTTAAGCAGTTGAAACAGTGATGCCATAGGAAGATCCCTGATCACCAAAATGGTAAAAATACAATGATAAGAACATAGTTGCTTAACCCCAAAAATAGATGCAGGTAATAGTGATAGAAAAGATGCAACAAAAAGGGGCTCGCTAAATTCACACAATTTGGTATAGAATTATGTACAAATGAATGCCGCAGAAGGTAAGGGAACATACAAATATTTGCAAGGAGAAACAAGTCTCCCAATAACCATGGTTAGAGAATCAGATCTTGGAGTCCAGGATGCAAATATCACAACAAAAATAGAATGCATTTCATAGATTAATTATGAAAGATACAAAAAAAAACAAAAAAAAAAAAAAAGGTAAACTGCATGGCACTAGAGTGAGTGATTAATTGATGTCACAATTACTTCAAGCATGCAGTACAAATCATACTATGATCAGAATGATTTTTTTTAATCCAAATATGATGAGAATGGTTATAAAAAAAATAATAATAATACTTTTTCTTATCCATTTAAAAAATACTTTCTTCTTATTGGTAGTAATAATACTACTTTAATATAAGTGATAGAAACAAGCATAAGTACATGATACATTCTTTTTCGTATTTTGTATAAATAACTGGTTTGTTGTTTCTTAGACACCACTTAGACTCCTTGACATGAAGTTAATAAAATTGCACAATTCTCATAAAAGATCATATAATTTCAGTAATAATAGATTGGCTAATAACCAAATAGAGCTAGCACGAGCATATGAATATTTAGCTACAATAAGATATATCTTTGAAGCATGACTAAATATGTCTGAAATCAAGCAATAGAAGTCCAAAAAAAAAAAAATTTGTAACTTCAAGCAAGAATATTTGACTACAATTAGTTTTATATAGTTAAAATAAGTAATTAGGGTAGGGGTATGAACTTGTGATTGTATATAGGCTAATTAGATAACTGTAATTTGCTTACCTGATTTTATGAACTGCTTGGGCAATAAAGGTTCCCTTTTTTAGAGTAAAACTTTCCCCATCAAGCAGCCTATCATTAGCAGATGAAGTCTTTGCAAAATTTTTCCCTTCTCCAGAGATATAATCAGAAGCCCTTAATTCCAAAAAATCTGGGTCCAGCGCCTCACAAAAAATATCTAGCAGTTGTATTTTGTGAAACTTTCCAGCTTCATATAAGCACTGTAATAAATACATTCCACAAAACAGAAAGTTCAATGCAATGCATTATTTAAGGAAATAGCTTTCTTGCTATGTGCTGAAAGAGAACCAGTTAGTGACGAGAACATCACATCAAAAGCAAAGGTTTGCAAATTTTTTGCAGAATACATGATTAACTCTCTCTGTCTCTCAAACTCTCACTCTATTTATATATATATATATATATAATGTCAAGTGCAGACATATAAGAAAGCCCTACAACTACTGGGAAACAACATGGATTTTGTAAGGCAAAAAGTCCCCTATGTGCAACAAATAAGAAAAGAGGTGACGTGGAGTTGTTATTAAGGGTAATGACGTTGGTTCCTACTTTTTCTCCCTCTCTAATGATTTAAACAACATTCTATCTTTATCCTTTAAACTAATGGTGACTATTTATCTTCCTTACTCTTTCTCCTTTCAAGAAGGCTTTTTATGTCCAAATAAATAGACACCAACACTCTATGGGTGGGGCTCTTTAATTAAATCAAGTGGTGGGCCTAACCAATGTTGTAAAAATCGATAGGCGGACGCTAGGCGGTGGGCATGGACTAGGGATTAATTCCCGATTAATCCCCACCTAGCCCGATTAATCCCCTCCTAGTCCGATTAATCCCCGGCTAGCGCCTAGGTGCCGCCTAGGCCGATTTTTGCAACAGTGGGCCTAACTTTAATTGAAGTGACATTTGGGTAAATGCTAATTCAGTTAATGTTGAATGGTTTAGATTTTATAAGGGGTCCACTATTTATTTGTAGTGTTGCTTTACCTTCAAATGATTTAGATTCATAAAATCAAGTGATGAGCCTAAGTTTAGATATTATGGGTCCCCTATTTATTTATAACATTGTTTTAATTTCTAATGGTTTAGATTTTTTGAGGGTCCATTAATTTACCAATACGCCCATTAATCTATTAATTTATCAGTAGGCCCAATGATGGGATTTTTTTTTATTCGAAACCCCGCTAATGGATTTGTAGCAATCACAAATAAGCTTAATTCATTGGTTTAGATTTTATAAGTGGGCCCACATGTATTCTTACATCCAACTATTTTAAGTGGCCACAAGCGCATAAAGACTCCATTCTTTCCTCTTTCCGGATGGTAAATATTTCTAAAAACATGGAGTGTGAATCACACCCATGTTTGAATTGAAACGGATAGAGTCATGCAAGTTTTTCCCTTCTAAATCAAATAGATGCATATCTGAAAGAAGTTGACAATAAGTTCTTTGCAAATTGACTATTAGTTAGTGCTGACAATAAGTTCTTTCCAAATTGACTATTTGTTAGTGCTGACAATAAGTTCTTTCCAAATTGACTATTTGTTCCTCTATTAGAGGTGTTCCATAAATGCCTGCAATCAAGTAAATAGGAATGAATGGATCGGATTGAATTGAAAAATGGAAAGATTTGTACAAGTTATACATTTCGCCACCAGTTTGTGGAACATTGTTAGGTATGAATATGCTCTATGACTCAATTGGTGAAATAGTCTCTCTCCCAAAACATGTTTTTTTTTTACTGAGACACATAAAATCTTTTGTTGTGAATGCACAAGATATTGAAGAATTGTGCATATGTAAAATCATAACTATGGATACGGGTCTTTTCCCCCATAAAAATGGAATGCTTTGTTATAATAGAACCAAAAGCAATGGGGATGATACAAGAATCAAAGTGCTTTATAAAAAGTAGATATCAATGAGCATTTATGAAATGAATTTATTTAGCCAATTGTCCTGATCGTGGGATATCGTTGATGAATAGGAATCCATGTTCTCAAAGGATTTCCTCCGATTATTTCTAGTATGGAATGAGTCAATCATGGACTTTTGTATCTTGTTGAACAAAAAAGGTAATATTGTTCCTGTATTGATTAAAAATTTCGATCTTTGGGAAGTATCATGATCATACAATAAGAAGGGTTTCAATTTATTCAAATAAACGATTTGAACACCTATTGATTCTAACAACTGATTGCCGGGTTGATCATTCAGACCTTTCAATTCATAGATGCGGATTTCGGCCCTATGAATGGAGATATTCCCGAGACTCACAACGAAAAAAGGAAGTGACTTAGATAAAAAGAGAAGTGACTTGGACAAAAAGAAACGAAGTGACTTGGACAAATCTTGTTTGTCGATAACCTCGGACCAATCAATCGAATATTGATTAATACGTAATCGATCGAACATTACTTGAAAACGGTGTTTCTGCTCAGAAACGAAATGCTCCAAATGTTCCTGGAAATTCTTGCTTCCATTGGAGCATTTGTATCTATATACATTAGGATCCAGATTCGTGGATCTCTCGGTTCGAGAAATAAGAGGATCGAACCACTTCTTCTTAATCTTTTTCAAATTGGATAAATGTTGGTTGATCTTATCTATTATTATAGTTAGATGATTCAGAGTATCATTTCCTATTTGACTGAACGCTTTTGAATTCCATACTCAGTGTTTCTCTTTTTATTATTCTTTTTCTTTTTATTTGGGTGGCGGGGTGTGGGTGGGTGGGTGGATGGGTGGTGTGTGTGTGTGTGTGTGTGTGTGTGTTTTGTGTGTGTGTGTGTGTGTGTGTGTGTGTGTGTGTGTGTGTGTTGGGGGGGGTGGGGGGGGGGGGGGGTTTCTGCCTCTATAATGTCAAAGGAAGACACACAAGAAAGCCCTAAAACTAGAGAAGAACAGCATGGATATTGCAGTAACACACTTAAGGCTTATATTAAGATCAAGTTCTCATCACTTGAGAAACTAATTAAACACCTCATTGGCAATGATTGAAAACTTGCTAAGTCAGTTGGTTCAGACTCAAGTAAGTCCTATAATAAGAGCTCTCTCTCTGAAGATGTTCAACTGTTCCAACTCTCACTTCCATTTCCCAACTCCATCAATGCCATCAAACCCCTTCCACTTCCCAACTCCAACAATGCCATAAAAAACCTTCAACTTCCCAACTCCAACAATGCCATCAAAAATCTTCAACTTCCCAATTCCATCAATAGCATAAGTGATCATGCCCATTCCACTTCCCAACTCCATTAATGTCATTAATGGTCAAAACACTTCCACTTATCACCTCACCCGCCCCCCCCCCCCCCCCCCCCCCTTCTCTCTTTCCACTTCCCGACTTCATCAATGCCATCAATGATCAAACCCTTTCCACTTCCCAACTTCACCTTCCACTACCCAAAAACAAATAATTTATATTTTTCTATGGAGGGCCCAGTTTGGTAGATCTATGCTTTTTACAATTTTGGAGAGCCCTACAAAAAATTTTAAAAAAATAAAAAACAGGAAATTGAGCCAATTTGGCTCAGGGGCCGAGCTCGCATTTTAAAGCCCTGCACAACAGCCAAACATTAAGCTATATCACCTGAAAAGAACACGCAAAACCATAGAAGCTCTTCAACACCCAATAAGAAGAAGAAGAAGAAGAAGAGGAGATAATTCACGCATAGTGAAAAGCAGAATCAAGCCATCAACAATTAAAGAGGAAAGGTGAAATCTAAAGACTTACCATAACCACAGAGCTCCAGTTCTTTCGCAATCTCTCCAATTTTGACAGACCTTGAGCTAATATATCACTCGTCCGTTCAGAAAATATCTCCCTGATGATAAATAAAGCAGTTCCAATCAATTCAATATCAATACTTTTTTTTTATAGAAAAGTAGTTTTAGCATAAGCATACATAATTTGCTCATTCTACCGGTAACTGGATGACAAATATGAAGTATTATTACCTCTTACAAGATGGAAGATCAAAAGCATAGTTAAGCATTGCCTCAGATGATAAACTACACTTGTCATTCCAAAACCCCTGTACTAAAAACCAATCAATGGGAAATCACCAAAGGAGTTATATAGAAGCATATCTATCAAGAAAAAAGAAAGAGAATGATTTCAAGCAACAAATTATTTAAAAATAAAATCCCAAGTGAACCCAAAAACAGGTAATCACTAATATAGACTTTTGATAAAATATACCTAAAATATCACTCTATTTTACCTCATGTTAAATTAGAGTTTAGACGCTGACTTCAAAGTTCAAACGCTATTTAGAAAAATCAATAACTAGGAAACACTTTGTGGAACCCTAATTTAAAGGCCCTCCCACTATTTTAGATATTACGAAATCTAAAAGCCCCGATGATCTTTGCCAAATAATGGAAACAGACTATACTTTTTTTTTATAAGACAATTTTAGATGATAGGTTCATCCACAGCCTGAAACCTCCCTTCACTAAAGTTTCCAAAAAACTAGCGCTTAGAATCATTTCTCCCACACAGACATTTTAGGATTTCACAACCAAGCATGCATATCTAATCAAATCCTTAGGTTTTTTTTAGTTGGGAGGGGTGCTCGCACTCAATATCTCCTAATCCTCAACGCATTTAGCCATAGGAACAAGAGCAGAAGATAGCTTCTGAAATTTAGTTTTCCCTAATCAAATTATGAGGTTCCGAACAGCACATTATGAGTGCACCGACCATGTTTTGAAATTTCCAGATATGTAATGTTATGTACAAGGAAATAAAAAACAAAAGATAACCTTGATATGAAACTTAGATCCTAACCATTCTTCTAGGAAACAATTAGCAACCACCAAATGCCCTGAGACTTTATTATTAGGACCTCAAGGCACTTTGCTGAGTATCCTACTCAAGTGCCAAACTTCTGCGACCTTAGAAGATCTAAGTTGCCTTAGAACAACCCACATCTCACAGATCATACAAGTAACATAAGTTGGAGTGAGAAAACATAAAAGCAGCCCTCAATGGAAGGAAAGAATTGAGGTTTTGCACATATAAATCTTATTGGATCAACCATGATGGAGCACAATCCCACCTCCATGTGTTGGATGACAGCTCCGGAAAGCAACCCTTCATGAGGCTATTGCATTCTAGGCTGCAATTCCTCCTGAATTCACTCCTTACAAGGAAAGGACTCATGAACATATGGAATCAAGTCTGGCTCATCATATAATGGCAGCAGCCCAAGTTTCCTTTTTTTAATGGCAACATGACTCGAACCCACAACCATGTGGTTGCAACACCGAGCATCTTCCAACTACATGAGTGGCTCTTGTCCTCAGGCCAAGTTTCTTTGCCCCTTCTCATTTACTTTCTAAAGCTTGTTCACTTATATTGCTACAGTATATAGCTTGAAGTGGAGACTGTAATTCTAGGCATCAAAATAAAAAAGTGCCTAAAGACCATTGTAGCACTCATAACTCTGATTAGAGGATCAGTAATAAATATGCACTCTATCTTTGCAAATTTTCTTTCTAAAAATCCAAGATCGCAGGCTTTTCCTAAAATAAAGATCAGTAGCTACTCACCAATCTTCCTTCTACCTCTTTGGTTGCATGATAGAAGCATCCTAAAGAGGTCAAGAGTTCACAGATTGGTAGCTACATCACCTCTTCTTCAAAAAAAAAAGGGAAAAAACAAAAAAAAAGGTTCAGCAGTCTCTCTATTTGATCCAATTTTGTACCTTCAGGATTTTAGGCTGCTAGGCACAAACAAGTTTCCTTCTTAAAAAAACTATGTCCAAAGTGCTCCTTATAGTTATGTAGGTTGCTAAGAGTTTATTTCAATCCTTATGGAGTTATAAATTTTTTGAGAATGTTGTTAGTTTGCCGGTAATTTCATATGCCAATAAATTTACAAGTGATATCGCATGTGTGAGTAGCAAAGATCAGGTGCACACCTAGCACGTGGTGCACACCTGACCATGGGCCCACTAGGTCCCACTGCTGGTCCATCCAAATGGAACACAAACAGGGACCCTCCCTGATACATCATATCCATGGGGTTTACACCCATCCAAATGAACTGGGATCCACGATCGAATGCACTTTTTCTTTTGTAAAGCCATTGAAATTTGTGGGCCTTTGATGGAGGGGTTAGGATGATCAGATGGGCACCATTTTTGGCAGGGGGTAGGCCCCACACAGATGTTCAGACACCATCACCCCCCACAAAGTCCTATCCCCAGTGAGGTGCACACAGTGATACAGTGCACGCCTCGTTCACCTCATATGAAACTGTGTCTTCTCTACTTACTAAAAGGTGTCATTCTGTGAGCATAGATGTGCATGGAACAATAATGTCAAATTATAAAATTGAAACTATTAAGAAAGGCATTTCTAAATGACAAAAGCGGGCAAAGCATATCAACCTGACTGTCTTCATCAGATATGCCTTTGCCTAGGAAACTGAGAGGTTCCGTTGCAAAATGTTTAACACATGCAATCTGCATTTTCATATTAGTATGTTAAAACCAGTTATAATGGACAAATACATTTGACGATGGAGTTGAATATACTAACCTTCAAAGCCCTAATGAAAGATGTTATCGTTCCATCATGCCTTAAAAAATAATTCTGCAAGAACACTGCTACTTTGTAACCAAAATAGAAGCCAAAATTTGATCTTACAAGAACACCCTCAATGATAGCATCCATTTTCTCAAGGGGAGATCCCAATGTGAACAAGCAAGTCTGCAAGTGCTGCAGTGAATTTGACCGAAGTAGCTTTTGTGGAGCATCAACAGTTGTAGCAACACCCATTACTAAGATGAATGGAATCTTAACTACCCACTCACTACAAAAGAACAACCCAACTTTTAGAAGCTTGGATAGAGTTTAGTGAGAACAAGATGCAAAGGCTTAGCTAGTAAATGGTTGTCCAGTTCGAGCTACTGTTGGCCATTGAACACAAGGAAGAAGCAAGCAGTTTTCTTTCTTTTCTTGAAAGAAGCAAACATATCATTGCAACCATTTCACTAATTATTTCACAAAGAAGCATCATTTCCATGCCAAAAGAATAATTTGAGGCTTTAAGAAATCAAAAACACATGGAAGCACAGAGAAAATGCTACAGTAGATTTTTTTTCAATTAAGTAAAACTTGATGCAAAAAAGAACCAACATATGATAGGAAATTGTTTCTTGCAGCAAAAGAGTTTTTAGGTACAATTCAGTCATAGCCTCAGTCATTTGGTAGAGATTTCACGGAATTTTGGTCAGAATTTGTTGCATTCGGTGAAAATCAAAGGAAAAAAAAAAGACTCGGGAGTCATTCTTGATTCTTCATTCATCAAAGAAAATGTTTAATATTCAAGTTGTACAGAGTGCCTGCACAGCTTCTATTATTCAAAAAACCTTCCAAGATCTACTAGCATGGTGGAGTTGTGAACTAGAGGGACTTATCAGTGATTTTAAGTTTTTTGAACTTGGCCGTGCTAAATTTTCTAGTGGACAAAAAAAAAAGGGTTCAAACAGAAACAGAAAATTATACAGATCTGTACTTTCTGAAATAGCATAAATCATTATGACATTAGATGATGACTTCACTAGTCAGTTCATGGCTTGAATAATAATTAATAGTAGAATGTTATCAAATAGCTATCATCAAAGCCACAAATTCAATATTTGCAAAACAAACACCAGATGACATCACCGTTACTATTCCTTTTCTTTGAAGGATGATATTACCACCATATTTGGTTCTTTTTTCAGTGAAAAAAAAATGTTCCGAACTCCAACAAAGAGCAGCAGGGACAGCAGATATAACAACTGAAACCCATAAACCTTATGCATTCAGACATGCTTTTGCTAGATGCCACATACAAGAGAGCTCATAGTTGTGAACACAAGTTTCCAGTGACTAAACCTGAGAAAGCAAAGGCCAGGAATACCTCAACATTATGATGAACTCAGCTAAAATGGTGCCATTACATCTTTCCATATCATCAATGATCACAACAATAGGGTTATCATAGTTCTCCGGTTCACTATACCAAGCAGCTAAAGTAGCAATATCAGCTGTCTGTTAGAAAATCAAAGAGAGTGAATGAGCAACAAAGGGAAAGTTAGTCGAATTTGTAAGATATAACATTTACAGTGAACATTATGAGCATATTATGCTCCTTAGTGATGAATCCAGTTTGACCAATTCATACATCTAGCCAAGAAGGACATGGTCAAATTTAAAAATTCAAAGCAAACCAAAAAGAGAAGCTCGACATGTGAAAAGTGGACCCACATTTATACACATGGGGGACCTATGCTCCATCAATGGTCCACATGAGCACATAGTGAAACATTGAGCCCATCAGGTCTAATCATGTGGGCACGTGACTTGGACGTCCCAAGCCTATAGCTTGGTTAACTTTGGAATCATAAAGCTTTGTTCTATGTGATGTTTGTTGATCTATAAAATTTTGGATGAGCAAAAGGAATCTTTATGATTTTTAACCAATAATTGTGTTCAGTTAGCTTAGGATTAAAGCATCTATTGCCACATCTAATAGCCTAGATGAGTTCTTAAGATATCCATTTATATTTAGAACTATATACACATCATTATAGGGCTAGAAAACCTACCTTTGTTATCTTCTCTACATTGACGTGAATTCAAGAAATTCTTAGGTTTAAACTTCTAGGACTAGTTCATTGAATATTGGGCGAATGAATCAACTGATTCAGACTATTTACATGCAACTTCTCTCTTGATTTACAATTTAATAAAATCTGTCTTAAATTTAGCCTTGTCTAAATACTTGTGAAGATTCCACTCGACTGAAGGTCATGTCACTGCATAGGCAATAGGGTTAGATTGCAGCATTTGGTGTCAAAGCCACAAGGTTCTGCCCCTGGTAGTTATTGATATTTTTATCGTCCAAAAGAGACCACCAAGATGTGAATGTGTCAAAGGAGGACATATGAAGAAGAATACTAATAGATCCAAATGATGTAGAACCTAGGAATTGAAAAGGTAAGTGGAGATATCGACTCAGCACCGTGGTTTTAAATTTCGGTGCCAGTCTTTGTGCAAGTTGGGACCGGGACGAGTCCGTGCCGGTCCGTGCCGCTTGTGCTGGACCAATTTGAATGTACCGATTATAAAAGGAGTCAAAATTTTTAAAAAAAATGAAAAAATGGAAAATAATATAAAACTAATAAAAATGTGAAAATTGAGCTATTTAACAAGTATCCCATCTGAATATAGTGATACTTATTGTGATTAAGTGTTGAGTAGCTGACAGTGTAACATATCAGTGCTAGTGTTTTTATGAATAAATTATATAAATAGATCTTTTTTAAGCTTAGTAAATTTCACTAAATCAACTTATTCACACTGCAAAAATATTCAAACTAATTCCAATTGAGGTACATAGAAATCCACCCCAAACAATAAATTTACCGTCATCAAAAAGAAAATAGCATAATGATGAATATACTTACATCCACAGTAACCATAATTAACTGCCTCAATAAACTTCTTAGACAACCACCAACCCCATTCTTGACGTTGAAATCTGCTGATGAAAGGTTGGCCACATGGAAGTCATGAGACTTCAAATGAGCACTGAGCTCTCCAAATGTTAGGAGATCGTCAACAAATTCAACATTCCCTACAAAGCATGGCTCAACAAACTAACCCATCAATGTAACAACAATTATCTGTTCTAACAAACAATGTGTATAACATGTATAAATAAATTTGAGGCTCACTGGTAAGTATGAATGCCGTAAACAGCTGTTTGCAGATCTTGTCAGTCTCAATTGGATATGGCCGTTTCACATCGGAGATGTTGAATGTCGTAGAAGATTTGATTGCATTGAAGGATTCAGCAACCCAGCGATGTATCCCGCTAAATAGATCAGTATTAATACGCCTCAATACATCCTGCAACGGCAAACAAAATAAAGCTCAACACATCGGTGCAAATCAGGAAACCACAAAAATCAAGAGAACCCAATACTTTGGCAGAACAGAAAAAACCTCTGCTATTTTTGCATCACATAAACTGATTTCCCCTGTTTTACCATCAAGTACCATAACATGGTCCATATAAATTTGAGCAAAGAAGCATCCCATTAGAACATTACCATGGATTTTACAAAAGAGTTCATATTGCTTGCTCCCACTTTGGATGTGCATAAAGTGGAAAGATCCTCTCAAAACCTGATATTGGGCCCTCTATTCATGAATCTAAGCAGCTCATATTACACAATCATGGATATATAGGCAGACCAAGAAAAAGTCACTCCAATCAGACTGTGGATCATCACTGGATTGATAACACCAAAAATGAATGATTGACTTCAACATGTGTACGTCAATTGAAGTGAATCTTAGATGAGTGCCAATTCATGGGTATGAGGGATTACGAGCAGGTGGGATTTATTGTATGTGGGCCCATTGCAAGAATCTGAAAAGTGAAAGCCTTCCACTTTCAAAGTGTGAGATGAGAATCAGTTCCCTTTAACACAGATTTGTGCAATGCAGCAGGACTCCAATTTTCCACGCAGTACATTTGCCACCACTAGTTTCCAAACCTAAAAAAATCACATTTTGGGGCTTCACTTTCCAATCTGGGGGAGGTAGAGAGTAGCATTCCACGCCCGCAGCAGAAATGGGAATCCACACAAAGTGCAGAATCAATATGCCCCTAAATTCACAGACTGAGGTAAAGAAAGTTAAACTGATAAAAGTGCAAACCTTTATAGCGGTCTCGATCTTCGACCAGATAAGATCGAAGGCTTCGATCCGCAGTTGCTCGTAGCGATGATCATCCCCTTCTTCGTCCCGGCTCTCGACTGATTTAGACGATGCTGGAGACAGATCGATCTTTCTTCTGGTTTTTGCGGGAGTCGGTTGTTTTCTCTCGCGCTTCTTGGGAATTGCCTTGTGAAGAACGAAGAAGGGCTGCAGAGTGAAAAAAGGAAGAGTGAGTAAGGAAGCAGTGAAAAGAGATTGCAGAGAAATGGAAGAGAGAGATGAGAGGAACCTGGAGATGGTTTTCTGCATTGTCAGAGATGATGGGAGGAGAATCGGGAGATGGAGAAGGAGACATGGACGATCTTCTTCTCTCTTTGGCTAGGGTTTTCGGCTGCTTGCTTTTTTAAGTTCGTCGCTTTCTCTTAATAACGAGAAATGGCGGGAAACGCCTCGGGTGTGAAAACGGGCCTGTCCACGGATTAAATCAGGGTCGGGTTCTGACCCCACCGAAGAGTGATCTCTCATGGGTAGGTAGTTCGGACTCTAGTAATTGGTTTAAAGGTGCAAACAAGCAACCGCATCGCCTTTAACCTTGTGAAACATAATAAAATTAGCCTAAAATTTTTTTGACAAAAATATAAGGTTGCCCCGGGAACCTTGACCACTCTAACCAATTTGGGTTTTGCCTTGGGTGATTCTATATGCACCCACTATTATTGCTGTATGCACCCACATTTTAATTTGTTTAAAATCACCAAAATACCCTAAGGTCAAATGACCAACTCACCCTCCTCTACAATCAAGCTCTTCCTTTCTCCTACGTTTCTTACCCTCCTCTCTACTCATCACTTCTTCTTCTTTGTCTGCTTCTTCTTCTTCTTAATCTTAATTATCCATTACATCCACTGTTCGACAGTATTCATCTGCACTCATTCATCCCCATTGATCTTCATCTCCTTCCTCATCATCTTCTCCAACTCTTACAAAGTTTGCTAAAGTCTCATCCATTTGGTTGAAGATATTGGAGGCACTCATCTCCCTTCATCACATTGTCTATTGGAAGTAGGCATTTTCAATATGGACAAGCAACTAACGATCTATCCAGAGGAGGTATACATTTTAGTTCGTTTTCAGCATTTTAATTAAAATTCGCGCGTCATGTTCGGTAAACCAGAGCCGTGCAAGTGAATATTGCACGGCGAAATAGCATCAAACATTCTATTTTTACACGGAATAAATATGACGTGCAAAATAATTTTGCACGGAATAATTATTCCGTGCAAAAGTATTTTGCACGAGAATTTATGCCGTGCAAAAACATTTAGCACGGCGTATTTATTCCGTGTAAAAATGTTTTGCACAGCATGAGTTAACCGAGCATATTTCACAAGGACAACATATAGAGACGTGCATTAATATACTAATATTTAGCAATTATATTTTCAGGAGATTCGGTCAACCGGTGCCAGTGAGTGCTCTATGGATTTTACTAATGTCTTCACCACTGACATGATATTTAGAAGCCGAGAGGACCTAATCCAATGGACAAGGGAAGTTGGAAAGAAACATGGGTTGGTTATTGTAATCAAAACTTCAGATGCTGGTGGAGATGGTAGGAAGCCGAGAATAATGTTATCTTGTGAGAGAAGCGGAAGCTATAAGGGTCAATCGAAGGTCCCTCAAAAGAGAAATCCTAATAAGGCAACGGGAACGAAGAAGTGTAATTGCCCTTTCGCTTTGAAGGGACGAAAGTTGGCAAATGATGATGATTGGATGTTAACAGTGGTTTGTGGGTTGCACAATCATCCAAACGCACAACATCTCGAGGGGCATTCATTTGCTGGGAGGCTATCAGGGGAGGAACTCAATGTTTTGATTGATATGTCGAAGAGTATGGTGAAGCCAAGGAACATCCTTCGTACGCTGCAAGAAAGGGACGTGCACAACACTAGTTCGATGAAGAGTATTTACAATGCCCGTCAGAAGTGGAGGGTGACTGAGTTGGCCGGTCGATCACAGATGCAACAACTCATGATGCATTTGGAGCAGAACAACTACATTGAGTATCACACTAGCAACCCCGCTACAGATGCTACGATGGACCTATTCTGGGCACATCCATCATCTATTCAGTTGTTACGTGCATTTCCAGAAGTTCTGATAATGGATTGTACGTACAAGACTAATAGATATCGACTTCCCTTGCTTGAGATCGTTGGTGTGACATCCACTCAACTGACTTTTTCCGTTGCTTTTGTGTACCTTGAATCAGAGAGGGAGGCCAATTACAGATGGGCTTTGGAGAGGCTTAAGGAATTGATGGATGGATGTATTATGCCCCGTGTCGTTGTAACTGATAGAGAGTTAGCACTCATCAATGCAATACACGTTGTCTTTCCGAATGCAGCAAGCTTATTATGCAGGTGGCATATTTCTAGGAACATATTGGCAAATTGTAAGAAGTATTTTGAGACCAACGACAGATGGGATGCGTTTATATCTAGTTGGAACATGTTGGTAGTCTCTCCCACTGAAAATGACTACATTCAGTTTTTAAGTGCATTGGACCGGAATTTCTGTGGGTATCCAAACGCCGTTGATTATGTGAAGAAATCATGGTTGAATAACCATAAGGAACAATTTGTAGCTGCTTGGACGGATCGGCATATGCACTTTGGAAACGTGACTACGAATAGGGCCGAGAGTGCACATGCAAAATTGAAGAGACACCTTGGCACATCGAACAGTAGCTTTGATTCGTCCTGGCAGATTATCCATGCATTGCTTGAGTTGCTCTTTACGGAGATAAAAGCTTCATTTGAAAAGAGCTTGAACACCGTGCAACATAAGTTCAAACCTGCACTGTTTCGCGAGTTGAGAGGATTCATATCAAGGAATGCTTTGGATATAATATTGAATGAGTCGATCAGAGCTGGTTATATTGGTCCAGATTCCTTGGCATGTGGGTGCGTAATTCGACGGACACATGGGTTACCATGTGCACACGAGATTGCCGAATACATAAGGGAAGGCACTCAAATACCACTGAGTTGTGTCCATCAATACTGGAGGAAGCTCAATTTAGAATCCACTAAGGAGAATGCAGGCCCCGAATTAACCACCACTTCCGAGTTCGAATTGATCAATAAGAGATTTCATAGTACCGATCAAGCTGGTAAAATACAAATATTGAAAAAACTAAGAGAGTTGGGGTGTCCGTCATCTACTTCTCTTCTTGAGCCGGATGTTAAATTGAACACCCGGGGTCGTTCATCCTCGAAAAAGAAGAAGTTGGATCGGTCTACGCGTCGGGAACCATCTGCTTTTGAGTATGCACTATCGATCGAAGCTACCGTTCCATCGAGAACCAACAGTCTAGATTCACAGAAGGGGAAGGATAAATTAAGTGTTCGACGCACTCGTTCAAGCACGTTCGAGCATCAACTTCCTAAGTCATTAGGACCCTATATCGAGACTATTAAGGATGTCGAGGCGGATGGTAACTGTGGTTTCAGAGCAGTAGCTGGTCTATTGGGAATGAGCGAGGATGGTTGGATGCAGGTTAGACTGGATTTAAGCAATGAACTACAGAGGCATCAAAATTATTATTCATTGCTATATGGCGGAGATGATAGGGTTGGGGAACTGTATTATGCCTTGGCGTACTACGATAGCCATCCTCCATTTGCTCGTTGGATGACAATGCCAGACATGGGTCATCTGGTAGCTTCATATTATAATGTTGTATTGATCCATCTTTCTTTGCAACAGTGCCTTACTTTCCTGCCTTTGAGATCAACCCCGATTCCATCTTCTGATCGCAAAGTTATCGCGATCGGTTTTGTCAATGGTAACCATTTTGTTCAAGTCTTCATGACACCCGGGGCTCCCATTCCTCCCATTGCGACAAATTGGTATAGACACCACCATCCTAATGCTGACGGATGGCAACTACCATATGCGCAGAACATCGAGCGATTCAAAGAAATAATTGGAGACAGTGTCGCAACACGCGAGTCGGTTAATATTGACAGTGATTAATTTCTTGTACTTTGAACTCGATGTAAACAAATTGTAAGAAATGATGTTGAAATGCAATCAAGCTCTTATGCTTTCCATCTTTTTTTTTTTTATATTCCATCATAACCCTCCTTAGTTGATTGTGGGTTGGCGAATCTATCATACAATAAATCATCTATTACAAGGCACACAAAGACAAGGCACACAAAGTACATGTGCGAAACCATTCTGCACGGCCAACAGTTGCTGAGCAGAATGGATCTGCTCGGTACAATTTCTCCGTACATAAATGGATCTGTTCGGTATATATTAGCCGAGCAGAATGGATCTGTTCGGTATATATTAGCCGAGCAGAATGGTTCTGCACGACATATGTATACTGAACAGATTGCATTTGCACGGCATATGTTGGCCGTGCATTATTGGTATGTGTGGATTATTCATGCATTAACTTAGACTAGTGAAACTATTTGTATCCAAATTCGAAGAGGGATGTAGATGTTTAAAAAAAAAATTGAGATGAACTATATATCACAATTTCACAACCAGAATTCCAAAAACAAACAAGTTCTTGTACAAAAATCAATATTCATTGATTGAAATGTGGCAGTTTGTAGTACACTGTTTTCTTGTAATTACTTACACATCTGAAAAGAAGGATACATTGTCAAATATAAAATTCCATAAGAGCCTGGAGCAATCTTAGCTTACAGTATCACCGTTGGAGAGTATCATTGGGTTACGTTCGCTTGTCCATTGAACAAGGCATTACCAGATGAATTCCTCAATCGTATGAAGAGTAAGTGGATTCTGACACAGATGGGCTTTAGAAATCCATATCAGTGTTTTATGGGGTTCTAATGCCCATATGTATCAGAATCCACTTACTCTTCATACGATTGAGGAATTCATCTGGTAATGCCTTGTTCAATGGACAAGCGAACGTAACCCAATGATACTCTCCAAATGGGTGAAGCTGCAAGCTAATATATATCCCATCTCCATCATAAAAAAAAATACTTATACATCCCACAAGTCTCTAAAAAAAAAAATAATAATAAAATATCCTTTATACAAAAACAAAAGCATGTTATCAAAAAGTCCTCCGAGCGTCATTGTTGCGCACGCCGACGATACGTCACCGGCAAGCCATCAAGAATCTCGAGGGTAGTCCGCAGTGCCCTCTGGTAGAAGTCAACTGGCTGGTCACCTCGTTCAAGCGTGGCACGAATATGATCCTTTGCTCGAAGGACCTATAAGAGACAATAGAATGTGTCATAGTAAATTTTAAACAATACTTGCTTCAATATACGAAATAAGATAGTTTACAATGCACTCACCGTTCTCGGAGTCGGGTCCTCTCTACCCTCATTAGGGTCATAGTGGGAATGGCGGGCGGGGTTCTGTACACGAGGGTGAGATATCCTAGTGTACCAATCGAGGTAGTCCCGCGAACACTCCCATGCATGATGTGCACGATGGCCGCGGTGCGCAATAGATAATACATGATCCTCCCAAGTAATCCAATACTGATCCAGAAACGTATAGGAGACCTTGTATTTACCGGCAGTACTACCCCGAGTAGCACGGATGGGGGCAAGAGGTGCGGGTGGGATGGTCTGTACGTAGCCGAACTGTCGAAGAACCCTGTGTGGGTGGTAGGGTTCAATGACATCTAGGGATCTCAAGCAACCACAGAAGAAGGATATCTGCTGTAGTGGATGATGGGCCCTAACACTAGCATACGGATCCCAAGCAATCTGTCACAAGTAAACGAAACAAGTCACTAATATAATAAAACATGCTCCTTGTCAAAAAACGTAAAAGAAAAAAATAAAGAAAGTCAGAAATATATAACATAAAACGCTCAAATGGGTGCTCACCTCACTCGGGTGTAAGGCATCCAATCTCTCCCGCATCAGCTGTATGTTTTCAATGGCATTTCCGAAATCCTGTCCAGGATTCCAGCGGCTTGATAGAGGCATCCCTGCAGTGTGTCTCCATTGTGCAGGAGGACGTGCGAATGGGAAGTGCTCGTACACCCAAGACTACAAATGACAAATATTAATAATTATACAGTACTTATATCAATTATAATGATAAAGGTATATGAATCTATAAAATGTACCGTTCTTACCGTGAGCAGTGTCAAATATCCAGCAATCTGCCGCACATCTGCCCTCGTGGCGGTCCCCAACTGGCGATACAGATACGCAAGTGCGGCAGCCCCCCATGCGTATTGACGGACCCGTGGCAGGTCCATCAATAAGGATAAGTAGTAGACAGGAACCCTCGTGGCGGACTTATCAGTGAATAGTGTACAGCCCAACAGGTAAAGAAGATATCCTCTGGCTGCACACTCTACCTCCTCAACCGACGATGCGGGAGTCACTTCGCCGCACACCCGTCGGATCCACCCCATCCTCACTACCCCACCCCGTGCCAGGTTCAACTCGGCTGATGCAGATTCCCTATCCACACCCAGTCCTAGCTCGAGTAGATCTACTTGGTCAGTAAATCCCATAGTAGCAGATACGTGGACAGGAAGTCCAGTGACTGGGATGCCGAGTAGAGAACTCACATCATCTAATGTGATCGTCATCTCACCAAACGGCATGTGGAAGGTATTGGTCTCGGGCTGCCATCTCTCCACAAAGCTCGAGACCAAGGGGCAGGAGATATATCTGTAGCTGAAATGCCTCAGGTCTGCCAATCCAGACTCTTCTATGATAGCACGAAACATAGGCACCTCAATATCAAGACGATCTCCAGGCCGAGGTATGTACCAGTCCTTCAACTGCCGCCAATGACTGATACATTTGAGAGGGCCACGTTCCTGCACATTACAAGTATAGTATAAATCTTCATTAGCATCTGGTATTATATAAAGAATTAGTTAAAACATATAAAGAATGAACGTGTACCTCCCCGTCCCATATGGATATGGCCACGTGAGTCCTGAAACTCACAAGGACGAACTCGTCGGCCGGACCGCCTGGAATAGGTCCATCCCCTGCTGCCGAGGCATGAGGACTGGGTGGCTGTGCCTGGTCCTCTGAGGAATCATCCTCCCCTACTGGCGCAATCGGAGTACTGGACGGTTGGGGAGGACTAGACGGCCATGCCTCATCCTCTGAGGAATCATCCTCTGAAGAGCTCTCAGGCAGTGGATCCTGCCGTAATTTGCGTCTTCGTTCAGACGCCGTTGGCCGTTGACGGCCGGCGGTCGAAGTAGTAGCATGCACACCTCGGCGAGGAGGTCTAGCAACGCCAACCTTCACCCGCACTCTGGATGGATCGCTAGAAGTACTACCACGTCCACCGGTAGGATGTGAGATGCCACCAATACGGCGAGCTGGTCTCCTAGGCATATCTTCAAATCTGGATTTAAAATAAAAATCAGTAGGAAGAAAAATCATTATACAAAAAAATCTTTCTTTCTTGTACTGCTCGGTTCAATTGTGTCGTGCAAAATCGTTCTGCACGGCACAACTTTTCCGTGCAACAATTTTATGCACGGTATATGTTTACCGTGCATATTTGTTTTGCACGGTTTACATGTTCCGTGCAAAACATTTATGCACGGTTTCTTTTATCGTGCAAAAAATCCATGCACAGTAAACATTTGCCGTGCACAACAATTGGTGCACGGTTCTGCATTGCCGAGCAGATCGCGAAAAATGCCACGATTTTTGGCAAAGTGAAGAGATGAAGTACATCGAATGCACATGAATTACCTCGTAATATACTTATCTACTATCTAACAAAGAAATTACGACTTAAAAGGAATGTAAACATGATAAACGTATGAAGAAGAAGAAAAAGGAAAAAGAAGAATAAGACTCACCTCACGCGTCCTGTGAAGAAGAAGAAGAAGAAGGAACGATGTGCACTGATGCTCTTTGGAGGGAGAACGACCGAGAAGAGGGAAGGCAAGAGGAGGAGAAGCGATGTCCACTGCTGCCTTTGCTCGGTTTTTCGAATTGGGTCGACGAGGGAAATGCAGAGGAGAACGAAGAGGAATAGAGCGTGGGCAGTTTGGGAAATATGGTGGGTGGGCTCAGCAAAACGTTTTTAAGAAAATAAAAGGGGGGGGGTGAGTTCAGCAAGTGGGTGCATACAGCAATAGTAGTGGGTGCATATAGAATCTCTCTTTTGCCTTTTGTGCAATCCATATGTTTTGAGGTTCGAATAGCACGGGGCAGTTTCATGCCTTCGCAATTTTGTTGGAATTCTGCTAATGCCACATCCCAAACTTCTCTTAGCACATCCGTTTATTTCAAGACTAATATACTCATGTGTGAAATTACCAAACAGGACAATATTCATAGTTTCCTACCTCCCCCAATTTCTCTCCACACTCACCCACCCCAACCACCATCACATCGCCGGATGGGGAGAGGAAGAAGGAAATCCTTTTAGAGAATAAAAATAAAAAAGAATAAAAAAAAACTTGTATATTTACAAATTACAATGATGGAAAAGTAAAAAATCAGATGTCTAATCCACTAATGTATTCTGCTGGATCATTTGAAGGCCTCTTTAATCTTGTCTCTTGATGACTTGATCTTTAGCCATCCAAAAACTTCTTAGAGAGAGTGAAATAGTTGAATGCTTTGAGAGAAAGCTAGAGAGTGTATAGAGAGAGAGTTGTATAAATTGGTGAGAAATGAGAATGGGAGAGTCAAAGTATTTATAGACTTTACAAAACTGAAAATGACACAAAATACCCCTTATATGACCGTTTTATAGTTGTTGAGGGGTAAAATGGACAATTTAAAAAGAAACTAGCCGTTTTTTAGCGGGCCAAGCGGGTCGGCCGTTATGGATGGGTCGGCCCGTAGCGGGTCGTGCCCGTTCCCTCGGCCCAGCACGGCCCATGACACGGCCTGAGCCTTGTGGGTTGTGCCAAAACGGGCTAGCCCGGCCCATTTGACATCTCTATGGAGAGGGAGAGCGGGCGGAGGGCGACGGGCAGGGAGAGGGGGAGAGGGACAATGAGAGTGAGGGGGAAAACGGGGAGTGTAGAGAGAAGGTGAGGGAGAGAGGATAGGGCAATTTGGGAAAAGAGGGGTGTGTATAGATAAATTTTGGCAATTTTTTTTACTTATTTGGGGTGTGTAGAGAGAAGGGATATGCTGAGAGAAATTTGGGTTGTGGCATTAGCAGCTCTCTTACTTATGCCCTAGTTATCGTGCTTGTTGGATGCCTTTCTTTTTTTTTGTTTTATGCTTCTAAAATAATCACCTTCGCCTTTTTAGTTTTTAATAAAAGTCAAGCATTCTCTCTTATCCATCCAATTATGCAAACCTTGATCTCGCATTCAATGGTCAAAAGGTTCTCAAAGAGATCAATATAGATTTTGATTTAATGGGCCACATGCAATGACAAACTCAAAAATAAAGAGATCACCAGTGAGGCGTGATAGTCCCTTTTACCATATATTATTTTCATAGATGAAGTACTTTAATTTTTGCTAACAGTTGCTTATTCATTCCTGAGAAGCACATACAATTGAGTTGTCAGGATTTAGTTTATATATATTCATGTACATCTATCCCTCACTGCATTATGGTGAGGGACAACATAGTGAGGCCACTTTATGATTCAAATGTGGTGAGGGACAACATAGTGGGGCCACTTTATGATTCATCCAAATCATCCACACACATGGAACCCCCTAAACTACAATGGATCAATTGAGTTTTCATTAATCCGATTGGATTGGACCGTTGGATTGAGGGTCAAAATTTTCCTTTAATATAAAGACATTAAATTTGTGGGTCATGGATGAAGGGGTTAAAGACTTGGGATTGACCACAAACTTGATATATGATCTCATCTCATATGACTCTTTCAATCCCCTCCAAGTCCCATGATCAATGGGGCCCTAGGTGGGCCCCATTGAGTTTGTCCCTCACCATATGGTGAGGGAAGGATGCACATGAACATTGCCCATATATATATATATATATATAACAGAGGGTTTCCCAACACTTTGGGCCGAATTAATCCCTATGGGTCTAGGGGGAACCGGGTGAATCCCCTATACATGGCCCAATATGATAGCGCAGTTTCAAACCATCAACCTCCATGAGCAAACCATAGTTCCAGGAGCAAACCGTACTCCTAAGGGCAACTCAGCGACTTGGTTTGAGATTATAGATAGGATTAGTTAAAGATTATAAATAGGTTTGAATTTGAATAACGGTCGAATGAGTTTGTTATCAAGTTGAGATCATTCTTCAATGAGAGATATGGTGATTTCTATCTCAGACCTTTTTTTTTTTCCCTGCAATGTAAATGTTGATCGAGCAAAAGAGAAAGAATGAAGACTTTAAGAAACGTCCCCAAAGCTACTGAATTATGCCCATTGTATACACTAACATAAAAAAATATTTAATTATGAGCATCTACCATAATCAATCATGGGATTTTTACGAAAAAATTAAGTTTAAATTTTAATTAAAAGGTTTTATGAATAAAAACTATAAAATGACGAGATAATTGTTCGTACCTGTTATTGGACGCAATCACCCCAATTGATAATATCATCAACCTTCATTGCAAAAAATGATATTCTGCTCCCTCTTCTTCTACCTAGTGATGGAAACGTTATGAAAATCACTGTATTTTATGTCCTAGTAGTATTCTTTAAGTAGTTTTGACAATCTTCCTTAGTTGTGTGGGTCTCATGCTTAGTTTATACACATTTGTCGCCCCCCTTATATGAGTTTTGAGAGTTCGAGTTTGGAGTGTAAGGTGTTTGGTGAAATGTCTAAATGAAGATTCTCTCTCGATTCGGCGGCGGCTTCGAGTGAGACTTGAAGGGATGAGTTTGGGCATGCTTTTGTGAACATTTAGAGTTTGATGCAATTTATTTGGGGGAATTTCATAAGTTTTGATGTCTATGAGCAAAATGTAGGGAGCCATGTTGGGGGCAATCTTTGATTTAAGGTTTTCTCCTAATTATTATATTGTTTGTATGGAGTTTTAGATCGCAACAGTGTTTTTTGTTTCATTAATTCGGAATCTTTGAATCAGCTTTAAGAATGGATTTGATAGTGGACGGACTGAACACACTTCATTATGTGATTTGTGAAAGACTTGCCAAACCCTTTTTCTTTAATGTATTCATTCTATTTTTTTTATTCATTTATTTGAAATGGATATTCATCTTCCACCAAATCTTAGCATCATCCCCTCAAAACTTAAAACAATCAGGTATGAAAACCATCGAAAAAATAAGAAAAGCCCAAGAAAAAGAAAAAAAAATGTTGCAAGGAGGTTGATAATTAATATCGTCAATCAGGGTAATTTTATCTAAAAAAAATATGTACGAATGGCTAGCAGAAATATAATACTTATTCATTCTACAGGCACTGTTAAAGAATGGCTAGAATCTGTATTGTCTTACAAAATCAAGGTATTCCATGAACTCCTGAGTCGACAGAGGCGGTGTTTCGACGTGATAAAAATGTTATGAGGGATGAAATACACTGAAAATAACCAATATGGCGACTGTGAAAACCTATTGCTATGTACAATGTACATCATGGAAATAATACCACAATCGAGTTCCTAAGGGCACGTTTGACAAACATAAAGTAATTCTCTCTTTAGAGGATTCCTTCGTTCAGCTAGAATTAAGCTATCTTCATAGTGGAGTTCTTGAGGAGAGTTCCAAGTTTGGCAAGAGAAAGTGATGAGTCAGGCCCAAATGACCCAACCCAAGAGGATGAGTCAGGCCCAAATGACCCAACCCATGAGGATGAAGCTCAGGTCCAAGCCCACGAAGAGACCAAGTCAGGGCAGCCACGTTGCTTCGGAAGCAGTCTCGCTCCTACCAGGTCCTGCGGAGAAATATCGCACCTGCCTCGTCCAACGCGAAGGCAGTTCCTCACCTGCCTCCTCCAGCGCGAGGGCAGTTCGAGGGCTCCAAGGACGAACGTTGCTGAAGAGTCGTTCCCATCTGTTAGGGGATGACTATAAATCAAGGAGCCCCACCAGCACTGGGAGGGGGATGAAACTCTCTCTATTCATTTCGACGCTTGTATTCCTCTAGTTTGTAATAATCATTGAGGAAGTAAAACACCACAGGCAATCTCTGCCTTTCTGCAGTGGACGTAGGTCATCTTGACCGAACCACTATAAACCCTTCTCTCTCTTCTTTAATTATTGCATTTACTGCATTTATTACTTGACCGGTGGTGTCCGAAACCCTATTTTGGCATCATCAGAAAGGAATCCTGTAATTACATTAGGTGTGATCTAATGGTTATAGGTTTGTTTGCAATTTTTTTAAAATTTAAGAATAATCAAGGGCTGAGCATTCACCCCATCACCCCATAACCTTCGTTGGCACTCTAGAGACTTCGAACGGGTCAGATCTTTCAAATGGAGCTCATAAAAATAAAAAAATAATATTTTAAAATATGGGGTTTTTTGAAAATATCTCAAAATCTCCTCAACGATTTTGGTATTTTGGGAATAACTCATGGCTTGGATCGTCATCTTGGATCCCATAAGAATAAGAAAATCAACAAAAACGGACTGCCCATGTAATCCCCTTTTTTGCACTGTGGCGTATCAATGGTCTGTAGTATTTTGCCTTTTTCTAATGATCCATAATGAATCTGAATGCCAAAATTGAACCACTAACCATTTGGGACCTGATGAAGAGTTTGAACGGTTCAGATTATTCAAAAGGGGCCCACAAAAACTCAGAAATTATGATCAAATGTCTGGTACGTTTTCGCAAATATCTCGAAATATGTGAAGAATCAACGGCTGATTTTTTATATAACAGCCGTTCTTGGCCTTATAAACACGATTAATGGACCAGATCTTGATGTTGGGGTAAACAAAAACCAAAAAATTTAAAAGAACGCAGATGCTAAAAGGACGCCAAAACCTAATGTAGCTCCGCCTTTCTACATTTGTGCAGACTTCCATTGGGGGTGGTCTGACGTCATGTATCGTTAGAAACGAATATGCAAGGATTTCTTGCTGCAGTTTTCTGACGTTTATTAAAGGGCGAAAAGGGATAGGGTTAACGCCAGCGACATTGTAGGGATTGAAATGCATCCGAGGATGATTGCAGCAGTGTTGAAAATCCAAGGGTTGAAAAGAATTGAATTAAGAGAATTTGGATGATGAGTGTGATGATGAAAGTGGGATTTTATTAAACAGGGAGAAAACATTGCAACTCTCTGAATCCACATACGACGTGACAGATTGCCCGGCAAAGTGATGCACTAGTATCGGAGATGAGGGTTGCGAAGAGTTATTGGTGAAAATAAGGTAGCATTGGTGGGATCCAATGTCTTGCCATACAAGGATACACCTCCTGGAGGGTTAAGTCCGGTCGAATGGCCATAGTGACCATTAGTATGGCCACCACCAGCAGTGCCTCAAAAAAACTACTTCCACGTTCCAATGTTGCCTCCAACCACATTTTTGTCAGCATTGGGGGATTATAAGATTGTAAAGAGTATTGCATACATCAAGGCATCCAGCAGCAAGTTACAACTGCATAAACGCCACAACAGAATGGGATTGTGGAAAAGAAAAAATGCACTACATTTGATATGATGAAGACTGTGCTTGTTGAAACAATTTTGTGAAGAAGCAATTGTATACATAGTCCTTGTTTGGCATCTCTATTTTTTACCTCTAATCCTCAATTTCTCTAAAGCAGGTAGCGGTTTTAAAATTAGAGATTTGGTAGTAACTTCTAGCCTTTGCCCACTCTAGAGAAACAGAGGCAAAGCCTCTTAAAATGAAATGCCCCAAATTTGAACATGTGGAAATCAGAGGCATTATCTCTTGAAAAAGTAGAGGCGAAGCCCATTTTTGAAGATAAAAATGCCCCCAGAAGGTCTTTTATTGCCAACGAAAATCCTTTGGAAAGACCAAAGGGAGAAGAGGAAGAGAGTTCATATATATATATATATACATAAATATATATGAGAGATTCTCTTATGATAGACATCTCTCACCTTATATGAGAGATAAGGGTGACCCGCACATTTAAGTTGTTGGGATTGGATATGGATGTGAGGGCTCTCACTCAATCTCTCTATAACCTTACTATGAGAGATAAATAAAGGTTGGGCCTTCACATTTAAGTTGTTGGCATTGGATATGAATGTGAGGCCCCATCTTATATCTCATAGTAAGATGAGAGAGAAATGCTCCTATACAAACTTCCATACGGTCTAATGGTATAAGCCACCAAGTGGGGCCACTAGAGACCCGACAAATCATGAAACAAAGGGGGATCATTTCTACGCTAGGAACGTCAATGCCCATGGAGTTCTCCTTTCAGAAAAATGCTTAAAAAAATGGTAAATTAGGCAAAAGTCCCTGAGCACAATCTTCTAAGGCATCAAGGACAACAACTTTTTCTTTAATGTCTCTAGTCCAGACGGCTGGAGATATTTTGGTGAGAGATCCCTAATATGCCACATCATATATTTTTATGACTAATTTGCCCCTTTCAACAGTTTCAGCATAACATCTTCCATCTTCTCCTCTGTTGTCCTGGAAATCCCCTTCCGTCTTCTTCTCTAAAAATGAGGGATTTCACCAGAGAGCTCTGCAAATCGAGGGATGTAGTTTTTATGAGACAACATTTTCATTCAAGGATGCTGCTCTTGATCCTTCTCAGGATTTTTCTTTAAATCCAGTACTTCCATTGGCCCTTCCAGACATCCATTTTTCATCCACCTCAGGTCCGGAATCAGCCACTCTGCTCCAAACAGAACCATTAACTATTCCCACTCACTCACCTTAACATGTCCCATCCACCTACATCAAAACCTGGTCCCACTCCACCTGTAACTCAACATCCATCACCACCGCTTGCTATTCATGATCCAATACATGGGCCCGCGATTCCAACACCTGCACCCAATACTTCCACACCTAATCTATCCATTTCAACACATGACCTTCCTGTTGCCATCGATCCATCACATGGCCCTGACAAAGATAAATTTGTAAAATTCTGATAAAGATAAATTTGCAAAACTCAGATAATTTATCTGAGTTTTCAATTTTTTTTTCCAAAACTCGGATAAATTTATCTGAGTTTTGATAACTTTTATGAGTTTCGAACAAACAGCTATGTGATGTTGTGCCATTCGACAACCCACATTCACCAAATTCAATCCCTAAATTATAGGTAATTCAAAACGGATCGACAAAAATCTCAGAAATCATGCCCAACTTGTGAGGTGTTTTTCTATGATATAACAATGGAATCTTGACTCGGTCTCTTCATGAAAGTTGTAATCTAGATGTGTAGATAATTTTAGGGTTTTGAATCACCCGATTTGGACTTCGGAAACTCAAGTTATGGCCCATTGAAGTTTACTGGTAAAGACAGAAATCTCGGATCAGTTTTTCAGGCCTTACTTTGAAGCAACGCTTGGAGGCCCAAACGAATTCGGATTTTTGCGAACCAGACCTTTCTGAAAAGCTTAAGACGTCCTCTAAAAACTTCATGAAGACCACTTTGTCGTTCTGAAACTCTAACGCCATCCAAACCTCAATGGAAGGAGAGAAGTTCATTTGAATTATTGCTGAGCTTTGCCAAAACTCAGATAAATTGTCTGAGTTCTGCTTTTGCTGACGTGTACAAGGGCGTTTTTATCTTTTTAGTGGGTTACTTTTATAAAAGGATTGCCGTCAGTACGATAAAATGTTGTGGACCGTTTGCAATAAAAATCATAGTTGAGGGACCTCCGCCCAAATGCCCCTTAAAAAAAAAGCATGCACAACTTCTACACCTCCAGATCTCCTAAAATCTCTCCAAGTCCATCAAATCTCCAACTCTTCTACCTAATTTCATCCCATGAAGCTTCCATTCGATCCTCTCTCCCTTTCCAATGTCAACTCATCTTTCTTTTTGTCTCCTATTCTTTCTCCATCACATCCTGATTTCTCTCCATCCACCTTTGATTTTTGAACAAACACAAAATTCTCTACAAATCAAAATTTAATTCTATCCTATCCAATCTAATCCAATCGTAAAACCCCTAGAATCTCTAAGTCAGTAGAGTCGTCCATCATTTGTTCAAAGACCAATCAAGAAGACATGAGAAAAGTTCAATTTGAATCAATGGTGGGCTTGGAAGGGTTGAAATCACAAGTCAACCTTCCAAAGTGCTCTCTCTCTCTCTCTCTAATTATATATATTAAAGCAAAGGAGGAGGTGGGCTGTGGGGGGTGCCACCTCATCCCTAAAAAGTCTCTTCTTTCAGAGAAATATGCACAAAAAAACCCACATTATTTTAAGGTGCCATCTCACTTTGGGCTACTCTTTCTCTCCTAAAACCTCTCTCATAAGAGATTTTTATGAACGTTTGAATTTGAGTCCTATTTCTTGCCATTATCCAAATTATAAATAAATCTTTACAGTCGGTTTGTTTTCTTTTCCTTAGATCTTCAATCATCAATGGGTCCCATGTTAAATATGTTTTGTTAAATATATTTCAAGATTGGACTCCCGTATTGGATGAAATCCCAATGGCCTTCTCTTAACCCCTTTTTTCTAAGAGTGGGCCCCACTGTTGGCCGTTGTCTGGTTTCTTAATGGATGCAAATCAATTAGTGGGCCCTACACATTTAACTTATTTCTGCAGTGGAACCCACTCATGGATTAATATAACTCATTTACTCTCCTTTCAGTTTTTTTCCCCAAATGGATGATTCCAGTAGTGGGCACCAGTTCGTATTAAATATATTTCAAGATTGGACTCCACTATTGGATGAAATCTCAATGGCCTTCTCTTAACCCCTTTTTTCCAAGAGTGGGCCCCACCAATGGAGGGAGGCAAGCCCCATTGTTTGGTTTCTTAATGGATGCAAATCAATTAGTGGGCCCCGCATATTTAACTTATTTTTGCAATGGGACTTACTCATGGATTGTGCATAGATATTAGTTTTCTAGGTCAATATGTATCCGTAGTGGGCAATCAGACTAGGTTGGTATCATACACAAGCTTAATTTCTTTGATAATTGTTAGGATGTCATTTGTGTGCACATGAGTTAGGACTATTAGAAACATACTATGATGACTCGTATCTATATCCACGTACACTCATCCCATACAATGTACATCTTTTATGTTTTTTTTTCCTTTCTTACACTTGTTCGCCCCCCTCTTTTTTAATTTTTTTTCTTCTACTATCAATCATCTGCGGGGGCCAATTGTTCCATCACAATAAATCCATATGTAGTGTGTGGCCCATTGAGGATGAAATCATTCGATTTCCATTTTCTTTCTTCTTATCTTCCCTTTTTTCTTCTTTGGAAGCAGAGCCATCAATAGGTCCCACACATTAAAAACATTTCAAGGGTAGCCCCCACTGATGGATCAAACGCGTTAATTTTTTTATCCCTTTCGTTTGGTTATTTTTAGATGTAGATCCATCCGGTTTGTTTTCTTTTCTTATATTTTCAATCATCAAAGGCATAATATACCCGTAAATGAGATGGTCGTAATGGTCAATGCCTTTAAATTCAAGGGGTCATTGTGTTATGTAAATTTACTTTATTTTATATTTACTTTCAGACATAGAGATTTTTTTAATATTCAAAGATAATAAAAAAAACTTATTTTATATTTATTTTATCTTAACAATATTTCAAAAGAATTCTTAAATTTTAACATATTTTGATTTTTTGCACGGGCGTTTGTTGCTAGTAATGGTAGTATGATAAAAGTCATCCATCTCAAGCACGTATCTCTTTGCCACGAGCATTTCATTTTTTTTTTTTCTTTGAAGATGATTTTAATTTACATTTTATATTTTCTTTTGTCCTTTTAAGATTAAGTTTCATAAATTTTTTTTCCTTTTGTTCTGGATGCATGGGAGTTTAAATGTTCATTTTTTATCTTTCTATTATATATAATAGTTACACCATTTTATAATGGTTTATATTTTTGTTGAATGTTAAAAAGATGGTTACGTTGTATATTTTTTTATGTTAATTTCTCTCTTTCCTGGCCATGATCACTATAATTTCTTTGTAGGTATCATTTTTAATATATATGTTATTACATGTTTGTTGAGTGTGTCTTTCATGTTATAATGTATACTAGCAACAAACGCCCGTGCTAAGCTCGGGCAAAAAATCAAAATACGTTAAAATTTAAGAATTCTTTTGAAATATTGTTAAGATAAAATAAATATAAAATATGTTTTTTTATTATCTTTGAATATTAAAAAAAATTCTATGTATGAAATTAAATATAAAATAAAGTAAATTTATATAACACGATGACCTCTTGAATTTAAAGGCCGGCTCTAGGGGGGTAGTCAACCTAGGCAGCCGCCAAGAGCCCCCCAGTATAGCCCACTAAAAAGGCCCCTGTTCGGTGTGACCAGTACTACACTAGGCCCAATTTGATAAAAATACATTTACAATTTTACATGGAGTCAAACTTGGGTTGGAATTAAGAAAATGTAGGGTTATCACCAGTAGATCACTCACACTTTATGTTAAGAGAGCCAAAAAATTATTTATTACTCTTGTAATAATATGCACATGATTTTTTTTTTCTAGATTCTGTGTCTACGGAGGCCTAATTTAAGAGCTCGCCTAGGGCCCCCACAATCTCAGAGCCGGCCCTGCATTGACCATTACGACCATCTCATTTACGGGTATATTATACCATTGATGATTGAAAATATAAGAAAATAAAATAAACCGGATGGTTCTACATCTACTAAAAAGAACCAAAAGAAAATGATAAAAAAATTAACGTGTTTGATCCATCAGTGGGGGCTACCCTTGACATGTTTTTAACGTGTGGGACCCACTGATGGCTCTGCATACAAAGAAGAAAAAAGGGAAGATAAGAAGAAAGGAAATGGAAATGGAAATCAAATGATTTCATCCTCAATGGGCCACACACCACATCTAGATTTATAGTGATGGAACAATTGGCCCCACAGATGATTGAAGTTTAAGAAAAAAAATTGAAAGAGAGGGGGCGAACAAGTGTAAGAGAAGAAAAAAAACATAAAAGATGTACATTGCATGGGATGAGTGTACGTGGATATAGATATGAGTCATCATAGTATGTTTCTAATAGTTCTAAATGTGCACACAAATGACATCCTAACAATTATTAAAGAAATTAAGCTTGTGTATGATACCAACCCAGTCTAATTGCCCACTACGGATACATATTGACCTAGAAAGCTAATATCTATGCATAATCCATGAGTGGGTCCCATTGCAGAAATAAGTTAAATGTGCGGGGCCCACTAATTGATTTGCATTCATTAAAAAATCAAACAACGGGGCTTGCCTCCCTTCATTAGTGGAGCCACTCTTTGAAAAAAGGGGTTAAGAGAAGGCTATTAGGATTTCATCCAAAACTGGAGTCCAATCATGAAATATATTAAATACGAACTGGTGCCCACTACTGGAACCATCCATTTGGGGAAAAAAAACTGAAAGGAGAGTAAAATAGCTATATTATCCATGAGTAGGTCCCACGGTAGAAATAAGTTAAATGTGCGGGGCTCACTAATTGATTTGCATCCATTAAGAAACCAGACAACGGCCAACAGGCTTGCCTCTCGCCATCAGTGGGGCCTACTCTTAGAAAGAAGGGGTTAAGAGAAGGCCATTGGGATTTCATCTAATACGGGAGTCCGATCTTGAAATATTTAATATGAACTGGTGCCCACTACTGGAACCATCCATTTGGGAAAAAAAAACTAAAAGGAAAGAAAATGAGCAATAGCTTGGATTTCATTCATCAGCAGGGCCCACAAAACATATTTAATATAGGACCCATTGATGATTGAAGATCTAAGAAAAAGAAAATAAACCGACCGTAAAAATTTGCTTATAATTTCACTACTAGAATCTAAGGCTTTGGCGGAGGAAAAACGGCCGCCGCTAAAAAGGATCTTTAGCGACCGCCTATAAAGATCTTTTAACCCACCCAGCGAAACCCACTTCTTCTTCACTTTCATCTTCCCCCTTTTTTCCCCTCCTGCCCTCTGCCTTCCCGCCGCACCAGCCACGCCACCGCCGGAGCTCGCCTGCGTCGAGCCGTCACCGGTTCTCTCTTTCTCCCTTCCTCTCCCTCTCTCTCTCTCTCTCTCTCTCCCTCCCTCTCCCTCTCGCTCTGCACTGTGCCCTCCCGCGCGCCGGAGCCAGGTAGTAGGTACTCTTCTAACTCAGGCTCCTCCTTCTCTACTGCTTTCTCTCTGTTTTTTCTTCTGCTGGGTGGGGTTTCAACGACGATGGGGTGATGGAAGATTTGGGTGTGATGACGGCATTGGGTGGAGGGTTCGACAGGGGTACTGGTGGTCGTCGGCAGGTATTGGGTTTGATCCCGCTAGGATTTGTGTTCGATGGAGTTGGGTTTTGGTAATGCCGACGGAGGGTTTGGGTTTTGGCACAATAGGATTTCTGAGGATTGGGGTTTTGTAGAAAATCTGATTTCTACAAAACTTTTTGTAGTTGCATTTCTATACAGAAAGTCTTAAGAGTTTTTGATTTGTTTGTTATTTTTATTTGGTTGGCATTTTGGAGATGCAGGGATTCTGGTTTCTATTTTGTTTTAATGTTTTTCTCTATTTTTTTTTGTTTGGTGTGGGTGACCATGAGTGAAGAGGGAGAAAGAACTTGTCCTCTCTGCGTTGAAGAGATGGACTTGACTGATCAACAGCTGAAGGCGTGCAAATGTGGTTATGAGGTTTGGATTAGTTTCATCAATTTTCAGTTTAGATGGGTTATGTAGATTTTCGTTGTTAGAGGTGTTTCTATCCATGTGGGTGGTATTTGTAATTGTGTCTCTGTCTGGCTGTTGTGAAAATGGGATTTTTGGATTGGTTTTGGTTCGGGGTTTTGTCAATTGGAGTTTGGAGGACCCTGTCCTTTATATTGTATAGATTTTGCTGATTCGGTCTTTGTTTTAGAAGTGGATGTTGTGTTCTATTCAAATTTGTCTCTTCGTCTTCAAAGTTTAGAAATTTCTGATTGGATTTATTTGATTATAGGTGATTGTGTGTTGGGTTGCTCTCTGCCTTTTCTTTAATATTATACTAGCAACAAAAGGCCCGTGCTAAGCCCGGCAAAAAATAAAAATATGTTAAAATTTAAGAATTCTTTTGAAATATTGTTAAGATAAAATAAATAGAAAATAGGTTTTTTTTTCTTATCTTTGAATATTAATTTTTTTTCTATGTATGAAAATAAATATAAAATAAAGTAAATTTACATAACACGACGACCCCTTGAATTTAAAGGCGTTGACCATTACGACAATCTCATTTACGGATATATTTTACCATTAATGATTGAAAATATAAGAAAAAGAAAACAAACCTTATGGATCTACATCTACTAAGAAGAACCAAAAGAAAGGGATAAAAAAATTAACATGTTTATTCCATCAGTGGGGGCCACCCTTGAAATATTTTTAATGTGTGGGACCCACTGATGGCCCTGCATTCAAAGAAGAAAAAAGGGAAGATAAGAAGAAAGGAAATGGAAAACAAATGATTTCATCCTCAATGGGCCACACACCACATTTGGATTTATGGTAATGGAACAGTTGGCCCCCACAGATGATTGATAGTATAAGAAAAAAAAATTAAAAGAGAGGGGGGCGAACAAGTGTAAGAGAATAAAAAAACATAAAAGATGTACATTACATGGGATGAGTGTACGTGGATATAGATATGAGTCATCATAGTATGTTTCTAGTAGTTCTAACTCATGCACACAAATCACATTTTAACAATTTTCAAAGAAATTAAGCTTGTGTATGATACCAACCCAGTCTGATTGCCTACTATGGATACATATTGACCTTGAAAACTAATATCTATGTATAATCCATGAGTGGGTCCCATTGCAGAAATAAGTTAAATCTGCGGGGCCCACAATTGATTTGTATCCATTAAGAAACCAGACAACGGCCAACAGGCTTGCCTCCCACTTAGCCTCCCTACATAAGTGGGGCCCACTCTTAGAAAAATGGGGTTAAGAGAAGGCCATTGGGATTTATTCAAATACTGGAGTCCAATCTTGAAATATATTTAATACGAACTGGTGCCCACTACTGGGTTCATCCATTTGAGGAAAAAAATTGAAAGGAGAGTAAATGAGCAACAACTTGGATTTCATTCATCGGTAGGGCCCACAAAATATATTTAACATGGGACCCATTGATGATTGAAGATCTAAGGAAAAGAAAACAAACTGACTGTAAAGATTTGCTTATAATTTGGATAATGGCAAGAAATAAGACTCAAATTCAAATATTCATAAAAATATCTTATGAGAGAGGTTTTAGGAGAGAAAGAGTAGCCCAAAGTGAGGTGACACTTTAAAATAATGTGGGTTTTTTGTGCATATTTATTTGAAATGAGAGACTTTTTAGGGATGATGTGGCATCCCTCACAGCCCACCTCCCCCTTTGCTTTAATATATATAATTATCTTTTTGTAATGTGGTGTTGTGTGTATCTTTTGCTCATTTTTATAGTGTTTTTAAAAGTGTATGATGTATTTGATCCTTTCTTCTCTCTGATTGAATTTATTGGGATTTCGCTTTTTGGTTTTGTGGAATAAAAAAATATATATATAAATATATTTTCTTGGGGTTCCTGAATGAGGATTCTTATGTTTTATGGTAATCTTCTAGCATTGTTTTCAGAATCCTAAGTTCTGGATTCTGTATCTTTTGAGCACAAGATTTTGAGTTTGGTGAGTTTTCTTAATTGTTTTGTCTTTTTATTCATGAATGTGAACATAGGTTTTTTTATATTTGGGTAAAATGGATGACTACCCATTCCACCCTGCATCAGTAAGGACTTGAAATCAAATATCACATTAGGTGGGATGCTGTTTTGAATTTTTTTTTCCAACGCAAACCGGTACCAGTGATCATTGCTAGAAATGATGGCCACTCTGTCAGTGTTGCATAACTAACTGAATCATGGTATCCACATAATGTTGGGGATATTTGCTTGTACAGGATAATTCCAAATGACAATGTCTCTGTTGGCCCTGAACATACCCTGTTTCAAGATGTGAAAGTCAACAACCTCCTTGAGACTTTCTGGGTCACTTGGTTCCTCTATAGGGGTGGTTTGGATAAGGAGAAACAACCAGTTGATCTTTCTCATCATAGAGATATACCACATAGGAGAGATTGGTGTGGCTCTTCAGTGCTTCTTCATTTTTATGGGCATTACTAGTTGGTACAACCACACTGCCTTTTCTATTTGCATTTTCCACTCTTTATGATTTATAGAGTTAGGAGCTTCAAACCATTTTCCACTCCTTGCTCTGCCGCTGAGCACAATATTGCCATAGAACTGGTGGGGAACATCTCAAATCTACAGAACAACTGTTCACATCTTCTACATAATTGCCATAGAACTGGATTTTGGTTATCCACCACTTTTCTTGGGCATATTTGATTTCAATATTACTCATTTTAGAAGTTTCCAGGTACAACTTATCCGCATTCAGCTAAGAGTACCAGATTATGGTTGGACAACACAAAAGGCTTTCCACTTGATGAATGTTGTTGTTAATGGATGTAAGATCAACTTTGTTTATTTATTTATTTATTTTACTCAAATCTCTCCAAATACAATCTTCTTCTTTTTACATCTTAAGGTTAAATGTGTGGACAGTGCGTGCTGTTCTCTTTGGACTCTACCGGAATGTGTTTCTTCTTAGGCCTAAAGTAAGATTCTTACCTGATGGATTTCACTTTTCTGCATGAAGCAATGATGTAGTGATGATTGTTACTTTACACTTATATATTACATTTGGGGGTTTGGATACATTTGGACCTTAACAGTGTAGCTTTATGGGCAAGACAAGATCTTGTGGCTGTGGCATAGTAAAAGGTGCTTACATTCTATTGCAAACTTGAGGCTGTGGGTTTAAGTCATGTCACCAATAAAAAAGAAAAATTGTAGTTGTATGCTGTTCCTCAGGTGGACACTACCATAAACACACAATTCCTGGATAGTGATGCATGCCAGATGAGGTAATGTTGCAATGAAAGTGAAAACCACACACAACTATTTTGCAATAAAAGTGGAAATGGTATGAGATATGACTGCAGGTTCACAAGTTCCTTCAGGATACTTTGCATCGTGCTAATAGGTCACATCAGATATGTGTCCTTCAATCAATGGCCTGATAATAGGCTCACAACTTCATAGCAATGGTTCAATGTTTATGCATGAGATATGCAATTCAAATTTACATGTAAATTTCATGTATATAAACTTTGATTAGGTTGGGCACTTTACAATGCTTGGTTATGGTATGAATGACAAAGGGTTTGGTTAAATGGGTGATTAACTCAATATTCCCATTAGGGGGTGGTAGTGATTTTGTCAGGTTGGAGGAGGGTATGCATTTATAGTTCAGGGAGAAATTGGAGTTGGGGTACATGGACTTTTCCTAAAATGTTTTTGACTGTTACATATTTGTTAATGAAATATAATGTACAAACCCGCATTAGCACTGTTGGTATGAGAAATTAGAGTTGGGGTACATGGACTTTCCCTAGGTGCAGATGATAGAAAAAATTTCCTTTTTCATATGTATTTTATTATCTAACTTATATCAAACCCAACTCAACCCATACCTGTCATGGGGCAGGTTTGGCATCAAAGTCCATAGCCTGTAACGGATCAGGTTAGGTTGGGTACTGGGGCAGGTGTAAGTCTCTGCAGGTTTGGATTTAGCCCAACCTCTTACAATCTCTAGTTTATGGGTGTCATTTACATATTAATTGAACTCATGTTTCACTTAAAAAAAAGTAAAAGAAAAAGAAATCTTTAAACTCATGGAGGTGGTTGACTCAATGAGTAATTTCTAGGTTTTCTTTCTAGCTCTGCACTTGCTGCTATGTTCATGTGCATATTTCTAGGTTTCAAATAAACACCATTTTTGGTATGGGCCAGCAGCTGCATTGATTCGATCCCCATCATTTGAATGATCCTCAGCATGTACAAGTTGACAACTTTGGCAAACTGACGACAGAACAATGAAGTGAATTGTGTGTCTTTCCTTTGTACATTGTATCACAATATATAGAATTTACAATGCCTTAATTAAGGCTCCAAAAACAGAAAGATAACTAATTACAATCAATCTATCTAATTACAATCAATTTCTATTCTAAGTTAGGAAACCAAATATATCAATAGAGTAATTACAGCTGAATGGTATATTGACTAAATCCAACTACTTAATCTAGAAGATGGAGACTGGACCCCCGTGCTGGGCCTTGGACCTGTTGGGCCTGCTGGGCCTTAACACCCCCCCTCAAATTGATGCGGGAGAATCAACGAGCATCAATTTGCCAACCAAGAATTGATGGCGAGGTCGGGGAAGACTTTTAGTGAAAATGTCAGCCAGTTGAAGTTCAGTGGAGACATGCGGAAGGCTGATGACACCGCGTTTAAATTCATCACGGATGAAGTGACAATCAACCTCGATGTGTTTAGTGCGTTCATGAAAAACCGGATTCTCAGTAATCCGTATTGCAGTATTATCTGCATAGAGGGGAGTAGCACCATCTGCCGGAAAACCCATGTCAGAGAGTAGACCACGGAGCCAAAGAATTTCAGAGCAGGCAGCAGACATGGCTCGGTATTCAGCTTCAGTAGAGGATTTAGAGACTGTGCCATGTTTATTGCATTTCCAGGAAATAAGACAATCACCCAAAAACATGCACCATCCTGTTGTTGATCGGCGAGTATCAGGACAACCAGCCCAATCAGCATCTGAATAAGCTTTGAGACAGAGAGGGTTGTTGGATGGAAAAAACAACCCACGAGTCGGGTTACGAATAAGGTATCGAATGATGCGTCGAACAGCAGCCATATGAAGATGACGAGGAGCAGTCATGAACTGGCTCATTAGATTCACCGCATAAGAGATATCAGGGCGAGTAATCGTGAGATAAATCAAACTTCCGACCAACTGGCGATAAGTAGTAGGATCGGAAAGAAGATCGCCCTCGTCGCGACTGAGTTTGACATTCAGTTCGACCGGTGTATCTACTGGAGCAGAAGCAGTAAGGCCAGCCAAGTCAATGAGATCAACAGTGTATTTGTGCTGATTGAGAAAGAGTCCTGTAGATGTTTGATGTACTTCAAGACCAAGGAAATAGTGCAAGGGTCCGAGATCTTTCATGTGAAATGTCGCACTAAGAGAAGCTTGCAGCTCCTGAATCATTTGAGCATTAGGACCAGTAATAACTATGTCATCAACATAGACAAGCAGTATGGTGATCCCGGATGGAGCATGATGAAGAAACATAGAAGGGTCATAGGGGCTGGGATGAAAATCTAAACGCAGAAGAGCAGCTTGAAATTTCTCAAACCAGGCACGAGGAGCTTGTTTCAGCCCATAGAGAGAGCGACGAAGTTTTGCAACCATACCCGGTCTGGATGAGCATCCCCTTGGCAGACGCATATAAACATCTTCTTTTAGGTCACCATGGAGAAACGCATTCTTGACATCCATTTGATAGAGGGGCCAAGACTGGGATGCAGCAACAACAAGAATTGTGCGGACAGTGGTCATTTTTGCAACTAGAGCAAAGGTTTCGTCATAATCCACGCCATATTCCTGCCTATTTCCAAGAGCGACTAGGCGCGCCTTATAGCGATCCAAGGTACCATCAGATTTTAGCTTGAGAGAAAAAACCCATTTACAGCCAATAGGTTTGACACCTATAGGAGCTGACACAACATCCCATGTATGATTTTTCTCCAACGCATCAAGTTCATCTTGCATAGCCTGGTTCCAACATTTGTCCTGCACGGCCTGAGAATAGGATTGAGGAATAGGAGAGGAGGACAAAGTTGCCATTAAGGAAGGATGGGAGAACCCATAGCGATCAGGGGGTACCGAAATGCGAGTGGAACGACGCAATGGAGGAATTGCAGAGGGACCAGGAACCTCAGGTAGACCTATGAGCTGAGGATGGAGACTGGACCCCCGTGCTGGGCCTTGGACCTGTTGGGCCTGCTGGGCCTTAACACAAGTCATGCCTCAAACTCTTTCTCATTGGATGATTTTAATTATCGGACTATTGTCGTTCAAAAGGACAGTCAAATCAATGGTCCACATTGAATTAGAAAGAATCCATTGAACTTGTGCAAAAGGATTTTCCTATCAAGGAAAATGTCATAGGATGACCCATTACTCATTCCACTTCTGATGCATGGCCTGGAAAACATGATCGGCCTGCCTGTAATTTCTTGTTGTATGAAAAAAGTCCATCTCTGTCCTAGCATTTTTTTAGTACTTTTGGCAATTCTTAACATTGCTAAGTATGTTCTGTTTTGTGTTCATATTTTTGTATTTTAGTTGCTCTTCTATGAACTATCTTGATTTTTTTTTTTTTTTGGTTTTTGGTTTTTCCTCATATCAACCTCATATTTTCCGACATTGTTGTGTCTTTAAATATTTCAGTGTCATTGGATCATATCCATAGCGAAGGTTAGGGGATGCTCCTAGTCCTGAACTAAAGGAGCATGGCCAAATATCTGGTGCATGTTTGGATGCAGCATTGGCCATTATTCCAGAATTGAAGGTAACCACTAACTTCCTCTTGTTGATTCATTTACAATAAGATGCAGCTCATGTCTATGACAATATTTCAACTGTGTTGGTTCAATCCTAATATCAAATACCACAACATGGGAAACCGATCATTCCTACCATTTTAGCAGCCCTTTTGCATTCATGATATGATCTTTTATGGGCCATGATCCAGGTTAGAGGAACGGTCTACAACACACCAAATGGCAATTGTGTAGGAGACTACATTGATGTGATCAATTTAGTTGATGCTCTTGTCAAGGCTCTTGGCAAGGCAAAGCTGAAGAAAGATGGCATTATAATGTTGGCATGGGCAAAGGTTTGTTGAAACAACTCTCAACCTTTACTAACATTTTGCCAATCTTTCTATACAAGGGGCAGTGATGATGTTTTTATTGATGGAAGAAGTTAGCTTGTGATATCAAACAGATATGGGCAAATGTTTTCTCTTTGCATATATGGCTTGGCAACATTGGAGGGTTGTGTCTCTTTTGTTACTCAGGCAACCAACTGCTGCAGCCATGGCAGAGAAATGGCACCCACCCACGACATGCCTGATGAAAGGCGAATCTGAGCCTCAATAATTATTTTCTCTCCCTATATTTTTTACAGAGAAAAAATCTAGATCTTCATAGGAATTCCATCAGAACTACATGCATGTATAAACATCCTGATGTTTAGGATTTTTTGGGTACCTAAATGTGGTTGGAAGGAGGATTACTCAGGTTAACAGGGCCCGATTGGGATAATATGTTAGGTGGGAGTGGGACTTTGATTTATCTTTTTCAATGCAAGTTAAGGTAATAGCTTTTATGAGTCTATCTGATTGATTGTCTTTAGAGTGAGATTTTATGGAATTTGAAATACGGGTCCTATGGATATGTTACATATGTACGATTTTTGCTTCATATGGAAAAGATACTGTGAGGTATTGAAGTTAAAATGTCAGGTTTGAAAATGGGGAATTCTGTAACATCATTGTGAAATAGGATCCTATCATTTGATCCAACATAAGGGAACTTGAAAATTTGTGAACCAGTGTCAATGCTTACTGATGGATGGGTCTCAAATCTGAACCAAGCAGAGCTTAATTAGCCAGAGAGAGCCAGTGCTACTTCTAAGTGGAAATGTGTTTTATTTTTTTTACTTTTCCCCCTTTTTTTTTTAATTAAGTTGCCAACTGACTTGATCTCAATGTAATGTAAGCTCACCCAGTCTTAAGGGACTACAGAAAAAGGCCATTGAAGGATATACTATTCATCATTGGGCACTGTTTCTTTTTTCTTTTTACCCAGCTTAGGGGCCTGGGACCCAAGCCCACTTAAAAAGTACAATTAAGAAAGGCACCATGTATATGGGTTTCTCTGCCATGTTTTGTTTGGGTAACTGTGGATGCAAAATAAAGCTGAAAATTGACTTGGGTTGTATATGAGGTGTTGTATTGAAAATTAGGTGCCATGTGATAGCACTCAGGTGTTGGGATGTTGTATATGAGGGTTTTTTTTTTTTTTTTTTTCAAAAAATTAATACCGGCGGCTGCTAAATGTATTTTAAAAACTATTAGGGCGGTCGCTAAAGGTATTAATTTTTTTAAAAAAAAATATGTATTGAGTATTAGCGACCGCCATAATGCTCTTTTGCGACGAACTTATAGCGGCAGCTGCATGGCGGTCTCTGAGCGGTCGCTAAAGAGTATTAGCGACCGCCAGGTCACTTTTAGCGATGGCTATTGGCGGCCGCTAATGCCCTGTTTTCTAGCAGTGTGGATAATGGCAAGAAATATGACTCAAATTCAAACGTTCATAAAAATCTCTTAAGAGAGAGGTTTTAGGATAGAAATAGTAGCCCAAAGTGAGGTGGCACCTTAAAATAATGTGGGTTTTTTGTGCATATTTCTTTGAAAGGAGAGACTTTTTAGGGATGAAGTGACACCCCTCACAGCCCACCTTCCCCTTTGCTTTAATATAGATAATGGTATTGCAAATGACATTTTATGCTTAGTGTAGGACTGATATAGTGCTTTTTTTTTTGTTTATGCGGGGATTAAAAGTGTATCTCATATTCCCATGTCCACCACTCAATTTGGGATTATTCCAGGTTTTGTTACACTTAGCCTAGATTTCTCTTTCTATTTTTTTATCTTTTTTTTTTCAGTTATGCACAAAACAGCCTCAGCCGAGAGTCTCCATGTATTTTAGTTGAATGAGCCCCGCGAACTTGAGATATATATGCAGCCCATTATATGGACCTATTTGATGCAAAATTTTGAATCTATGTGCTATCCAATATAATGAAAGATTATTAACACAAACCACCTGCCTATTAACAATACATATTTCGCGGGTTTTGGTATATTACATTAAAATTCTAAAATCAATATAAAATTAAATCTAAAATATTTTCTAAGCAAACATACATTATAATATTCATATAAGTTCTTAAAAGTCACATAGAAAATCAAATAGTGAGAATTTATAAATTCGTATTTGATTTATAAAATTAAAAATTAAAAATAATATATTTATCTATTTTACATTTATTTTTTTTTCTCAATTAGTACCTCAAGATAGCCTCAAATTAAATATATCTTTATTTTTTTGGCCGGGGCTAAGTACGGGGCCTGCATTGCTAGCTGGATTGTATATATAGTTATATCTATACATACATATACTGATGAGATTGACATCTAAATAAATCATAATAGTCTAGTTTTTTTGTTTTTTTGGTAGAAATCAAATTATTCTAGTTGGAACAAGACAACTGCCGAATTAGTCAAAATACATTGTCTAGGCGGATCCGAATGAAACCTATTTTATTCCAACTACTTCTAATTAAAAAGAGAGGAGAGTCAAAAACTCCTTGTCGATTCACACTTTTATCTCTCTTTATAGAAATTGTAATGCTTCTAAATTCACACTGTAAAGAAAATTCTGTGAAAGCCACCTGCCTTCGTGACATCAGTGATACCCTCAGTAGGTGATAGGACGTTATTATCGGATCTTTCCGGCAAATATAAAAAGAGAAATCCCCAAGTTCTGTTAAGATTTATAGTTATGAAATTCAACCTTGCTCTTGACTGAGTCATTGTGAAATATATAAGAGGATATTACTGAAAAATTCGCCTTAGATGTGTACTGTATCAAAAAAGGTCCTCATAGTTTCTCTATAATAATAAAAGCCCTCCAGCTAATCTTCACTTTTATTTGAGCAATGGTATCGTCGCTCATCTCTTTTTCTTCTTCAACTTAAACGAGAAGAAAAAAGTGAAATTTGGCCGAGGGCCTTTATGTTTACAGAAAACTATGAGGGTCTTTTTTGGTGCACCGAATATCTAAAGTGATTTTTTCGACATTTATCTCGATATATATAAATAAAACTTACAGGTCTATATTGGTATTTTAATTGGTCCTGCTGTTGCTTACTTGTTTTTAGGGAAGGGCATGTGTGAGAGTACATGAGCTAAGCCCGTCATGTAGCCAGTACAAGAAGTTTTATTGGAGTGGCAACATTAAATTACTTGGTCTAATGACCAGATTTTGTTTTTGGTGAAATCTAAAACCATGCATTATCAAGGGAAATGAATCTATTTTGACAACCTATTAGATCGGCCCCTCAAAGTATAATCTTTATGACTACAAATTTGACAAAAAGACCTTTTGGATTTGATTTATGCTCTAGGTTTACCTATTTGAGTCCTAATCCAATAAGGTCAGGAGTTAGAGAACCAAAGTTCATTACTTTAAATTCATCACTGGAGCCCATATATATATATATATATATATGAGGAAGGCTCTCATAAGCTTAAGCTTAGGATAAGATTGATTGACAAAGTCTTAACAGCAAAAGCAATTTTATGAAGAAGCGGTTAAATTGAGACCAATGAATTAAGTAGTCAAGATGATCCCGACCCACCTACTTCTTCTTCAGCCCCTCTATATGGACGGACTTTTGGGGTCGGTCTCCAAATTTCTTCTTAGAAAAAGAGTAAATCACAGCATGATCAAAGCAAGCAAAGCTGTAGATCAAGACCGGTGAAGTAGGCAAGATGATCGATCCCTTACTCAACTACTTCTTATAAAAGGAGTAAATTGCAACATCAAAGCATAGCTAGCTCTAGAAGACCGATGGAGTAGTCAAGATGATCGGGACTAGCACCCACTTCTTAAAAAAGGCAAAGTTTTAGAAGACCATTGAAGTAGCCAAGATGATCCGGACTCACCTGCTTCTTAAAAAAGGAGTAAATTACAACATCAAAGAAAAGTTGTAGTATTACTCCTTCAAAGAAAAGTTGTAGATTATTCATGTCACAATTTTTTCTCTGTCCTTTTAAGGTAAGCTGACTCGGCAAGCTCCTTTCATTCGCAATGCAATTTTAATGAAGCTGACCTCCACCACAATAATGATCGAGTCTCAAGTTTTAATACTATGAACAGTAGACCAACAAATTATATCATTTCTTTATTATTTTTAATTTGAAATAAAGATGCCAATACACCAGTGGTCAAGTGATGAGACCTCTCCATCCAAGGAAACAAGCATGATGGATCCATGCGTCTGATATGATGGATCTGAGTACGTGGATGTGTGAGTATATCCCTGAGTTTAAAAAAAAGAAAAAAAAATTGAAATGAAGTAATAACAATATTTTTTTCTACTAAAAAACAATGTTCAAGCTAGCATTCAAAGCCACATGAATTGAGGTAGGCCCTTTTCTTGTCTTTTTTTTTTTTTGAAATTTACAATAGGAATTCTGAATGTCCTCGAAATTTTGAAATTCCTATCCGAGATTCAACGTTCATTTAGAAGAATTTAAAGGATTTCAAAATTTTAAAATTTCCAAATGCTTACAATGAGGCATTTCCTAAATCCAAAATCATCCTCTAGCAGTTGTGAATTCTAAAGTCTCACAATTCTGAAAGTCCGGACACACTAAAATATATGTGTATATATATGTATGTATGTGTATATATATATATATAAATATGGGGATATGTAATTATATTTCGGTACCTGATTAAGAGAGGTTGTGACCCATTGAGCCCTCAGGTGAGGTTAGAGAGTCCTCGGGTGAGAGAAGACGTCCTCAAGTGAAGAAAATATGACTTTTCCAGAATTTATCGCCTATGTCACGTTTGGCACCCAAATCTTTAGGGAAAGGTTTTTGGTTTCCTTAAAGTTGTGGTAAATTCATGTTTGGCAATTGTAAATTTCCGAAAATTTGAACAAATATAAATCTTCATTTGTTAGGATTTTCAGATTCGACCACCTCCATAAGATTTGAAAATCCCAATTAAGTGAATTTGCACACTAAATCCTATTTTTCTCAGCTATATGCATCGATACACGCTAATATCAATGTGAAATCTTCAACTATACAAATCCCTAGTGAGAAATCCTTATTTCAGTGGTACTGAAGAATAATAAGATCTATGGACTCCTTATCTATTATCAAACATGCTCTAGATAATCAGGGTGAGAAAGGATGTTCTTTACCGTCGAGTTCTCTCCACACTCAAATATTAAATATAGGCCAACGTGCCATCAATTTTAGCCCCTTGATACAAAGGCATTGCTTAGAGTTGCTATCTATTTGACACCACGCAAATGGGCTCTTAGAGAAATGGAAAATTTTCTCATAACGGTTGCCGCCGCTATTACGAGGGCTCCCATTCTTTTGACAGGTCCTCTAGCCTTTTGGACGGTCGGATTGGTATGACCACATGCAGACTAGAGAAAATAGCCCCAAAATGGTGAGAACCTTAAAGCTGCCTTTGGGACTACTGAACAAACTTTATGGTATATGTATTATTTTAATTTTTAAGCTAGAAGGTTTTTGGTTCGATTTTGACCGACAATTTTAGTTTTGACCGGCGGTTATGTAACTACTCATGTAACTACCCACTCATTTTTTTCATCAAATCATGTTCCCGTGTAACTATATCATTTTTGCTCTAATTTCTCTATTTCTATTTTATCCAACTTATCTTAGGGAAAGATGTGATTTTTTTTAATATATAATTATTTATTTTACATTGCAGGGAGATACCGTGCTGAGCACTAGTTATCGGGCTAGTGTATTATTAAGGTAGATCTCTGGACCAAAATCCCTCTCTGCAAATCATGATTACCTGACATTCATAACAAATTCGAAAGGATCACCCAATATAAAATGTGAGGAAACAGTGTGAAATGACTTTCAACGGACGGTGGATATATAGCAACCTGAGTGACAATTGCAGCAGTTGATCTGAGGGGATGGATTAAAAAAAGGTGAGATTTCCTAGGCATGAACCTCCCAACATATCATAGGCCGCCAACTATGATGGTGTCAAATCTCAATTATCAACCGAAGGCTCCATATTCACAACCCAAGAACTTGAATTTACTGTACAAAACCTCAGGTTAAGGATCATACAATCCTTCTCAATTATCTGTTAAATAACTTTATCAAAGCCCCATGTGTTTCCTTAGAAAGATTAGTTAAAAGAGCCAATATGGCATTCCCCTTAAATGCATTGTACAAGTGATAGCTAGGAATAAATACAACAAAGCTATATTTTTATGAAAATTAAAATGACAAGATGATTAAAAGAGGCTGGTTCTGTAAGATGGATACTGATTAGCACCATAGTTCTTTTATAAGCTATACTGAAAGAAAGGGATTTCTCTTCACACTGATCAACAGTTATAAAAGAGAAAAAAAAAATTTAATTACAGCCCAAAAGCAATCCTCTGAATGTAATCTGGGCGTCTCTTGCTCGGCATATGGAGAAGACCTGTAATTTGGAGTTCTATAACTGCTCTGCAAAGCCGTGCTCTGAAAATATGCCGAGGATTGTCGTAGATTTCTGGAATTGGAACTAAAATGAACAAAAGAAATACATGCATATATATGATGAAGAGATGACACAAACCCATTGGTTTTAGGGTATCTATATAGTCTTAAGCAATACACACTAGTGCAAAAAAAAAAAAAAAAATGCTATAGAGACAAGGGATACAATTCAAGATCATGTAAACTTACAAATTCTGAATAAATTTATATGAGATGCAAAAAAAAAACAGTAGTTGGGGAAAATCTTCTCTGAATTGAATTGAGAACATAGCTTTGGAGAGTGAGCAAATGAAAATCAAATACTTGGATGTAGATTGTAATTCCTTAAAAGATGTACATGTCTACCCCCATATTCATGCATGTCAGAGTCACACAAAGCAAGGTTGGAATTGTTTGATGCAATGCAAAGTGCACAATGGAACATTTGTATTAGCAAAATCATCGCAAGCTGAGTCCTTTTAATGAAGATCAGCAGTAATGCTCTTTAGTACTGCAACGATGAGAACTAAGCTCGCTTGCTATGAAATCTTATGTAACTTAATTGTTATTTGACAAGTCATGGGGAGTAGTCACAGCAGAATCCCTTTCACTTATGGTATTCAATGACAAAAACCATGTCCTAAAATTTGTAGTCAACATTGAGAGAAGGATCAAGATTTTTTTGAAAGAATGATCTCCGCCAAGAGCTATGACGCTCTAAAGTCCCACATCGACTATAGAGAGGAAAGTGAATGAGATTATATGTAGAGCTTACACCCTTAATCTTGATGAATTGACGGACATCAGAAATAAAACCGTGAGGCCCATAATCCAAAGCGGACAATATCATTCATGAATGATATTGGTTGGGGCGTTACAAACATGAAAATCCAAAATTCTAATGCAGCAAAGTCCCCGACACTGAGTCCATTCCAATCCCTATTACAGTTACCTATTGTACTTCCCATAACAGAAACAACTAAAACCTAAATATTAGATAGAAATACTTCTTTTTACTTATATTGAATAAAATGCTTCTCGGTTAACAAAGAATCATGTTTTAATGGCTAGTTAACAAATAATCATATCAATCCCCCGTCAAGATAAGTTTGAGTGGCAGTACTGTAATCTACTGGGAAACCATAATAAAAAAGTCCTTTATTAGTGTCATCACAGAAATAAGTAAAGCATAAATCTATTGATTGTTCAAGGTTGATTATAGTTCTGAAGATCAAAGTGGAGGCAGCATTGTAAGTTGGATATATAGTCTTTTCGCCGTGATTTATTTAGTAAATTCTTCTCCTTATGATCATGTCAAATGACACAAATCTTCCAGTATTACCTACTTAAGTTGATGATTCAATGCAACAATTACCATTTGGTTTGGAAAATTTTCAAAGGATATTTTTGAATAAACTTAATCGCATTTGTAAATAAAAGTTAAATTCATTCAAATTGGTGCCTACATAACATAGAACCAAACTGCAAATTCTAACTTAATACATTGGATATGCCTCAGGTTTTATGTCGATCAGATTTGTTGAGGTCAACGTCCACCCTCGCTTCTGAGCGGTCATAATTGTGGTCGAGCCCTCGCCCTCACCATAAAACTATTGTTGTGCTGTTTCCTATCACCAATTAGTTTTAGGATAAGTGATAGCTCAAACGGGAAAAACAAAGATACTAAAATTTTGTTTGTCCATTTTAAACATATAATAATTCCAAATGATGAGAATATTCACTTCTTGGGGAGAAACTGTGCATCTAATGGTTAGTCCAAATCAGTGGCGGACCCAGAAATCTTGTTTGGGTGGGGCTAAAATTTTTTAGACTTTGCTAGACTTTTTTCAACATAAACAAGTAGTGAAAGAGAAAATATATTGCATTTCAAAAAAGAAAAAGAAATAAGTCGCTAAAACTCATGAATTTCTATAATTTTATATGTGAAAGTCCTTTTGATTTGATGAATGAGATTGAATAGCTAATACTCTTTTGGGGCTATGTGTAAAGCACCCAAAACACCCTCTTCATTCTTATATGGCTTTATTCGTGCTTTGAGCAACATTGAGCTTAATTTTTTCATTGCACTTGTACATATATTGAGAAAAAAGAGTAGAATATTACAGTGGAGTCCAATTACTTAAATCCGAGCCATACAAAATAAAGGCCTTCAAAAGTATACGATATCGAGAATCAAAATTAATCTGACCGTTCGATTGACTTTTCATAAAACCATGATTAACATAATTTTTGTATATTTAGTTCTATATTTTTATCAATCGATTAATCCAACAGTGGAACCAACTCAGATGGAGGTCTCCATACTAATGGGGCTATGACGTTGGAATGTGGTATTGGCTTAATGAGTTCTTTAAGTTTTTCTATTTTATTCTTACTCCAAAGCGCTTGTCATTTAAACAAGGAGACACTTTTCAAGTGTCATGGCACTTCATCTCATCAAGACTTCCTTGAGTACTTTTTTAGTTTTTAGAAGTTTAATACTTGTATGACCCTACTTTTTTAATTTTATTATATTATTTATTTCAATATGTGTCTTAGTTAGACTGGAATCACACTTTCAAAATAAGTGTGCAACATACATAGGTAGTATATAAGTGGAACCACAAGTGGAACTACTGTTTTTAATTAGTCGTTTATGGGCAGAGGTTAAAAACGTTTTGTGGGTGGGACAGTTTTTTTGGGCAAGGATAGGGGCCATTATATATATATATATATAAATTTTTTGGGATTTTGTGAGCGGACATGGGGCGGTCGAACAGGTCCGCCACTGGTCCAAATGACTAAAAAGTACGCCGCAAAGTGCACAAAAAATAAACTTGTCATAAATACATAAAATTGTGCATAATATTTATGAGCATTTGCACAATCAACAATCTTTTGAAACAATATAAATTAAGAAGAGAAAATAGAGAATATATATATATATATATATTTATATATAATAGGCACCGTATTAGGAATGGCATGCATAAAATAACCAGCAGAAACATATATAGTATTAACATATAGTATATATTGTAGAAACAAGATTTTGAATCCTTCAAGAAATTGACATAAAATGGTATACCTCTCAGACATTATACGGCTGGCTACCTTGAATTTGTACTGTTTCAAAATCAAGGTCTTCCAGCAACTTGGGGCTCAGCTGAGATAGTCACGTCTAATTCGTCGGAGGAACCACCAACTTATCTCAAAACAGACCACATGATAATCGTCAGGAATTATTAGGAATAATAATGCTATTAACGTGACAATCCCCGCGATAAGGAGGTTGGTCGAAAGTCTTCCTTCTGGTGATGTGAAAGAGTTGGAAACAGCAAAGGTGAGCACAACTACCGCAATTGAAACGTATACGAGAATACCTGTTATGATCTTGGAAAGCCAGTAATTAGAATTCCGATTTCTAAACAGCACTGTGATGAGGGCCAGCAATGAATAAAATGAGAATTTGATAAGCAGGGAGTAATATACGAAACATTCTGGATTCATAGACGCCATGATCGATTTCCCTGCATAGTGACGCACTGCTTTCGGAGGTGAGGATTGTGGATCATAGTGCCATCCACTGTTTGCCCAAACACCTCCCGGAGGGTTATTATTGGTTTGATAGATCACACCGAAAAACAGTCCACCAGCCGTCAGCTTTATCGTATTAGGCAAACTTCTGAGGTAGTCATCTGCTGCCGTCGCTATCTTCATCAGTTGCCATATTGGCCTCGCTGTTTTAGCCCCAACACCGACTAAGGTCCAGTCAGTTTTCCATGAACCAAATCCCTTTCTAGCTTCTTGCAGTGAGACATCCAAGGGGGTAAAACCACTCTTGTTTACAGCGTTAACGTCCAGCACTCCTCCTATTCCTTTTTCGTGCAGAAACTCTATGACCTACAACACAATAATAAATGTATGTTTGAGTACGTCGGTACACGGTACACAGAGAAAAGGGCACAACAATAGTTTTATGACCGCCTCAACAATCTCTCTACCTTTATGGTGAGGGCAACGGCACACCCACCACCAACTGCTTGTTCTGTTCGTGATAACCCAGACAGATTTGTTTCTGGGTGGGGTGGGGTCTACAAAGAGAGCGCTGAAACATACAGCCCTGTCTCTGAACAGCCTCGTGAGCGATGTGGGACTTTACATAAAATCTAAAAAATAACATCAACTGTTGATGGAAGATGAAATCAATACCTCAGGCTGCCGCTTGGCTGAAAGGAGATGAAAGATGGTGTTGTCATCTCTGTCTTTCAACATCACAAATTCTGAAAAATTGATCGAATCTACAAACTCAGGCAATTTGACCAAGTTTACCAACGTTTTTAAGGCTTCGAACTGCTTATTTTTTGCGCACAGGTGCAGAATTGGATCTCCTGCTGCTGTCAACAAGGAAGCAGTTGCCCGGTAAGCACGAACCAACTCTTCTAACACGTCGAGTTGGCCTTTGATTGCCGCGAGATGCAGAGGTATCATTCCATTTTGGTCACGAACAGAACAAGCACTAACATCTGAACTCACTATCGCCTTCACTACTTCTACATACCCTCTCTCCGAAGCCAGATGCAGTGAACATTGTCGTTGGGAGTTCAACTTACTGCCGAATGTCGGTATTTTAGTTAACAACGTTTCAATCATGCAGGGCTCGGCATCCACAACTATCGAATGCATAAGGCCATCATTTATGGTGCTTTGGTCCCTCAGCCATTCGACGATTGACTGATCGCCATCCAGCAGTGCCTGCAACTTCTTTGGATCCCTACTCATTACCGCTTGGTCTAGCCTTCCATCTCCGTTCATCTCTCTCTTTTCTCTGGTATCTGCAGCCAAGAACCATAAAAGAGACGCAGGTTTCTCTCTCCAGGTTTCTGCACTTGGTCCCTTTTTCCCTCACTTTCTATGCATTTCCGACAGAAGGGTTGGTATTTACCTCAGCTGTTACATTGTTTGCCTGAAAATTTTAAGAGTTTTTTCACTAAAATTGACTTTTCCCTCCTTCTCTAAGTCTAAATATTCCATTCCATGGCTACAATTACACCATTTTAGGACTAAAATACCCATAGTGCAGGAGAAAGATGCGTTCTTATAAATGGGTTTGGAATTTTGGGTAATGAAAACATTTGAACTTGTATTATTGCATTTGTGTGCCAAAAATGTAATGGTGTAAATGGATTTGGATGAAATATATAGCATAATTATATAATTGAGAAGTTGTCATCTAAATACATTTTCTTATATTCTTTTAGATCTTAGGGAATGGTTGGATATGTACAAAATAAACATTTTTAAATCTAAATACTAGCAAAATAAATATTACATCATAAAACACTTTAGTATTAGGATATTGCTGTTCTTTGATAGTTTCCAAAACATTCAATAGATTTTGAATGAAGTAGTTTCGCAATCAGCTTATATTATAATATATGCTAAATTCAAGATTGACATTAAAAAATGGTCAATAAGTTTATGAAAAATTTTCAATAGTTTTTTTAAATGACAAAACGACGACACCATTTCCTAGGAATTAAATTCAATGAAAATAAAAAAAAATCTATAATAGTTGTGTGGGATACTTTCAAGATACTGAGATTATCCTAGTTTCGGTAAAAGTACTGGCTAAGCATGTCTTGATCTCAGTCTTATCCATCTCGGCAATAGTGCCAGAATGCTTCCATATTAAGGTCATGCCTGACCTCGGTACCATCGATCTTTAGTTCGGTTCGATTAACCGAGACGAGCACTGACAACTATACCTCTATAAAGACTCAACCACGTTATAGAACGTATAAAAGGACAATGACATGCATTGGATAAAGATAAGAAGTTATTCGTATCCGATGGTTACGTCCACAATCCCTGAAAGAGCGGGATCCACAACTCCCGAGAAGTCAAGGTAAGGTCCGATGGGATTCTACCATTAAGAAGTCAGGATACGGTCCGATGGGACTTTGCCATTAAGAAGTCAAGGTATGGTTCGATAGGACCCTACCTCCCAAGAACCAGGACAAAAGTCAAATGACTCTCACCCTATATATACAAAGAGCAAATCCAGAAGAGGTACGCACAAGCATACATACTCTCAAAATCATGTTTCCCTCTCCTTCCCTCTTGTTGAGTTATTGAACTAACTTAGGCATCAGAGTGTCTTGCACCGATAGTGGCTAAGGTCTCTGATCACTGTTTTCTCCTTCCCTTTCAGGTTTCCAGCATTCAATTTTTCCCAAGAAGTTTTATATCCATCAGATTAAGTCCGTAATTACTTAGGCCCCACACAATTGACGTCGTCCGTGGGAACTGATTGAATCAAATTCACAAACACCATGCCTCCAAAGGTTAAAAAGGGCGGAGAATCATCAAGGACCTTACCACCACCATCGGTATTGCCAGCGCAATTGCCGCCAGTTCCTCGCCAAAGGAGATCCGAGGCAAGGTCTGGTGCAGTGAGCATGGAAAGGCTTGAAACGTAGTCAGGTTCATCTTCAAGAGGCGTGACGACACCTCCCTGGCAAAATGATCCTATTGGAGCATCCCCGACGGGATAATTCCCCGGCATCAAGCGGATCATATCAATCCCATCACCGGGCTAATGGCGACGATGATAACAACCCGCTCCTCGCAGATATCAGGGCCCAAAACCTTGTTATCGAAGAGAAAGACGAGTTGATTCGTCGACTTCAGCAACAGCTACAAGAAAGGGCGGCAACCCCAGTTCCACCCTCTAAATGTCCTTTGGTTGAACAGGATTTGAGGCGTGTCCTGAATAACAAGAGGCGCGACCGAGCTTATGATAAGAGCCCAAGTGGCAGCCATTCGAATAATGCCTAAAGGAGACTGAGGTGAAGACCGGAGGACAATGATGATTTGAAAGAGTGGCTTGATCGACAAGTCAAGCAAACAGTCCAGCAGAACATGGAGGTGGTCGGTTTCACCCGAGATCGATACATCCTTTCTCTCAGGAGATACAAGACTTTTCTCTCCCTGAAAAGTTTAATATTTCGAGGTTCATTCTTTATGATGGGACTTCGGATCCAGCAGCACATCTCCGACATTTTACTCAGCGGATGTCGGTATGGGGTGATATAGGTCACCTGAACTGTAGGGTTTTCTCTTCCAGTTTAGGAGACCTCCCCCTAAAGTGGTTCTGTGCACTCTCACAAGGATCAATTTTGAGTTGGCGGCAACTCCGGAATTCCTTCATGGAGAAATTTCAGGCTCACAGGGTCATCCCCAAGATGGACGATGACCTGATGGCCATCAGAATGAGGTGGACCGAGAACATCACATAGTTCGCCAACAGGTTTTGGGTATTGTATATAGCCAAGTCAAAGGCACCACAGATACAGTGGCAATCAAGTCCTTCAAACAAGCTCTACAACCATGTAATGAGCTTCGGAAGGACTTGGTTCGGTTCCCCGCGGGCAAGGTGAAGGCATCGATGGCCAGGTTGAATCAATTCATCGAACATGAAGAAGACGAGGCTTGAGCTAGGGAAACCTTCGGGCCCTTGGCAGGAAGATAGAGCCTCCAAAAAGGACAAGAAGTCATCTTGGAAGGAGGAGGCAGACCGAAACTGGGCATCTACAAGCTCGGCAATGGTCTCGGCCTCCACCTCGGGGGGCGGAATGAAGTCCAAACCAGCTGCAGCTTCCTATAAGGCAGTGAACACGATCTTTAAGGAACCAATCTACAAACTCCTTAGAATGATCAAGTCGCAACCATACTTCAAGTGGCCGCAACCAATGAAAGGAGATCCTTCTAATCGAGATCAGAGCAAATTCTGTACTTATCACAAGCAAAATGGGCATAGAACCGAAGACTGCATGACCTTCAAGTCCCACTTTGAAAAGCTCTTCAAGGATGGACATTTGAAGGGTTACATCAAAGATGAAGACAGAAATAACAACCGAGCTCATCAACACTGAAATGATATGGTCATGACAGCGATGAGCCGGAGGGCATCATTAACGTCATCCACTTAGCTCCCGCACCGAAAGGGGGCAATCAAGCTCGTACCGAGGCCAGGAAGGCTTCGCACAACAAGCAAGTGATGACGACCGAGCTAGAACCAGCTGCCAACAATGCTCGGAAAGAGAGGCCCAAAATCTAGTTTTCAGATAAGGACCTAGATGGGGTCCTACTCCCCCACAACGATCTTCTGGCTGTGACCTTGAAGTTAAAGAACTTCAAAGTACAGAGGATTCCCGTGGATCCCGGGAGTTCATCAGAGATCATCTACTTCGACTGCTTCGAGAAGATGAGTCTCAAAGAAGAAGACTTGCGTGAAGCACGCACTCCTTTGGTGGGTTTCAGTTCGAAATCAGTGTACCCCAAGGGGGAAATCACCCTCAAAGTACAAGCTGAAGGAGCCAGCATGTTACCCGACTTCCTCGTGGTGGATGCACCATCCCCGTACAATGCAATAATGGGAAGAACTTGGCTGCATAATATGGAAGCTGTGCCTTCCACTTATCACCAGAAATTGAAGTGCTCGTTAGAGAATGAAAACGGCAGAATTGAGGTGATCACGGTCAAAGGTGACCAGCACATGGCCAAACAATGCTTGATGGCCGTAGTACCTGGTGAAGCTGAACCAAAACTGGTGCATATGGCCGAGCTGGACAGGCAAGCCGACACCTAACTGGCACGGTCCGTTCAAGGTGGTCTCAGTTGCTGGGCAATCAGCATACAGACTTGAGGACATGGATGGTAAAGAGCTAACACGACCATGGAATGTGATCCACCTCAAGAAGTATTATTTCTAAATTTTTCTGTCAAATTCTATTCAAAATTAGTAAAAGTTGTTGCTCTTTGTTGCTTTTGATTCCTGCAAAGTTGTAGAACTCAGCAATTACCTACCTAACTGCTACGGAGCATTACGGAAATAGAGAAAAAGCCTTAAATAGTTAAGGCACAGATGAAACATCGAGTTAAAGAACTTGGTGGCTACCTCGGTGTCGGGAATAAAATTAAATTCGGTTATGGAACCAAGTTTAAAGTATTCTATCACCGAGGTAAAATTTTGCAATACCTTGTATTAATTGTAGTTAAAGAACTTAATCCAGTTTGTTCTTGATAAGTCCGGTTGATGAACTGAGATACAGTACGAACAATTTTGGTATTTGGATACAAGTTAATTTTCTTGAGTTAGGGAACTTAAGATAACTTTATGTCCGGGATTTCGGTTATTGAACCGAACTTAGCAAATTGATCTCCCGAACAAACAGAGAACTCGGTTAAGGAACTGAGGTCAAAACACATGCAATCTTCGAAGTAACGTTTGGTTGCAAGCGTGAAAAAAGGAAAACCGCAATTGTATTTGCAAGAAAATATTCATCATTACAACAAAACCAGAAGAAAAACAACAGAGAAAGTCTTCAAGCAGCAGGCTCGATGGTAGCATCAGCCTTGGTTTGAATGGCTTCTGTCGCGGCAGCTTCAGCAAGACCCTCGGCCTCAGTAGACGGAGTGGGGGCAGAGCTTGTTCCTAGCTTCGAACTCTGGTACTTCGGAGGGTTCTTGTAAGCAGGGTGGTCTTCAAGGATTCCCACTTCTCTCAGCGTGGCCACACTTGATCCCTCACAACTAGGACCTAAGCCGTATAAATCGAAGTAGCCTCTGCCACCCCTTCATTGAAAGCAATGTCAGTTTTGGCCTGAAGTTTGGCCTCGAATTCGACCTTTTGTTTCTCCAAGGAGGCTTCAAGTTCGGCTGCCCTTTCCTTTTGGATCTCTGTCTCGGCCTCCAATCTGTGATTCTCAGCCATGGCCGTGTTGAGTTCAATCTTGAGGCCGTTGTTTATTTCTACTTGCTCCCTCATTTTCTAGGTGCTGGCATCCAAGGCTGTCTAAAGATTTTTTTTCTCTGCTTCCAACCTAGGAACCGTTGGGCCATTCTGCTGAAGCCTCTCCAGAGCGACCTGGCACTTCTGCACCATCTGTAGAAGAAATAGGCATTAGAAAGCGGCCACCGAAATGAAACACTTGGTAAATTTTAAGAAAGCTTAAAGCTTACCGTGATGGCTGACTGCATTGATGACAGGACTAGCCTCGTATTGTCGAGCTCCCTGTGCCTTGCCATGTCCTGTGGCAAAGCACAGGCCTGGCCAAGTGCAGCAATAATGAAAGCATTGTCATCAGTCTTCCTGGCTCGAGCTGGAGACTCGGTTTCTAGAGGGCCGGCCCGGTGGAATGCGGTGCCGCAACTGCACTAGGACTCTTCTCGGCAAGGGTCTCAGTCCTAGCCCTCTTCTCTCTCTTTGTGCTTCCTCTTGTGAGGTCTCGGCAGTCGTTGGTGAATGTTGCCAAATTCCTGAACTTGGACCAGGAGCGGAAGTAGGAGCAGCAACAACAAGGGGCGTGAGGGCACGAGGAGCTCGGCTTCCCAGTGCCAAAGCCCCCAGATCTTGAACAATCACCGGAGGTCGACGTCGTTGCATGTTCTCTTCTTCCTCCAAACTTGATGATGAACTGGAGGAATGGACTACTTGGTGTGACCTTCTCGGCCTCAAGGAGGTCTCGGCTTCTCCTGCGGTTATATTAGCTTCAGCGGACCCAGTGGCCCCTGTCAGATCCAGAGGTGGTGGCCTCGGCACCAGAAGCGATCCAATGCTCAACGTCGGTCGGGGCCTGTACAGGCTCTGTTCTTTCCGTTTTGGCGTGAGCTGGGCGCCCTCCCCAAGGTTGACCAGTCATCCTCTTGATAAAAGAATGGCACCTCGGCTCGTAATTCAGGTACGACCAGGCGACTCGGTATTCGTGGCCTCGGTAATTAAACACCTCCCAAAACCAACTATCGTTCTTTACCCAACCGACTCGGGGGGCTTCTTTTCTTCTTTGGTGGATGTCTGCACCACAAACAAAAAATATGTCAAGTACCTCGGCAGAGAAGAGGAGAAAAATATGAAGGAAATATAAAAGCTGGGAGGTCAGTGGCTACTCGGTGGGCTCCCGAAGCCAAGGGGAATCTTGTCACTCCTTGCCACTTCGGGCACCGTTCCTGCGTATACCTAGTTGCCTGATACGAACAGGCGGTCATCCCCAGCATATTTGTTGGAGTCTTCTAGATCATTGATGATCTACTCCCGGTTTGCCTTGGTTCGGAGAAAATAGGTGTTGTCACCTCCTCCAGATTTGCAGAGGTCATAAACATCCTCGATATCATGGACCCCAAGGTTAATATCAATCAAAGATTCTATTGAGTTCGACAACACCCATTATAATTTTGAAATTGTTCAGCATCAACTGGCAAGGGCAGGGGTGCCATTTCTTAAGGCAGTTTTTAAGAAGGAGGTGAACGGGGAATGGAACCCCACCTTCGACTATGGTGACCAGATAAAATGGCATCCAACCATTAGAGAAGGAATAACCATCGAAGGGATTTTCCGGGTCATTCAGCCTAATGAGGACATCATCAGGAATCCCGTAATTGGCCCTAAATTTGACTATGGCCTCTGGGTTTCTACTCTATGCCTATAGATACCCATTATCGAGACTTGAGTTCGATGGAAGTCAAGGAACTAAAGAAATAAAGAACAAGAAATGGAAAAGGGGAAGAAGGTCAAAGAAGCTCAAAAATAGAAATAAACAAGATGGGAAGGGAGGACTTGCAGACACGAGATGGACGAAACTGGGCTCAAAGGATACTGAGCTCTGATTTGCAAGAACTCGACCTTGGCGGAACTTCTCTCTTCAACAAACCCTCTCTCCGCTCTGACGAAGATGAAAGAGAAAAATGAGAGAGATCTCTAATATATAATGGAAAAGAGGCGCCCCTTTCGAATTCTGAAGACGCACGTGCGGAACGTCGCTTCTAGTACCGTGCACGTTCTCTTCAAGGCAGTGCACACCTTTTCATAATGATTGGATGACCAACCAGGCGGTGACACGTGGTGCCGCCAGTACATCTTCTGCATCGATTGAGGTGTGCCATTAATTACCTCAGGCAGATGAAGCGACATCGTGATAGGGATCAGATGTCATCAACCGACACCGAGATGAAATAAAGTATGAGCTTCAGACCTAATATTCAAAAGGTTCTCCCATCATAATGCTCAGCTTCCGACCTCAAAGAGTTAGGGAACTCTAAGAAGTCAGAAGCTATGGGCAATAGTGTGGTTTATTTTCAAGATACCGAGATTATCCTAGTTTCGGTAAAAGTACTGGCGAGGCATGTCTTGGTCTCGGTCTTATCCATCTCGACCATAGTGCTAGAATGCTTCCATCTTAAGGTAATGCTTGACCTCGGTACCATCTTCAGTTCAGTTCGGTTAACCGAGACGAGCACTGACAACTGTACCTCTATAAAGACTCAACCATGTTACAGAATGTATAGAAGGACAATGACATGTATTGGATAAAGATAAGAAGTTATCCGTATCCGATGGTTACGTCCACAATCCCTGAAAGAGCGGGATCCACAACTCCCGAGAAGTCAAGGTAAGGTCCGATAGGACTCTACCATTAAGAAGTCAGGGTATGGTCCGATGGGACTTTGCCATTAAGAACTTAAGGTATGGTCCGATGGGACCCTACCTCCCAAGAACCATGACAAAAGTCAAAGGACTCTCACCCTATAAATACAAAGAGCAAATCCAGTTGAGGTACACACAAGCATACACACTCTCAAAATCATGCTTCCCTTTCATTCCCCTTTGCTGAGTTATTGAACTAACTTAGGCATCGGAGTGTCTTGCACGACAGCAGCCAAGGTCTCTGATCACTGTTTTCTCTTTCCCTTTCAGGTTTCCAACATTCAATTTTTCCCAAAAAGTTTTATATCCATCAGATTAAGCCCGTAATTATTTAGGCCCACACAATAGTATATTCAAGATAAGGAGTCCGTGGTAAAGTGGGTTTATTTCATTTAAGATAAGGGATTTTATGGTAAAATGAGCTCTTTTAAATTTGTAGGAATTCAATTTCATGTGAACAAATAGGTCTTACCTTTCATGGAACATAAGGGGTTTCTTGGAATTTTTAGAAATTCATGTCCATAATAATAGTATGAACCAATCATTTTTTTAACATTAATGAATTCATTTCTTTAAATCCTTGAGAATTCAACTCGATGCAAATAAACAGGCCTTGTTATATGTTCAGGATAAGAAATTAGTGGTAAAGCGGTTCCTTATAATTCTTAAGAATTATTTTCATGCAATAAAATTGACCCCATGAGTCATCTATCCTTACTATCTATCAATCAATGTGATTTTAGGTGTTAGAACCCAGAAAACTTACATTTTCGGATCATGAAAAAAAAGACCAGTTTTTATGATATCAATTTATCCTATTCTAGGCCCACCTTTCATTGTTTAATTAATGTTGATAATATGAACAACCACTTTCAATATGATCTTTGTATCAATTTTCACTTTAATATATAAAAGTGGATTGTACACATATAGGTGGGCCGCATAGGGTGCAGAGGAAAACAAAAATCATAACAAGAGGGGGAAAAAGTAAATATCAAGGAATGCAGATGCCTTAGGAAAAGAAGATTTGGGCAGTTTTGTCATTTTCTCTAACATGGAGAAGGTCTACGGAAATTAATAGTTTTGGTAAGGATGAGGGAAAAGCCATCTCTAAGGGCACGTTTGTGTACACACCCTTTCCGCGGAAAGGAAAAATCGCCACGTCAGCAAATTTCATAAGAATGGAAACCTTGGAAAAAGATTTCCGTAGAATTTAGAAATTTATGTTTGGTGCAAAAAAATTTTCCTTGTTGAATTGGTGCTAATGTTGTTTGGTGCGGCTGTGGATTCCTTATAGAAAATGAAATTTTCTTATTTGGTGAAATAACTTTTTGAAGAAAAATAACATAATATGTATATTATTTATTCAACATTAAATAATAATTTATTTAAGAAAATAAAAAATGAAAGAGTTGAAGAGTTTTGGGTTGAAATGGACAAGAGTGAGGAAAAGTGGGAAGAGTTTTCCGAGGAAATCCATTTCCCATACCCCCCATAGGAAACTCATTTTCACAATTATTAAGGAAAATGCTGACGAGGCAGAAAAGCATTTCCGTGGAATTGTTCCGCACCAAACGCCTGAAAACTGAGTTTTCCGCGGAAAACCACACACTTTTTTCCTTTCCGCGGAAAAGTGTGTGCACACAAACATGCCCTAAAGGTAAGCTATAGGAAAAAACTTCTAGTACAAAGTGTCCAATACTTACTGATCCGACTATGGGCCACATTCTTAGTTTATTCTTTTTAATAGAAAGTAGAGATGCGATATGATACAACTTAGGTGTCTATTCCATAGTTTGTCGATTTGGTTTCGGTCATCATTTTGGTCTAGCATTAAGATGGAATATTTCAAAAATTCGACAACTTTTCGGAATAATACAAGTTAAAAATATAAATATAAATAGAAAAATAAAAATGGAATAGGAATTATGCATGTTTCTTGATATGAGTATTGAGAAAAAAAATCTAAAAATAAAAATTTTGTTACAAACCGAAATGGATCGGAATTGACCGAAAGTGGATCGGAATTCAAACCATAATTTTTTTTACCCCATTCTGTTTCGGCTGGAAGACCGGAACCAAAAATTTCGGTCAAAATGAAATGGAATTGCCAACTATGGTCTATTCCCAAACAAACCCGCTTTTCAAATCTTACTTTTCTTCTCTGGTGATATTGTAATGCTTCCGTTTTTAACCCTGCTTGTCACTCCTTTGGATCTTTTAACACACTTTTTCAATGAAAAATGAACTACCTAATCCATGACAAAGGAAAATTATTCAAAAGAATATTAGACCATGGTGGGGAAGCGACCATTATTTTTAATGATTTTAACAATATGACCGTCCTTAAATGTGACATTTGCTTTTGAAAGGTCGAAACTTAAACAATTTCCATAGAGCTCTTCTTATAACAAATGTGTGATATTCTATGAATGTGTGATATCCTCGTAGTGTGATTTCTGCGATATCGCACGCTCCTAGCTAGAATATTCTATGAACAACTCCGCGGAAATTTATTAAACTTTAAACATTGACAGACGAATGTCAAGTCTTAAGACAGCTTTATAAGCAAAATCCCTTATTTTTACCTATAACAAGATCTTGTAATATAGGTCTGATATTTATATTTCATTTTATGTTAAATCGGAAACTATGGTATAGGAAAAACAATCTATTTTGACGACCTAATACATGGTAAACCTTATAAATGAAAAATCAACAAATCCTTCGTGTATTTGGTTTGTGCTTCAACGTCCTTGACTTGGTAAACTCCAAATTCATTTAAAAAAAATTATTTACTGGGGCCCATATTTCAAACCTTAACTTACCCAAAGTCATTGCTTCACATAAATTGATTAAAAGTCCCAACCAACTGCAACTTTCTAGACAAATTATTAAATTAAGACCAATTAAAAAAGTTCAGATAATCCAAGTCCAGACTCAACTACTACTAAAAATAAGTAGTAAATTGCAACGTCAAAGAAAAGTCGTGGAGTTTTACCCATATCACAATTTTCAAAGTCAACTTGCCTCCGTAATGCAATTTCCATGAGGCCAACCTGCTGCGTAGGGATATTATACTATTTATTTAGTATGGTACCATTACAACTTGTCCAATATCCATAGATCTCAAAATAATACTAATACTAATAATAATAATAATTAACAATAAATAATTAAATAGATAAAAACTAATTTAAATACATGTTGCCAATTAAATTAGTAAGAAACACTGATACCTGCAGAATAAAAGACCCGAAATTACAAATTTTAATCGGAACAGTCGGCCAAGAAATATTTCATTTTAGTATTATATAATTCGAAATGAAGAAGCTAATCCACTTGTAGTATAACTAGAAATTTCCCGTGCCTGAAGGCACGACGCACCACCGGACCTGGATATGCTTCAGACCGACCAAACCTAGGTTCCATGCGTCTCGAAAGCAAATCCAACCATAAAATGGATTCCACAAAAAAAAAAAAAATTCCAATTGATTGCCAAATGATATAATTCCATTCATTCAATTATTCTTAACAAAACTGAATCATGAAATCTTTCACCGAATTTGCTCATGTCATCTTCTTATCTTGGTCTTATCTCATCATCAATGAAGTAGTGCATTTTTTTTTTTTTTTAATGAAGAAGGGATGGCAATACCTGTAATAACTCAAACTTGCTAACCCTTTTTGCTTTTGATGGGGATGGCAAAAACTTGTAAATTTCTCCAACTTTTAGCCCCTTTTTTTTAAATGAAAAAGGGATGGCAATACTTGTAAATAACTCTAACTTGCTGCCCCATTTTGCATTCTCCTCTTAAATCCAAGGGTCCAAAATATCCCTTGGATTTATGTACATAAATCCAAGGGTCCAAAATGTCCTAGGATTCAAAGTCTGCTCTCCCATATTATATAGACTAGCGGTAACCCCCGTTGGCACGATAAAAAAATTATCGTAAATTAACTTATTTGGGTTTGGGGTTTACGATTTATTTTTCGGGTTTTTGATAAGTGGTTTACTTATAGGATTTAGTGTTATTAGAATCTCTGGTTTAGGTTAATTTTTTTTTTTTTTGTGTTTAGTATATATGATTTAACTTTTATACTTTAAGAGTTTACACTCCAAATTCCAAAAAATTTTATTTTTTTAATTTTCTTAACTTTTAATTTTTTTTAACACAAACCAAACCGGACCCGGCTCCCATGCTTTACTTTTCTGTTATTTTTTTCTATTTTTCTCCCCAACCATCCATTGAGAAAAACAGTGAGATGAATAGTAAAATAGGGTCCACAAAAACCAATCAGGCCCTTAGATCAATGGCATAACCTTTTAATTATTTTCAACTTTTAGCCCCTTGTGCTTTTGATGGGGATGACAAAACCTTATAATTATTTTCAACTTTTAGCTCCTTGTGCTTTTTAATGGGATGGCAAAACCTTGTAATTATTTCCAACTTTTAGCCCCTTTATGTACAGTGCTTTCCTCTCTCTCCTCTCTTTCTTTCTTATTTCTCTCTCTTCCACGTAGGACAAATGTCCCATCCACAGTCCTCCCTTGTGTAATACATAATTTATAAGCAAATTTTATTTCCTAATTTTATCAGTGTTATGAGAAGAGAGATGCATGGACCTGAACTTCGTGAGTCCATATCCACCGTCGCCTTGTTTGCTAGGCATGCAACCGTGTTTGGATTCACCTAGCTCTTGCCCATGGGAGGATGAGATTGAGAGGTGGGTCGAATTCGGATTCAGGTTCAGGTTTAGGTTCAGGTTCAAGTCGAATCGGGAGGTTGGATTGGCCTACGAGGCTTCAAATGGCAACTGGGGCTACTCGGGGTCTATACTACATGCACCGTTCGTGCTCTCAACCCATTGTTCACAAGGATGTCAAGTCCAACAATATCTCGTTGGATTCATTTCCACCACAATCACATCCCAAATCCAACAGCTCCTCAAGATTTTGGTTTCAATATGAATATTATTAGTTCATTGATTTGAGCACGTTTGTAGCGTGCAAATGCATTTAGGTCTTCCTTTTAGGTTGAGTTTGGAAAAGAGATGTCACGACCCGGCCCCGAGATCTGATTAGCTCGGACAGACCCCGAGTCGCGAATTCATACTTACTCCCGTAAATTTCAGATTAACAAAAGCTAAAACGAAACTCACAAGGGATATCAATTACAACACTTGTCAACTGTATACAATGGCGGAAATTATACATTGACAAAATATAATACACAAGTTCATTCTACATTCAAGAAAGTCAACCACCGTATATTTAATACAATACGGGGACTTCTAATTACATTCAAAATTGTTCCTTCGCTCTCAGCGATCAAATCCACTCGATTAAACCTCCTGGAGGTATCGGGCGGGTATCCTCCGCTGGCGGCGCGGCCTCGGCAGGACCGGCACGGGCATCTGGGCCTGTGACATTCACCAATAGTACTATGAACACGACGGTTCAACAAATACATACATGTTATGATAGTTCTAGCTATCACACAATCCAATGAGACAATGCATTAACAATAATAACGGATCCAGTAATATCATTAAGTTGATATCTACATGGACACTCTTATTTAGGGGTTGTCAAATGGTATGGAATACGTCAGTGTCTTGATCAGAGATCACTAACTTCCACGAGGTTCCGGAACACCTCAAACATCCGCTGCAGCAGAAATGGTATATTATGCAATTTATATGCAATGTCATATATTCACAATTTCAAGTAATAACTAACCAATGGTTATCAGACGTCTAAGCCAATCAAATGAGTGAAACATTCATTTTCCAATACACGTACTATTTTCGATGAATATCATTTGAGTTGTGTATTCGGAAACTTGAGTTTACACCTATGAAGGCTTATACATTAACAGTAATCAGCCTGTATACATTAGGCCTCAAAACAGACAACTCTGTACAGCGTCGGTTCACCTGTCGGTCAGCCCATCGGTTGACCGACGACTTCATAACGGTCGACCGACGATGCGTCGGTCAGAATTCCAGCAAGCTGAAATTCTGTGCATTCTGAACCATCTTTACGTTATCGGTCGACCTATCGGTCGACCGACCTTGCCCTATCGGTTGACCGACATTGCGTCGGTCAGAAATCCAGATAGCTGGAATTTCACTCCACCCTCCACATTACGCTGTCGGTCAGGTCATCGGTTCCTCGGTCGACCTGTCGGTCGACCGATAGCCACCTGAAAGCTCAGTTCGAGCTTCAGAATTCTGAAGCCAATTTTCTGGCTTCTTGGCTCAAATGAGTTCTAATGACTCATAAACACTACAAATCATAGAAACATGTAGTACTTGCCTTGCTTGAAGATCAAATTGGATGAAAACCCTTTGAGAGCTTGAGTTTGAGATAAAGACCTCACCAAGCTAAGCTTTACCACTTCAAAGTGAAAACCAACTGAAGAAAGAGGATGAAGGTGAGGAAGGCTCTTCCAAAACTTCTTGAAAGCCTTGCTTTGATGCTGGATGAAGAGAATTGAAAGAAAGAAGAGAAAATAGGAACGATGGGGGCTAGGGTTTTGAAACAAGAGTTCCAAAGAACTCTCTTTGCTTATATAAATTACGGAATTGCGTTTAGCCCCATAAGTTTCTATCATTTACAATTCGAGTCAAATGGATGGTCATTTGAATCAATATTCGTCAAACGACTTCGAGTCTTTGACGGAAGTTAATATACTCCTCGAGATACGCGCGTTGGCATCAAGAGTTTCCGTATTCGATGAAATACGTATAAAAATGTATTTACACAAAAGTCCCTCAATTCCTAGTTTGAGTTCACAAACTCATCAAATCCATTTACATAAGCTTATCAAGCTTAATTCATTCTCTTAAGGCTAAACCAAGTCCATTTGGTACTAAGCCTTCATTAATTTGACTAAACATGCTTAATTAGTCATAAGTGCGATTATCAAGAGTTAATCGTAATTAACTCGGGACGGGGTCTCACAAGAGAGGAAGAAGCCGAGTGGATCCGGTGTTTTTGTGGGTCCATATCGACCCTTACCTAACCTGTTTAGGGGAGGGTTGATATCGACCATAGAAAAAAAAAAGGAAAAAAAAGGGTTTTGGAGGCAAATTGCCCTATTTGGTGCAAGTTTGCCTAATATTTGTCCAATTCAATCATATGGCCACATTAATTGGTTTTTCGGGTAAAATCCTCTTAAAACAATAAAGATAAAGAGATATCTTTGCAGATGATAAGGCCAAAATCGAGTCAAGATTAGGAGTCTAATTTAGCAATTGAGTGTCAAATTCACTCTCAATTTTCAAATCAAATTGCCCGAGCAAAGAGAAGAGATGAACGCTGCAAGGCGTGTGATCGCTTTCCTTGATACGTTTTCAATCAATGGGTTATCAGGTGGGCCATCTATAAGATAGAATGAAAAACACACTTTATATGTGGTGAAGATCAACTCCGAAATTACTCATTTCCCACTAGGTTAAATAAATAAGTTTAAATCGGGAGTTTAAACTTATTTAAAAATGTAACCCTGTGCGAGGATAGTTAAACATGTGGAATCCACCACCCTATATCACCTGTAACCGCTGTACATGCATCGTTCTCACGAAACGGAGCACAATGGGAATATTAGGAGTGCACAAAAAATCCGTCGATCCGTCGATCTGATCCGATCTAAAGGTAAATAGATTGGTGATGGATTGAAAATTTTGCAATCCGTTAGCAACGGATCGGTGACGGATTTCACCCTCAATCTGCAGTATCAATCCGATCCGATCCGTTGGCAAATATAAATAAAAAAATATAAGGGTCTAAATATAAATTAAGATGTCTAAAAAAAAATTTAAGGGGTCAAAATGTAATTTTTTTATAACATATTTGATATTTTTCTTTTAAAATTAGATTGAACGGAATAATCCGATCCGATCCGATCCAATCTTCCACGGATCGGATCGGATCGGATTTTAACAATAATGGATTGGTGACGGATTCCAAATCTGTCAATCCGTTGGTAACGGATTGGTGACGGATTTGGCCCAATCCGCACCAATCCGATCCGTGTACACCCCTAGTGAATATTACCACGAAATGGTGCGCAATGGGAATATTATACATATACATATACATATATATATATATATATATGTATATATGTGTGTATGTATATATATCTATATAATATGGGAGCTCAGTCTTTGAATCCTTGGATATTTTGGACCCTTGGATCTATGTACATAAATCCTAGGGATATTTTGGACCCTTGGATTTAAGAGGAGAATGCAAAAGGGGACAGCAAGTTAGAGTTATTTACAAGTATTGCCATCCCTTCTTCATTGAAAAGAAAATGGGCTAAAAGTTGGAGAAATTTACAAGTTTTTGCCATCCCCATCAAAAGCAAAAAGGGTCAGCAAGTTTGAGTTATTTACAGGTACCATCCCTTCTTCATTTATATAAAAAAAAAGCACTACTTCATTAATGATGAGATGAGACCAAGATAAGAAGATGAGATGAGAAAATTGGGTGAAAGATTTCATGATTCAGTTTTGTTAAGAATAAATGAATGAATGGAATTATATCATTTGGCAATCAATTGGATTTTTTTTTTGTGTGAAATTCATTTTATGGTTGAACTTGCTTTCGAGACGCATGGAATCTGGGTTTGGTCAGTCTGAGACATATCCAGGTCCGGTGGTGCGTCGTGCCTCCAGGCACGGGAAATTTCTAGTATATATATATATATAGGGAGATGCTCCTATGAAAGATATCTCCCACCTTATATGAGAGATAGGGGTTGAGGTAAGGATGTAAATGAGTCCCCGATTCTCCGATTACCCGGAGGTTCCGACCCATTAAAAATCGAGTCTAGGTCCTTATTTAGGCCCCGATAAGTAAATTGCTCCAAGTCCGGTTCCACTTTGGTTTGTACCCGTAGACTTGAGACCCGACATGTAACCTCAATTTTAAAAAATTTCTCCTAAAAACCATATTTTTTTTTAATATCATTCTCTACCTAGACACGGACCCAGATCCGTCCCATATATGGTTCTGGTTCCGGTTCCAGTTCCTGAGCCAAGAAACCGGATCCGAAACGGTTCCGATTTCGGGTCCAGCATGCAACCCTAGGTTGGGGCCCTCACATTTAAGTTGTTGGCATTGGATATGGATGTGAGGGCCCCACCCAATCTCTCATTTAAGGTGAAAGATATCTTTCATAAGAGCATATCTCATGTATATAAAATAATAAAATTGTGATTTAAAAAACTTACCAAGGCCAACATGGCATGCAAATCGATGCACATGTCCTCCAACACTCTCCCAAATGCCACTTTCATCAAATTCATCCAAGTTCCATGCTCATTTGATTTCTTACAAAACAATGCGTTCCTAGGGTTTGTGAATGGATCTGCTAACAGATCTGATGATGGCATAGAGTAGTGATGTTCAAGAAGGATTGGAGAATGGAGGCAGTGGACAAAAAGCGTTATGACGACCTAAGTTGTCCAAGTCATTGTGAGAATTGAGGCCTAATCTTCCTGCCCAATGTGGAGTCATGGACTGCCTACGTGTTTCAATTATCCAAACAATATAAGACAAGGAGTCATATAAAAAATACATAAATTCAAAATTTTCTTTTTTTTTTCTTAAAAGAACGTCAAAACACAATCACCTTTCTCCACTAAATGCCAAAAGAAAAAAACATATTTTTGGGAAAAAAGCAGTATACCTACTTGTACTTTCGTCTTTTTGCAGAGTACTCCCTGTATTTTGGTATTTGTGACTAAACCTACCTGTAGTTTTAGTTGACATGCAAATACAAACGTCTGTGATGGAACATAGGAAATGACAAATTTATCCCTACATATATAAGATATCTCTTAACAATTTGTTCATTTTCCCTCTATCGCTTGTGGCTAGGGTTCTTCTTCGTCGGCCAGGGAACTCCTCATATCCTCTTCACTGCCATAATCTCACCCGCCTCAAGCTCTGCTCCTGCGGCTAGATCACTGATGCCGAAGCTCTCCTGCGACTCCGGTGCCTTCAAGCGCATCAACCACTTTCCTTTTCAGATAAACCGAACAACAGCAACCCTTCGATCTCCGCGACGGCGCAGTGTCTTCGGCGACAAGAACATCGTGGAGCAGTGACTCAGTCTTCTGCCCTTCTCTTTCCTTTTTATTTTTATTTTTCTTCAAACAGAGAACGTCTAATTCGAACCGATGAATAGATAATCAAGAGTCCGAGATCCTGTGCAAAATTCCGGTTCCTCGATGCTGCGCCGACCCACTTTCTATTTCAGATAAATCGAAAAGCAAAAGCCCTTGAGGAGCTCTCCGTCAAGCGCATCAATCACGCCCAAAACGAATCAAATTGGGGAAGAAGAACCAGTAAAACGCCCATGGGCCCACAGCATCAATCACGCCCAAAACGTGTGATCTCTCCACGTGTCATCTACGTGTCTCTTTCCCTTTGTTTTCTCATTCCAGATCACACAAAGAGAGAGAGAGAGAGAGAGAGAGAGAGAGAGAGAGAGAGAGAGAGAGAGAGAGAGAGATGGGGAAGATGGGTTTTTGGCAATGAAGACGGAGGAAGCGAACACACATATCAAATTGGGGATGAAGGCCTAGCGGCCGTGGCGATGCTTGTAATTTTGCAGTCCAGGATGAGTGAACTTGATTAGAGAGCACAGATCAATGATAAGGGATGTTTGGTGTTATCAACGGAAATTTGTGAAAAATCAATCGTCACACTCCATTTGCAGGTCAAGTGAACATTGATCAGATAGCAGATCAAGTACGAGGGATGCTTGCTGTTATTGATGGAAATTTGTGAAAACATGATTGTCACAAGCCTGGAAGCACGACCATGTCTGTCAAATCCATGAGCATAAGACGAGAGAGTTCGAAGGATCTTCTGATTGTGAATGTGAGAGTTGCATATCGATTAGGTTCAGAGATTTGGAAAGGGAGAAATGATAAAAAAAAATAGCGGGCTTGGAATTTTTTCTCCACCGGGGCAAATAAGTCTTTTGGGGCCGCTAATTTCCCGCCAGTATGCACCAAATGTCATTTATACGACCTACGCCGTTAATACTAACAGTTTCCGTTCATTTTGCATGTTAACTAAAACTACAGGTAGGTTTAGTCACAAATACCAAAGTATATGGGGTACTCTGCAAAACGGCCAAAGTCCAGGTAGGTATTATGCTTTTTTCCCTTTTTTTTACACAAAAAGTAAAAAAAATTCCCCATCAAGCCACTAAAAATAAAAGACTATCATAATCCCTTATATTTTATTCTCTCTTGATTTGATGCTTCATCTCACTTTACTTCAATTCACCATACATCCAAACACGCCCGCACTTTACTAGTAAAGTTAAAGTGAAATAAAGCATCCATTATCCAGACAAGAAAAGACATGGGGTCATATCAAAAGTACATAAATTCAAAATTTTCTCCTCCTTTTAAAAAAAAAAAAAGTAAAACAACAACCACCCTTTTCCACTAAATGAGAAAAATACATACTCATTTTACACACAAAGTCAAAAAGATTCTCTATCAAGCAAATAAAAATAAAAGACCATCATAACCCCATATATTTTATTCTCTATTGATTTGATGCTTCACCTCACTTTACTTCAACTCACCATACATCCAAACACGTGGCCCGTTTGGCACTTTAAAAGAATTATAAAAGTCAAGTAAAGACTCAATTTTTCAAACAAGTTGTTACATTAAAAGAACTTTAATTCAAGATTTCTTCCATCTTTTTCACCTTTATCCACTAAAAGACAAAAAAAAAAAACTTCACTTTCTACACAAAAAGTAAAAAAGATTCAATACCAAACAGCTAAAAAAAAAATACCATTATAACTCACTTATATATTATCCCCTCTTGATTTGATGCTTTACTTCACTTCATTTCACTTGAATTTAAAAGTAAAATTACCAAACAGAAAGTGTCTTAAGCTAAAGTAAATTGAAGTGAAGGTCACTTTAAGAGACCAAAAGCAGAAGAGGTTTTTTTTATATCAAAAAGTATAAAATTTCAAAAATACATATTTTTTACAAGAGAAAATTATTGGAAAGATCACCTTAGATGTCTGGTACACCAAATGGTCCTCATAGTTCCTCTATAACATTAAAGACCATCCCGCCAATTTTTTAGTACTCATCAGTTGAGTGACAATTTTGTTGTATGTATTTCTTCTTCCTCGTCTCCCTCCATTTTCTCCATCCCCCCTTCCATTCCTCACCCAACCTGCTAAAAAGATACACCATTCAATGCCATGGATTTCTAGGCTTCATTGGGTCGATCTAGAAAAACCCGCAAACATGAATTCCCTAACAAAGGTGGTGAAATCCAAAACACCACAAATGGAGGAAGATGAAGAAGAATGAGCTAAACTGTTGGAGAAATCTAGTATTGTCATTTTTATTTTTTTTTGGATAAACTCATTTCATGAAACTGATTTTCCTGCAATGGATGCCTCAAAATTTTTCAGATGGAGCTTTTTTTTTATGGGGATGAAGAGCTAATGTGTGTTTTTGAGATGGGAAGAAGAAGAGTTTCAGATGATGAATGACAAGTGATTTTTCATTAAAATGGTAGCTTGTGATGTGGGTTTTCTGACAATGGAAGAAATATGGTGTCTTTAGAGTGAAAAGAGAGTTGATTTTGATGGAATTGGAGGCCTAGTGTCGGTTTTTGAGAATGAAAGGAAGGTGGTGCCTTTACAGTGAAAAAAGAGCTGACTTTGATGAAAGTGGAGACCTAATGTGGGTTTTTTAGGCTGAGAGGAAGACAAAAGATAATTGGAGAGAGAGAGAGAGAGAGAGAGAGAGAGAGAGGAAGCGACGGCAGGTTGGGCAAGAAATGGAGAGGGGGAGATGGAGTACGAGGGGGAAGAAGAAGAAATATGAGCGACAATATCGTCGCTTAACAGAAGTACTGAAAATTGGCGGGAGGGCCTTTATTGTTACGGAAAAACTATAGGGGCCTTTTTGGTGCATGAGACATCTAAGGAGATTTTTAGATAGTTTCCTCTTTTTTATGAAAAGTCAAAAATTTATTCTCTCATTCTACTAAATGACAAAAGTCATTTTCTTTTTATTCAGAAAAAGTAAAAAAAGTCACTTCTCAACCACAAAATTACAAAAAGTCAAAAGGTGAAATTTAAAATTTTATACTTTTTAATATGGAGCACAGACTCCAGTGACGCGAGATAATATAGAGCATGTCTGGACTTCTCTTGTCACAACACGCTAGTCATTTTTTTTTTTTTTTTTGCTATTGGAGGGTTCCTAACCTTTTGGGCTGGACTAATACCTTCGCATGTTTTTTCTTTCCATCTTCTTTATTGTACCTTTCTTAAGTCTTGAATATATTTTATTGTTACCGATAAAAAGAAAAAGAGAGAATTTCCAACTCTTTGGGATGGACTAATCCCTTCGGGCGCAGAGGGAAGCCGGGTAAAGTCCCCTATAACACTAGTGTGGTAGTGCAGTTTCGAACCTACAACCTCCGGATGCATGCTAATAGGGTGTTGAAGTTCAAAATCGTATAAAAGAGAATTTAAGGCTTCTTTCATAAAGCACATTTTTCTTATAAAACTATTAATCTTTATATTTTCATGACTTGTCCAATCAACGAGAGCTCAATTAATATCAAGAAAGACGCATCCCACTTTTACATTCCAAACAGTCCACGCAAAATGGATGCATCAATCGTACATCTTTCGTGTACTTGCCCTTATACACATATGTGTATGTTTGGCCGGGTTGTCTTGTTTTAATTGGAGCAACCAAGATGGGTCTACAAAGTGGTTGTAGACTTGTAGTAGATGTATGACTTGGACTATTGGCTTTAATACTAATTTTTGAAGATTTATAAAATCAACGGGCCACTAGTCCATTTGTTGGGTCCAATAGGTGTCTACTCTTTGTTGGCAACTTTGTGATGGTACATGCATCAGCATAGATCCAATTCAATAACATGCAGGTCCCACTGGATGATACATTTATCTATTGCCCATATAATGCAATGCAGCAATATTGCACTCGTGGATACCACTGATTTTTTATTTATTTTTTTCAAAAGTTCAAGTATTATATCTTTGATGTCTTAAATACTCTACTGCAACTAGATTATTAATCCAATTCAGTGGATGCCAACTCGTGCTACCTCACCAAAGATCAACTTCCAGGATGAAAAAAAACACTTAATGCGAATCGAGGGGGTCGGAATAGAAACTTCCTCATCCCGTTGCTCCAGGAGAATAGTCTCCGACGGAGTAGAGCTCCGATGTTTGTTTTTTTTAAGAGCTCCAATCTAAAGAGATTTAAAGCATTCAAGAATATTAAAGTGACTGAGAATCCAAGCTTTAAAGCAATCAACCAATCAATTTCAAGTTGGCTAGAAAAAACTCAAAGTTGCATAGGACTCCTGCGTGAGTAAATTTTATTCTGATTTTTAAGGTAAGTGTATTAATAACTCCCGAAAAGTGCCGGGAAAGCATCTGTACAAAAGAACAAAAAGACTTTCTACCAAAAAACGAGAGAGGAAAAAAGATTGAAAGGAAGTTTTTAACATTTTTTTCTTTTCTAATATTTTTTTTTATTATGTTCCAAAAAAAAAGGCTCCCTTTGGGCCCACAAAGCAGCATTCATCGCCCTGTCAATCTATTATACCAAAGGGACATTAACAATTGTTGAATTCCTATGGCCACCCCTAAAAAAGTGCCGTGCGCACCCACCCCCTCTATGAACGGTGATTTATACAGCAATAAGGGGGTGCCAATAGAATCACCCTAAACAAATTCAAAAAACGGAAGATGCATTTTTGATGAACCAAAACGGCAAAACTGCATTCTGTTCTGGCGTAGCCCCACCACCGCCACCCTTCTTCTTCTTCTCACTTAATATTGATAGATGGTAAATTAAGAAAGACTCTTTGTTTTAAAAATATCCAATGTAAGCCAGCAACTTATACAAGTTGATGGCTCGTTTCACAAACTCCCGTTGTTAGGAACTTGACAGTCTCACGCCGTAGAATCCCATGGGAACATCATCTATCTAGAGGCAGGGAAGATTTTTAATTATTCGCCCTTCCCGCATCTCGAGCTCTGAGACGCCGATCATTATAATTTATAATAATCCAGTTGGGGGTCGTGACAACACACAAACCAAATGAAGAAAAAAATTCCTGGAAAGAAGAGGAAGGAGTACCAAATGAAGAAAAAAATTCTTGGAAAGAAGAGGAGGGAGAGGGGAGTGGGGGCGGGGGACGCTATATTCAGAACTTGTTACAATGAATAAAAGTAAAAAATAGGTGTTCTATTTATATCAAAAAAAAGAAAGGGAAAAGGAAAAAGGTCATTCATTCTTGTACTAACTGAAACTCATACAAAACAAAACTTAGATAACACTAAACAAGACAAGATCATACCCTAATTAAAATTTTCAATAAAACTAATCCTAATTTATCGTAGATCAGGCCAATTTAAATTAAAACTATTGACTAAGAATTTCTAATTTGAAGGATCGGTTATCTGATAGAGCTGGTAATGACTTTTAACATAAATATTACTTAATTACAAGCATTTACTACAATTGATCACAAGAAACAATACTAAGAGGAGAATTCATTAGGGGTATGCATTAGAATACATAGAAATTGAATGCATAGGATTTACGACACATGTAGTTAAAAAAGAAGACGGTAGGTCAATTCCAAAAAAAAAAAGCACCAAATAATAACCTTTCATTTTATAGAAATAGAATTAGAGAAAAATGAATAACCAGCCATCACCCTTTGTTATTCATTTCCCCATTTTGCTTTCATTCTATTTCCATAAAAGAAGAAGTTATTCAATGCTAATTTTTTTTTTAAAAAAATCACCTTTGGTCTTATTTTTAATCACAAATCCAATGGATTGTAATGAAAACAAACAGGCCTTGCGCATGACAATGACGAGACTAGAAGTGGCATGCAGAAAATTACCAGCAGAAACGTAATACTGTAGAATTATATTGTACATACAAGAGTTTGAGTTAGAATTCAAATGATTCATCATCCGGGCATAGACTTCCAACAGATATTTTAACATTTACAAAAAACAAAAAAGAAAAAAAAACAGTTATTTTAAGACTGGCTAGAAATTGCAGCATCTCACAAAATCTAAGTTTTTCCAACTCTGGGCTGGGCTCATTTGAGGTCATGGATTTTCACTTAAGGGGAACGGACCAAAGATCCCCAGGTGAGATTTGGAGCCAAACCGAGAATTTTTATTTGGATTAGGAAATTTCATATGCATTTTGGAACTGGGCCCAGGATCGACGCGGGCGACAGCCCCTGAAGCTTTTATATGTAGGTCTGCCGGTGTTTGAGGTGGTGTCGAGAAGTGATAATGATCCTGTGAGGGAGGGACCGAATCTTCTTCCTCAAACGAACCACCGCCTCTTTCTCTTGGAAGTGGAAGTTGGAACTTGTGACGAACAATTATTGATAATAATATCTCTGAAGTGCAAAGTAGTACTATCCGTGTTAAAAAGGTCCAAGATCTGGTCACAGATATGTCATATGGTGATGAGAAAGAGAGTGAAAAAACAATGCTGACCGAAATCGCCACAACTGAAATGGTTGGGAGAAGCTTCAAAGCCCAGGAATGCCCTCTTCGTAACAGCAGTACGATGACAAGCGCTGATGAATAAAATGCAACATCGTTAAACAAGGAGAAAAATTTGTAACGCTTAGGATCCACATACGACATCACCGATTTCCCAGCATAGTGATGCACTTGTTTAGGAGGAGACTGATTCGAAAGCATTAGGTGTAGGTGAAGGTGAAGATAACGTAGCATTGTGGTATCCATTGTCTGGCCAAACACCTCCTGGAGGGTCAAGTCCGGCTTGAAAGGTCACAATGACCATCAACACTGCCCACAGGAACAATACCTCGCTAAACCGTGCCTCGCCAAAACTACGTACACAGCAACCATCCATCATCTTTTCCAAACTCGCTCTTTTAGCCCCAGCACATGCTAAGAACCCACCCCTGTGGTTTTACTTGTACCAATTCCAGGAGCCAGGAGGATTTTTCAGGAAGACGTCCAAGGGCGTAAAACCACTCTCGTTCACAGCACTAACGTCCACTCCAGCAATTTTTACCAGAAACACTCTATGTATGTATGACCTACAACACAAAATAACTACTTTTAAATGATCCGTTTATGTTGATTGCTTTCTATTGAATTCCGAGGAATTCTAAGAAATATATATATGTCTATTAAAGAGGCTAAAGTTGAATCAGGCAAAGCTGAATCACGAAAGGGTAAAAAATCCCAATCTTTCAGAGGGAAATGATTAATTGCTTGGCCATTACCTTGATCAAATCTTAAGAAATCGATGCTTCCATCTTCAAATCCGCCCTTTTTCTCCGTGTCTCTCTTCCGTCTGTATCCGATTGAGTAGATCTCGATGGCCGATTAATAGATTTATACCTCTCTCTGTCGGTAGCTGTAGTTTGTGGGACGACCTAACGATTCTAGTCTGAAAGAGGGGAAGGTAAGTGACGAATGTGCCCATGGGTTACACCCATAACCCAACGACCGACCTCCAAAGCAAGCTGTTGCGGGTGCAGATTCTAGTAAAAAAAAATATATTATCAATTCAGATAGGAAAAAGGCATTTAGGACAAAAGAGTTGGAGGCACGTCGCTGTCACATTCATCACACGGAAACAAAATAATTTAAAATTTTACAAAGTGTCTAGTAATTATCAATTGACCGTGGTGGGGGTGGGGAGATTAACTTACCGTTTTTATTTTTTTTTTTTATTTTTTTTATTTTTTTATTTTTTTTGTAGTAGTTTGGGTTGGGGGGGGTGGGGGGTTTTGAAAAAAATTAGTTTAAGTTTTTAATTAAATATATTTTTTTAAAAATATCATAAAATGGTGAGATAATTATTTGTACATTTTATTTTTTTACCAAATCAACCCAGTTGACGTAAATTAGTTGATGATATTATCAACTTCCTAAAACTTTTTTTCTTTATGGAGGGAGATGAAGCTCCATTTCAAAGAAATGAAAGAAAATAAAAAAGAGGTGAAGAATGCATCAAAGAAGAATGGTAAGTCTATCACAAATTACACAATGAGGCGTGTTCAATCCATCCACTATCAAATCTATTCTTAAAGTTGGCTCGAAGACTCTATATTAACAAAATAAAATAAAATAAAAACTCCAGGATTTAAAACTCCGCACAAACAATACAATACCTAGGCGAAAACCTCCCATTCACCATTGAAAGATTACTCAACATAGCTCCCTACAAAACTACTTATAAACAAATGACTTCAAACTCTGAATGTTCATAAAAGCATATCCAAATTCATCAACTCCAACCTCATTCGAAGCCACCACCAAATCGAGAGAGAGCCCTCATTTAAGCATTTCCTGAACCCCTAACACTCCAAACTTAAACTATCAAAACTCATGTGAAGGGTGACTACAAAATACGTATAACCTAAGCATAGGATCCACATACCCAAGGAAGATCGCCGAGACCACTTGTGGAAGACCACTAGGACAAAAAAAGCAAAAATTTCCACAATAATTTTGTCACTAGGAAGAAGAAAATAAAACCAAATTATCATTTTCTGCAATGAAAGTTGATGATACCATCGACATCAACAAATTAATGATATCGTCAACTGGGGTGCTTTTGTCCAAAAAACTATACGAATAATTATCTCATCATTTTATGATTATTCTTCATAAAATCATTTAATTAAGATTTAAACTTAATTTCCTCGTAAAACCCCTTCTTTTTTTTAGTTTAGTTTTTATTCCTTTACTTTTTTTAGATACAATTACTTGCACAACGATCACCCTATTGCAACTTCTAATGCAGTTTTCAATGAAAACTTAATCCATTAATCCATGACAAAGATTCAAAAGAAATATTAGACCATGATAAAAGAGAAGTGGCTGCTATTTAAATTATTTTAATCCCTGCCACAAGCCTATTAAGGTAATTCACTTGTAAGGTGAATTGAACTGAAAAATCAATTTAAAAGAAAAGAAAAAAAGGAAGATAGAACTCGTCAAAAAATACAAAATTTCAAAATTTACCTTTTTGCTTTCTTATCATTTTGTGAAATGAGAAGAGATTTTTATAAATTATTATTTTTAAATAAAAAAAAGAGACCTTTGGTCATTCAGTACAATGTGAGAACAGCTTTATGGCTTTTTCTATATATAAAAAAAAGGGTGAATTTTTAAATTTTGTAACTTTTGATATGACTTCTTTTTTTCTTCTCTTAAAGTGACTATTGAATAAGATTGGAGTGCATTAATAATTAACTGTCTAATGATTCGATTTCATTTCATTTTAAATCTATTACCATGGTACTCTAGAAAAAATAATCTACTTTGACAACCTCATACAAGTTACTATAATGAAAATTCAACAAATCCTTTTTCTATTTGGGTTGTGCTTCAACTTGCCTGTATATTTTGAGTTCATTACCATAGAATGATCGCTGGCCGCCTATATTTCAAACCTAAATCACCGAAAGTCTCTTCGCCTGACGTCGGCAGATTGACCAAGTCCAAAGGTAATATCAATTTTCTAAACAAATTATTAATTTAAGACCAATTAAAAAAAGTCAAGATGTCCAATTCCACACTCAACAACTACTTTAAAAAAAGTAGTAAATTGCATCATCAAAGAAATTTTCTAGAATTTTTGCCCATATCACAACAAATTCACACGGCACTTTTGTTGCCTCCGTAATGCAACTGCCGTGGAGCGCACGTTCTACCATTGCAAGGACGAGAGATACCAAGCTTTATTTTTTTTTTTTTCAGCACCTTGATAGAAAGGCATTGTTTATAAATTCGACACCTAACAAATGGGCCTTAGAGAAATGGGGAATTTTCTCCAAATGGCAGGTGCCTCTAAATTTCAAGGGTCCCGCTCTTTTGATAATCCCCAGGAGAAAATTTCCCAAGAGAAAACAGCCCCAAAAGGAAGAGATCCTCTCTTTGGGCTATTGAACAAAATCAACTTAGTGGTTCACTTACTAGTAGTAAGGTAGATCGCTGGACCATAACTCCTCCCTGCAAATCACTATTAGCTGACATTCAGAACAAACTTGAAAGGATCACCCCACAATGTAAAATGTGAGAAGACAATGCGAAATGCCTTCCGATAATGGAAGGTAAACATATAGCAAGATGATGAAATGCCTTCCAATGGAAGGTGAACATATAGCAAGATGAGTGATAAATGCAGCAGTTAATCTTCTAAGGGATAGGAATGTTGCTCCCACCATGTCTCACTGAATCAAAGGCCAACAACCATGATGGTGTCAAATCTCAATCATCAAACTGAAGGCTACATATTCACAAACCAAAATGGTAATATTGATTAAGGAGGGATTATATATATGATCTCAATTTTATATGTGAAGAACTTCTCAAAGCATCAACTAGTCCGCAGAAAGATTAGTTAAAGAGCCACTAACCCCTACTAAATGCATTTTACAAGTGTGATACGAATAAATACAGCAAGACTTCTTCTTTTTAGTTGGAAAATAAGTAATTAAAAAGATGATTACAAGAAGCTGATACTGTAAGATGGAAATTTATTTTAAAAGCATAATTCTTTTGACCTAGAATGAAAGACAAGGATCCCTTTTCACATGGATCAACTGTTATAGTAAAAACACAATCCTCTGGATGTAATCTGGGCGTCTCTTTTACATTTAGGGCTGTGATTGTAGCCCACTCCCTCTCACAGAAACCCACTTATTGACACCCATTTAAGTTAAGCAGCTTGGATGGTGGACCCCGTGTAGATGAGCCATCTATAAGCCCTTCTTTTATATTAGTAACATTAGTTAAATACATCACTTTTTATGTTATTTATATATTTGAATATTTATTTTATTCACATTTACTTCACTTTTTTATATATTTGTTTTTTATATTTTTTCGAAGTATTTTTCCAAAATTCCGAAAAGCCAAAATATTTCATTTTAGACGCCAGACTGAAATGGAGACCAAAATGAAATTAACAACTATGTGCACAATGGAGCATAGATGTAAGAAAAACCAAGAGTGGTCGCCCCATATTGATTTTGAAATTTGAAGAGTTAAAATACTTCTTAGTTAGGGGCATTCGACAACGGGTCCCTGAACATGTCACTTTATTGCCTTAGGTCCACAAAAAAAAGTCATGCATTCAAAGGTCCCTCTCACACTTATTCACACCTAAAATGTCCAATTTGCCCTTTCTTTAAATCATATCCCATGATTGGTGGGATATCCCATTAATAATGGTCAACTAACATTTAATTGGCCATGATAAATGGAATCTCAATAATGAGATTTTCAAATAAATTCTAAAAGCATACAAAGATATTTCAAAATAATGCAAATAAATTTCAAAAAATGCAATAATTCCAAAAAAATGCAATAAATTAAAAAAAATAATAAATTTCAAAAGAACGTTGATAAATTTAAAAAGATGCAAATAAGTTTCAAAATATCCAAATAAATTTCAAAAACTGTAAATAAATTTCAAAAGACTCAAATAAATCTCAAAAGATCCAAAGAAAATTCAAAAAACGCAAATAAAATTCAAAAGACGTAAATAAAATTAAAAAATACAAATAAATTAAAAAAAACGCAAATACATTTTCCAATACTAAGATAAACCAATTTTCCAAATTTCAGAAAAATTTCTCAAAAACTCAAGTATTTTTGTCAAAACTCTGTTAAATTTATTTAAAAAAATATAAATAAATTTCAAAAGACACAAATAAAATTCAAAAACACAAATAGATCTAAGAAAATACAAATAAATTTGCCAAAACTACAGAATTATTCGTTTAAAAATCAATTAAAAATTTTAAAATGGATATAAATTTGTTAGAAACTCGGCTATATTTTTCAAAAATTCAAATAAATTTGCCAAATTTAGATAAATTTTGTTCCATAACTCATATAAATTTGACGAAAATTCAGATAAAATTTCTCCAGAACTCAGATAATTTTGTTTTAGAACTCAGATAAATTTGACGAAAATTCAGATAAATTTCACAAAAACTCAAATAAATTTGTCAAAAACTCAGATAAACTTTACAAAAACTCCGATAGATTTCTCCATAACTCAGATAAATTGGATGAAAATTCAGATAAATTTCACAAAAACTTAGATAAATTTGACAGAAACTCATATAAATTTGTTAAAACTCAGATAAACTTAACAAAAACGTAAATAAATTTCACAAAAACTCAGATAAATTTCATACAAACTCATATATATTTATCAAAAATGATATAACAGCCATGCTGCTTTCCTTCTCTAGCAATGGTGCAACACCGTCGACTACGTTCTGCTACGATCGGAAAACTACAGTGGCGGCTACGAGACCGGCAAGCCTTTTTCATGCAACAAATTTCTGTATCCTTTGCTTTATGGGCTTCTGAGTGAATTAGATTGACCTGACCCGAACTCGAACCTGGAACTGATACAAAACCTAGGCCCAGAAGACCTGTTTTCTTCTTCTTCGTTATTTGATATGCTTTTCCTGATAGATGCATCAAAGATCAGAAAACAGGACCGAATTCCTCCTGGAAACAAAGGGAATTCAACTGATCTGTGCTCTTGATCGACTGCCTCTTCCAGAAAGATGCGAATGAGGTCTTTACGCATCCTCCATAATTCTCCCCTCCTGGTTCTGCAACAAGAACCAGAAGACAGGCGTCCTCCATAATTCCGATGCCGCCGTCCTTAAGGGCGAAGGAGAAGAGGGCGGGGACGGCGCCGAGGTCGACGATCCTCGGGCGGTTTAAAGGGTAGAGGGCGATGCCGAAAAGTGCCTTGAGGGCATCTTTGATGGATCTGGTGGGGGAGGAGTGGATGCGGAGGAGGTCAACGAGGGCGGAGACGATTTGGGGCTTGGCGCCAATGATGGGGCGGTAGTCCTGGAAGACGATGAGGCTGTAAAGGGTGGCGGAGGCGTTCTGGGCGGAGGCTGCGGGGGAAGGGTGGCGGAGGAGGTGGGAGAGGGCATCGAGAAGGCCTGGCGTCGCCATGAGGGGTTCCCGGTCGGAGATGGAGAGGTTGAGGAGGATGGCGATGGCGTTCTCTTGGGCGGCCGGAGAGGAGGAGTAGAGGAGGTGGAGGAGAAGGTGGATGGCGCCAGCCTCGGAGATGTAGGCGCGGGAGTCCGGATCGTGCTTGGAGAGGAGGCCGAGCTCGCAGATGGCTTGGGTTCGGATCTGCTCAAAATCCGAATTCAGCCACTGTACCAGAGAGCGATCTGTGCATCTCTTCACTTCCATTTCCAACTTCTTCTTCTTCAGATCCGATTGAGAATCAGATTTCTGCTATGTATTTGGATTGGATAAGCAGAGCTGCTGCCATGGAAGAAGACCTGATTGTGAGAAGTTAAGGAGGAAGGAGAATACAAGATTTAAAATTTAAAATTTCAAAATTTTATGCCTAAAACAGCTGGAAGGGCAAATTAGTCCTGAAAAATGTGATCATGTGGATATAGGGACTTGTGGCTGCAAAATGTCTAGCTGAGTGAACCAGAGGCCTTAATAAGTTTTTCCTTGGACCGGAGGCTGGATACATTCACTTATAGGGACCTTTCGCTAATTTTGCCTCTTAGTTAACAAATAATCATATCAATCGCTATTGTTCTCCTTCAAAAACTGTTGAGTTGGAAGCAAAGGAACAAGGTCAAGATACATTCAAGCTGCAGTGTAATCTAATGGGAAACCATCATCAAAAAGTAATGGAGATAATGATAAGGATGATGACGGTGCACCCGTATCATCTAGTGCATCAACACAAAGTTGACTGCCAGCCAAAACAGATCATTGTCATTAGCACTCTATCCATAAATAGCAATTGTAGATTTTTATGTATCTTTAAGATCCCATGATGAAAGGGATATGAAGGGCTCAGTTTGGTGGATCTATAGGCTTTTACAATTTTGGAGAGGCCCACAAAGATTAAAAAAGTTAAAAAAGGAATAAAAAATAGGAAAATTTTACTACAGTCAACCGTGGCTGAGTCAAGGCTCGAGCCCAAGTTTTGAAGCTCTGTTCATCGGCTAATTATTAAGTTATATCACCTGAAAAGAACACCCAAGACCGTAGAAGCTCTTCAACTCCCAATAAGAAGAAGAGGATGTAATTCATGCATATTCAAAAGCCGAATCAAGCCATCAACAATTAAAGAGCAACGGTCAAATCTAAAGACTTACCATGACCCAGAACTTCAGTTTTTTCGCAATCTCTCCAATTTTGACAGACCTTGAGCTAATATGTCACTCATCTGTTCAGCAAATTTCTCCCTAATGATAAATAAAAGCGGCTCCAATCAATTCAATATCAATACTCTTTTATGTTAAAAAAAAATAGTTTCATCCTAAGCAAACATAAGTTGCTTATGCAACAAGTAACTGGATGTCAAAAATGAAGTATTCTTACCTCATTCCAAGATCGAAGATCAAAAGCAAAGTTAAGCATTGCCTCAGATAGTAAGCTACACTTGTCATCCCAAAACCCCTGCACTAAAAACCAATCAATGGTAAATCACTGGAAGAGCATGTAGAAGCATATCCATCAAGAAAAAAGAAAAATAATGATTTCAAGTAAATGAATATTTTAAAACAAAATCCCAAGTAAACCAAAAAACTGTTAGTCACTAATAAAGACTTTCAATAAAATATACTTGCAATATCACACTGTTTTACTCTATGCTGGCTTGGGTAGAGTTTAGACACAATGTAACTTTGAACGCTAATTTAGAAAAATAAATGACTAGGAAACACTTTGCAGACACCCTAATGTAAAGCCCCTCCCATTATGTTAGAAATTACTAATTCTAAAAGCCCCAACGATCTTTTCCAAATAATGGAAAACGGACAATGCATTTTGTTATAAGAAATCTTTAAATAAAATTAGAAACTATTGATATATAATTAATTAATAAAATATCCTAAATCTATTTGGGCCCTACACATGTGGCCTGAGGTCCATCTGCATCACTAAGAGTTTATTTGAATCCTTTTATGGAGTTGTGATTTTAATTTATTTATTAATTTTGAGAATGTTATTAGTTTGCCAGTCATTTCTAGCATTTTTTCAGAAGCGTTTATCTGAATACTCTTATATGACAATAAGTTTACAATTGATATTACATATATGTATGTGTGTGTATATAGAAATGGGATGTGTATGTGCAGATGAAAATATGTCTTCTCTACGTACTAAAAGGTTTCATTCTGTGAACATATGTGGCATAGAACAATGATGTCAAATACTAAAACTGCAATTATTAAGAAAGGCATTACCAAATGACAAAAGCAGGAAAAGTGAATTACCCCGACTAACTTCATCGAATATGCCTTTTTTGCCTAGGACACTGAGGTTCCTAATTGAGTTCAACACTATGAAGTGTATTAAGGTTAATGAAGAAAAGTTCATTTCCATGCCAAAAGAATAATTTGAAACTTTAAGAATGCAAAGACACATGGAGGCACAGAGATAATGCCAGAGTAGAACTTTTTCAAATAAGTAAAACTTGATGCAAAAAATAAAGATCCAACATTTGATAGATTGTCCCTTGAGGAAAAAAGTTTTTAGGTACAATTCAATCATTGACTCAGTAATGTGGTAGAGACAGCAGGGACTTTTGGTCAAAATTTGTTGCATTCAATGAAAACCAAAGAAAACCAAAAAAAAAAAAAAAGACTCGAGACTCATTCTTGATTCTTCATACAACAACAAAATAAATAAATGCTTAAATTTTAACAAAACTTCCAAGATCTACTGCATGGTGGAGTTGTGAAGTGGAGGGACTTATCTATGAATTTAAAATTTTTCCAACTTGGTCGTGCTAAATTTTATAGTGTGGACAAAAAAGGGCTCAAACAGTAACAAAAGATTATACAGAATTGTTCTTTTTGAAATAGTATTAATCACCATGACACTAGATGATAACTTCCCAGTAAGTTCATGGCTTGCATGATTAACTAACTAGCACACTAGCCCATGCTAAGCACGTGTGTTTCCATGCATTGCAAATAATAAATTCATACATTAAAAAGGTTATGAGAGTACCTAGTTTTATGATCCGAGAGCAAAAATGGCTTAGAATGGGAATAGGAAAATTTGTGTAGAAGGGAAATAGAAGAGCTGAGGTAGAAAGAGGATTTTTGCAGAAAGGAAGAAGTATACTTTCAAAAATGGAGACTGGGAGTGAGTAGTTCGATGAGATAAAGAGATAAGGTAGTTACATGAGATAAGTAGTGGCCCTAGTGGGGAGAGAATGTGGGACTTTTGAAAAAAAAAGGATAACCTACAATCAAAATTATAACTAACGGTCAAAATTAAAGCCAAAACCCTTGGCTTTAATATATTATAAAGCCAAGTGGGCAGTGCTACTCTGATACCCTCCTCAAGATCCTGTCCAATCCCACCCAGAATGATACTCTGATACCCTCCTCAAGATCCTGTCCAATCCCACCCAGAATGATTATCATGTCTTGGAAATAATGACGATGATCCGGGCGGTGATGGTGATGATAAGTAGTTGAGAATAAATATAAGAAATCAGAAAACCAGAGGACTTCCTGTAAGGATCATTTTGGATTTAGACATCCAAATGTTTCATCATTGGTCTAGAAGTAAAGGCATGGCACTTTTTTTTAAGAGCTCAATGGTTGTTAAGATAGCTATCATAAGATTAGGTAGGCTGAACCTGAACAAATGTCAAAATGTAGAAGATTCCATTTCCCCTTACTCGGTACAAGACAGTTTTCTTTTATTGGTAAGGATGAATTTTATTAAAGAGAAGCTCCAAAATACAAGCAGCCCTACAACAAGAAAGGGGCTGAAGGTATAAAAGCATTATACCAAAGAGAAACACTGAAAACAAATTACATGGTGAAAGCTACCAAATTAATTGACCTATCCACCCTTTGCTTTGCAAGCGAACCTGCAAATTCGTTGGCCGCCCTCCCAACATGATGAAACGACATTTGAATCAAAATCTCATTTAAGTAAAACTGAAATCTCTAATTGAGCAACAAATAAATAAGTATAACGATAGATATACTTGCCTCCACAATAACCATAATCACTGCCTCAATAAACATTTTAGACAACCACGAACCCCATTCCTGAAAATGAGATCTGCTAATGAAAGGTTGTCTGCATAGAAGCCATGAGACTTCAAATGAGTCCAAATGTCAAGAGATAGTCAACAAATTCAATATTCCCTACAAAGCATGGCTCAACAAATTAACCCATCAATGTAAAAACGATTATCCGTTCTAACAAACAAAAGAAATATAATATAGATAAATTTGAGGCTCACAAGTAAGTATGAATGCCGTAAACAGCTATTTGCAGATCATGTCAGTCTCGATTGGATATGGCCATTAACATCAGAGATATTGAATGGTGTAGAAGATTTGATTGCATTAAAAGATTCAGCAGCCCAGTGATGTATCTTGCTAAAGAGATTAGTATTAATCCCCCTCAATACACCCTCAAACAGTAAACAAAATAATGCTCAACACATCGGTGCAAACCAGAAAAGCACAAATACCAAGAGAACCGAATACTTCGGCAGAACAGAAAAATCCTCAGCTGTTTTTGCATCACATGTAAGTTACAAACTGATTTCCCCTGTTTTACCGTCAAGTACAATAACACTGTCCATAAGAATTTAGGCAAAGAAGCATCTCATCAGAACATTACCAAGTCCATATGTAGCCTACAGTTTAGGAACGGATTTTACAAAAGAGTCCATGTAGCTTGCTCCACTTTGGATGTGCATAAAGTGGGAAGATGCTCTCAAAACCCTATATTGGGCCCACTATTCATTAATCTAAGCAGCTCATATCACACAATCATGGATTTTTAAGATGTGTACTTTCAATTGGAGTGAATTTTAGATGAGTGCCAAATTCATGGCGATGAGAGATTACGAGCAGGTGGGATTCATTGTTGTCACGACCCGGTCCCGAGATTTGATTAGCTCGGACAAACCCCGAGTCGCGAGCTCATACTTACTCCCGTAATTTCCGAATTAACAAAAGCTAAAACGAAACTCACAAGGGATATCAATTACATTACCTGTCAACTATATACAACGGCGGAATTTATACATTGACAAAATATAATACACAGTTTAATCTACGTTCAAGAAAGTCAATCACCGTATATTTAATACAATACGGGGACTTCTAATTACATTCAAAATTTGTTCTTTCGCTCTCAGCGTTCAAATCCACTCGATTAAACCTCCTGGAGGTATCGGGCGGGCATCCTCCGCTGGCGGCGCGGCCTCGGCAGGACCGGCACGGGCATCTGGGCCTGTGACATTCACCAATAGTACCATGAACACGACGGTTCAACAAATACATACATGTTATGATAGTTCTAGCTATCACATAATCCAATGAAACAATTCATTAACAATAATGACGGATCCAGTAATATCTGGACACTCTTAATTCATTTCATGACAATAACGGATCCAGTAATATCATTAAGTTGATATCTACATGGACACTCTTATTTAGGGGTTGTCAAATGGTATGGAATAAGTCAGTGTCTTGATCAGAGATCACTAACTTCCACGAGGTTCCGGAACACCTCAAGCATCTGCTGCAGCAGAAATGGTTCATTATGCAATTCATGTTCAATGTAATTCATTCACAATTTCGCGTGGTAACTAACCAATGGTTATCAGACGTCTAAGCCAAGCAAATGAGTAAAACATTCATTTTCCAATACACGTACTATTTTTGATGAATATCATTTAAATTGTGTATTCGGAAACTTGAGTTTACACCTATGAAGGCTTATACATTAACAATCTTCAGCCTGTATACATTAGGCCTCAAAACAGACAATTCTGCACAGCGTCGGTTCACCTATCGGTCAACCCATCGGTCGACCGACGGCTTCATGACGGTCGACCGACGGTGCGTCGGTCAGAATTCCAGCAAGCTGAAATTCTCTGCATTCTGAACCATCTTTATGTTATCGGTCGACCTATCGGTCGACCGACCTTGTCCTATCGGTTGATCGACATTACGTCGGTCAGAAATCCAGAGAGCTGGAATTTCACTCCACCCTCTACCTTACACTGTCGGTCAGGTCGTCGGTTCCTCGGTCGACCTGTCGGTCGACCGATAACCACCCAAAAGCTCAGTTCGAGCTTCAGGTTCTGAAGCCAATTTTCTGGCTTCTTGGCCCAAATGAGTTTCTAACCATCCAAAAACATCATAAGGCATAAAAACAAGTAAGTACTTGCCTCTTGTGAAGATTTAAGGAAGAAAACCCCTTTTAATAGGTTGAGTTGGAGATAAAACACTTGAATCCAAGCTTGACAACTCCAAACTTATCCTTGAACTTGAGGAAGATGAAGAGGTTGATGAAGTGAAGGAAATTCACTTACAAAATCACTCTCAAGACTTCACTCTCAATGATTGATAGAGAGAATTGAAAGAAAGAAGAGAAAAGAGTGAAAATTGAAGATGGGGCTAGGGTTTTTCAGGATTTGCAAGAGGCTTAGCTTATATAAGTCTCCAAATTGCATTTAGCCCCATAATTCTTTATTAATTACAATTCAAGTCAAATGAATGGTCATTTGAATCAATATTCGTCAAACGACTTCGAGTCTTTGACGAAAGTGAATGTACTCCTCAAGATACGCACGTTGGCATCAAGAGTTTCCGTATTCGATGAAATACGTATAAAAACGTATTTACACCAAAGTCCCTCAATTCCTAGTTTGAGTTCAAACACTCTTCCAATCCATGTACAGTCCATTTTACAAGCTTGTTAAGCTTAATTCATTCTCTTAAGGCTAAACCAAGTCAATTTGGTACTAAGCCTTCATTAATTTGACTAAACACGCTTAATTAGCTATAAGTGCGATTAATAAGAGTTAATCGTGATTAACTCGGGACGGGGTCTCACAATTGTATGCAGACCCATTGCAGGGTTCTGAAAAGCAACTAAAAACAGAAAACCTTATAACCCCTTTGTAGTTTATTCACTCTAGATTTGATGATCCGCCTCAAATCACTTCAATTCACAGTTCATCAAAACACGAAGGAGCCAGGGAGTCACATCCCCCTACCCACCGCCGCCGCCGCCGCCACCACCGGCAGCAGAAAAGGAAATCCGCGAAGTGCAGAATCCACTTGCTACGGAAAAAAGGAATCCTCTTGCTACGCACAAATATATATTCCTTAAATTCGCAAACTGAGGTAAAGAAAGTTAAACAGATGAATATGCAAACCTTTGTCTCGACGTTTTTTTTCCAGATGAGATCGAAGGCTTCGATCCGCAGCTGCTAGTAGGGATGATCATCCGCTACTTCATCCCAACTCTCTACTGATTAGGACGATGCTACTAGAGACAAATCTATGTTTCTTATAGCTTTTGCTGTTTTCTCTCGCGCCTCATAGGAATTGCCTTGTGGAGGTCGAACTAGGGCTACAGAATGAAAAGGAATGGATGAGAGGAACTTGGAGATGGAAGACACCATTTGCATGTTTGAAGATCCGGACTTTGAAACCGGGGGCGGGGAGGGGAGGGGAGGGGAGGAGCCTGTCTGGCAAAGAGGGATACCTCGTGAGTAGGGTTGCGTGCAACATGGCGATTTTTGCCCACCCCAAATAAGATCCCCTCTTGAAATGAATAAACTAAGCCAAAAAGTCGCCACATGGCACGTGGTGATTGGTGGAAACACGCTCTCCCGTTTGGTTGGACCGGACTTTGAAACGGGTGTTCACAGGGGTGAGCAAAAACCCAACTTATGGCAACCAACCGAAAACCGAACCTAAATAATTTGGTTAGGCTTTTGTTCGATTAAAAGTTTTGCAAAATGAAAAATTAGTTCGGTTAATACATTAAAGTGGTCAAAAAATCGATTTGATCCAAAATTCTTAAAATAACCGACCGATTAACTGATTGCTCACCCCTACCTGTTTGGAAAGAGTGTTATCTCGTGATTAGGATTGAACGCGTGACCAGTTGACTAGGGTTTGCTAACGTGATCGGTTCCGGGTAAGAATCATACCATATCCTATCTAAATCCGGATCCATTTTCAAATAACCGTTTTGGTCCACCCATTTTTAAATAAAAGCTCTGGTTTTGGATTTAATTTTTATTCAAAGTTGGTTTCAAATTCGATTCCGATAAAAAATTTTGAATTCGATTTTAAAATCGGGTCCACCTATAAGACTAGAATCTAGTTTCAAATTAGTTCTTACTTCTCTCATTTTATTTTATTTTTGAAATATATATATAATTCAACTTATAACAATACATCAAGTCTAATACCTCTAATATTATATATAAAAACGTTAAGAAAATTGATTTTGATATACGGTTTGCAATATCAAAGACTCATATGTCAGATTTCAGATTCATGGGGTCAAAATCTAAATTGGGTTTCGGACTTGGAACCGTTTATCAATCGGAATCTAAATTGAGTTTCGGACCACAACCCGTTTCTAAAATCGAAAACTAAAATAGATTCTAGACCCGATTATTTACAAGTCGGAATTTTCAAGTAATCGAATATCCATTTGCAACCCGACTCACGTGTCATTAGGAACCCACACATTCTACTGTGGGGCCCACTTTGGGGAATTGCTAGGCACGGACTCGCTTGAAATTTTAGGGCGTGTGGTAGCACATCTTGATGTAGGTATCATGCGACTTTCGAAACACAAGTTCATATCCAATCCAAGGCTGACGTAGAAGAAGCGGGTCACCCGACAAACCCGACCCGTTGCCATAAAGATCGGTCTTTTGAGATAAACTTTCTCCTTTCCATCGCTCCTTCATATAGAGAAAAGCCCAGCTGCGCGTCTCAGTTCCCAGTCGCTTGCAGAGTATTTGACAAAAAGCCCGAGCAACTTTACCTCACTCACACCAGATGCTCGACGCAATGCCGCAGTGAACTCCAAGCTCTAATTGTGAAGAATCAGAAGATGAAACTGAAGAAATTGACGAGGACTGCTTGTGAACGTAAACCAACAACGAGAATCGGATCTCTCCGCCCCCATTCTAGTGAAAAGGGTTGTATTCCTCTTGTCCATCTTTAGGTAGACTCCAAACTATATATCATAAACCACAACTATATATCTTGGGTTTGCCCTGAAACAGTTAGATTATGGGTGCCTCTCTCTGCTAATCTATTTTGTCACGTCACATACCCTCTTTTCTGTCACAACTCACAAGTATAGTGCAAAATGAATTTTCCAATCCTTTTGAAACGGAGAAATGACTTTTGAGTAATTCTGCTGATCTGGGGCTTTCTCGTAATCAACATACACCGCATTCCCTTCATGTTTTAAGTCTTGTGGAGCTTTGATTGGTCTTTTCTACATTTGGGTTGTAACATGTTGGAAGTATTAAGGAGCTCCTCTGTGGCTTTCATCCCAACCCATGGGTTCCATGATTTGCGCCAACAATTGAGTAGCTGCAGAAGTAGGAATGATGTTGTATGTGGCAGTTGTAACGTAAACATCAGTTATATGGAACAGAAGGTGATTAGGAAGCTGGACATTATATATGAACTCAACAAGTCATCTTTTTCTGGAGAAGGCGGTAATTGGATCAGAACCCATCAGGGGATGCCAGGAATGAGATGGCGTCTCGGGTCTGTGAGAAGTACGGATTCAGTCATGCTTTCTAGTTTTGATTCTGGTTTGGTTTGTGAAGAAGCAGAAATCGACCCATCAGTTCAAGGAGGAGAAGAAGAGCTTGACACGAGTACTTATGAACATAATGTCACAACTAGGGATGACCATAATGAGAGAACTAATAATATCATGCTTTCTGATTTAGATGGGAGGGTTTGCTTGTCTGAGGCCAAGCTGCATTTTTTAGAGGAAAGGGATGAAAAGATGTTGTCGAGAAGTATTTTGAGACTTAGCAGATCCAACAAGGTTAGGAGTGCACTGGAATTGTACATCTCGATGGAGGGCTTGGGCCTTTTACCCAGTGCACATGCTTGTAACTCTCTTCTGGCATGTCTTTTACGCAGTGGGTCTCTCGATGATGCTCTGAGAATCTTTATGGTGATGACCGAGAAGGACATTGCGACAGGCCATACATTTAGCTTGATCCTCAAAGCAGCTGCAGTTGCTCGGGGTTATCATTCCTCTTTGGAATTGTTTACAGAACTGGAACAAGAAGGGAAGTTGAAATGTTTTGATGCGATTGCTTACAACACGATGATATCGGTGTGTGCGAAAGCAAAGGACTGGGTCCAAATGGAGAAAATGTGGAGAAGACTTAAGGAGGATGGTCACAATGGAACTACGGTTACCTACAGTCTGTTGGTCTGTAATTTCTTACAGTTAGGTCAAACTGAACTGGCAATTGATGCTTACATTGAAATGATTCATAATCAATTGAAACCAAGTGAGGTTGTTATGAAGGCTGTGGTTGGTGCGTGTGCAAAAGAGGGGAAGTGGGATTTGTCTCTTAGTGTTTTCCAACGTATGTTGGACAGTGGGTTGAAGCCAAATGCTGTTTCTTATAATGAAGTTATCAATTGTCTTGGGAAAGCTGGGAAAGTCAACCTTGCTTTTAGGATTTATAATCTCATGAAATCTTCGGGTCTTTTGCCTGATGCATATACATGGAATGCATTGCTTGGTGCTCTGTATAGAGGAAGTCATTATGCTGATGCTCTTCAACTTTTTGACCATATTAAAAGAGAGAGTAGTTCTGAATTGAATGTTCACCTGTACAATGTGGCTTTAATGTCATGTCAGAAGCTTGCTTTTTGGGATCGATCTTTGCAACTTCTGTGGCAGATGGAAGCGAGTGGATTGACGGTATTAACTGTATCATATAATCATGCTATCAGTGCTTGTGAGGCTGCAAGGAAGCCAAAAGTTGCTCTGCAAGTCTACAAACATATGATTCATAAGAAGTGCATCCCAGACACATTTACTTACTTGTCATTAATAAGAGCTTGCGTATGGGGATCTCTATGGGTCGAAGCAGAGGAAATCCTAGATGTGAGTATCCGTCTTTATCAATATTTATATCAACTTTATCTTTTCTGTTTCTCTTCAGTGTTTGCCATTTGATCATATTAGCTATTCAATTTTATCATCTAGCTGCATCTCACTTGCCCGAAGTTATTATTATTAATTTTTGCTAGATTGAAAGTTATTATTATATATGCAAATATTGTAGGAGAAATGATCAGGTCTTGATGGCACTACTATTAGTCTCTTATTACCCTTTCTTGCCATCCTGATGGCACTAAAGAATAGGTGACTTACACATTCACCATTTGAATCTAGTAAAATACATTTGAGTCTTTAAAACAGGAAACATATTCAGTGGAGCTCCAATTATCCAGCTAGTCAAAGGATCTGACCCAAATATGTGGGTATGTACCGTGTTTTAGGCCTAGTTGATAATCGGATCTGGGTTCACTTGGTTCCATACCGAATATCCTTGCATGTGATATGTAAGAAATGTTATATACTGTTCATTTAGACAATATATGAACAAATAAAATTTAATAATCTTATATGCAAGAATTTAGCTCTCACGAATTTCCAGCGCGGTGGTAGCTGCTTCATTCTTCAATCCTAGGCCTAGGGTCTCTGTTTCGATTCCTGCAGCCAGCAGACCATTTTTTAAAATATTTTTATGTTTTATTTTGGTAGTTGAGTCAGACCTGGTGTCCAATCTGGGTCCAGTTAACTCTACCTAAGTTGGGCATTGGCCCAATTATGTAAAAGCAATGGGGTCCAGGCCTGGATCCGTTGTGGTCCCATACTGAGTTTGACCAGTCATATCCCTATTAGATATGGACCAAATAACAGTACGACCTTAGTACTTGTTGAGGGTCAGAGGATTTATGGCCCTTGTACATCCGAACATGGTTGATTTGATCTACTGTTGTGTTTGATGAAGCCTATGTTGCTATATTATCTTCAGTACATAGTTTTTGTTTCAAATCTATGTTCCATCTGTTAGAAAACCATTTGCATAGGTGTGGACACGAACACACATTTGGATGACCATGTACTTCTGTCCAAGATATTTGAAGTTATTTGTGTTTTGCAGAGGGCCACACCTGACGTATCTCTCAGTTCTCTCTACAATGCACTTCTTCAGGGCATGTGTTTACAAGGCCGGTCTGATAAGGCAAAGAAGTTGTACATGCGTATGCACAACAGTGGGTTTAAACCTGATGGTAAAACACGAGCTTTGATGCTACAACAGTTGACAAGGGATTCAGTTAGACGCCATGTTAGGTACTGTTCTCATCTGTGCCATTAATTGTTTTTTTTGTCCCATCAACCAAGAATCTGATCCTACGGCTGGGAACAGGAATTGGTGTTTTCATCACTCAAGGCTACTGTAAATTTTTTAAGGTTTTGAAGTGATCATTTCGGCATCTACTACTTTTTATTTCTCTGTACAAGCACACAACACTGCATAAAGATATTCAGTGTATGCTTTAGAATACTGGGAAAAATGTATGCTTTAGGAGTAGCAGTGAAACCATTTAGATGACAATGCAAACAATTAGGGTCCCAAAGTTGCATGAGATGTCAAATTCAAGAAGACAACAACAAATCAAGAGCATAATGTATTGTTGGCTGAATCGTCTGTCCTCTCATTGTGAGGGATGACTGAATTACAATGCAAAAATCCCTTGATTAGGGTAATTAAAATCCTAGATTTTCGCACTACAATCTAATCACTGCCCGTAATTAGCTTTCTATGATCTTATCATAATCCTTTGAGATATAATATGAGTATGGTAATGGGAAGTATATTGTACAATAGTAGTCCCTTATTTTATACGGTAGTCTGTAGGGCTGATTATCTTCCAAATCTTCTGCCCTTGCCCTCAAATTTATGTAGGGAGGATCAAACAACATCATGTTTTGAATAATGAGATGATGTCAATCTTGGTCATTCAAATCAGCACCCTGTTAATTTAACAGGACATATGGTGATGTAATAGAAAACATGAAGTAGTCTTCAATGGGACCATGTGAAATAAACGTAATGGCAAAAAAAGTTACCAATCCATAAGAATATGCAAGGGATGAATGGACTCGTTATTGTTTATTTTGTATAGCTGTGAAAATATTCAGGAAGAAGGAACTTTCTGTGTGTATCTTTGATTCCTTAATTGATTCATTCTTTCTGCACTCATAGTTTATGTTAGAGCCTGTGCATGTAGATGTTTATGTTTCAATACTTTGATACATTTATTTTTTTGGCACTTACGATTTTTGGAGATATGGTTGGCCTGTTAATGTAAAATCTAGCCTTTCAATGTTTCTTGAGGCTTTTAAGAACACCAGAGCATTGACTCATTTTTTTAATCAAGTTGGTATGTGAGCTGTGACAGTCACACTGAAAAGGACATGTTTACTTTATAAAGGAATATCATTAAGAAAACCAAGAAACAGCACCTGGAGAAAATGCACCCATTTGTAAGTACAGTGATATTTATCACCATCATTAAATATTTTAAGCAGACAACCTCTCAACTCACACTTAATTTCAATTTTGATTGGATGACTTTACTAATCATCCTTCTTTGTGAAATGTGAATCATGCAATTGAAAGGGATTTTTCTCCCACCAAGTAATTCAAACAAAAATAATTACTCGTGTTCTTTAGATATCTACAATGCGTTAACTGGATACACTTTTACTTTCCAAAACATACAGGATGCTTGCCCCTGAAGACTATGCAAATTATCAATTACTTAATATTGCTTACTCTTATGATGCATAAAATGAGACTCTACGTTGCTATCTTGTAGGTAATGCTGTGCCAGGTATGTGAATACATGAGGATTCTTGGGCCCCAGGTTCCATTTTTTGGTTTAACCTGACAAATGGTCCAGTTGTTCTTTATCCAAGGATATCCTAAGACCTGTATGACAAAATACATTCTTCACCTTGGAGTACAATTGGGGTCCATTTGGTAAGCTGAAGCTTCACTTTTCAATAATGAAAGCTACCGCCATATTTCCCATATGAAAACTGCGCTGGTCTGTTGCATATACACAATCAAATTAGAAGAGAAGAGCATGATGATTTGTATTTTGAGCAAGAGAAGTGCTTTATAGATAACAAAGTGACTGGTGATATGGCCCGGAGCCGTTCCTGTTGTATGAAACAAAGCCTAGAGCCAAGAGAGATGCCTGGACTGCATATACAGATGTAATTAATTGTTTGGAAGATGCGGATCTATTGCTGAGGCAGATGTTTTTTTAATGTATAAATTTCAGAAGATATTTCTGCAATGTACAGAGGCAGCTCTAATACATATACATCTGTGTTGTTATCTCCGGATCTTTTGGGAATAAATGCATATGCATGTGAAAATTTGCTTAAAATTGGAGGATAAATACATAGACAAAAATCAACTTGAACTCCATTTTGTTAGTTTTCCTTTAAAAGCATTGTTTTTTTACTAGAAGGTTGGCTTGCTTGAGATGTCTTTAAAAGCAAAGGGCTAAACCAACACAGCGCCCTGGACTTTGAAATGTCTTTCAGAAAGATGTCTCTCGCATAAACTAAGTGAGCTACACTCTTGTCTGAGCCTCTCTATAATCAAGCAAACCCTTTGCACGCTCAATAAGTAGCAGTGCCACCCCACCCCACCCCACCCCACCATGAATTGACACTCACCTATTCTCCTTTGGATTGAGACGCTGTATTTTGCAGTTGCAGGTGTTTTACTACTGATATTAGTGGCCTTAAGATCCCACAAGGGGTTTACATCGGGTGGATTTTCAGTGCGTCGTAATATCATTAGTCCCTTTTAGCTTATCATTGAAAAAAAAAAAAAAACATGAACTGAACTCATAAATCTCATGGTTGTATTAATGAGTACCTTCTACCATGTCATGGGTTCTTGTTTAGCGCATTATGTAGTTAAGGGGATCATTCCCATTTTGTGTAATATGTAATTTAACCCAAGAATAGCTCATTATGTAGTTAAATGGATCACTTCCATTTTATGTAATATGTATTTTTACCCAAGATAATAAAACGAAGTTTCCTTTAACCGGGAAAAAAGAAGAAGAAGAGATTACAAAAAGGAGAATGAGAGAACAAGAGGTACAAAGAGCATGAGCATTGTGCCCCACCAACACCATAATTACATAATAATACCCTCCGAAGTCCTCCCAACCTCCTGTTTGGCAAAATTTAACTTGTGCTTACAGAGATCCAACTAATAATACCTCCCCGCAGCATTGAGCATATTTGCTAGAAGGGGAGGTTCATGGAAGTGACTGTCCTCGGAGAAATTCAAACTAGTGGGATGGGCAAGACTGAGGTCTGAGCCCAACTTAACTGTTACAGGTCTCATTTTTTGACTCCATTGTTAAATGGGTTGGAGCATGGCTAAAAGCCTAAAAGCCTGGCAATATGACATATTCTGGAGTTGAGCTGGGCCCATGTTAACTTTCAGACCTGTTGGCTGAATCTGGACCTGTCCAAAAATGTGAATGTACTGGGCTCGGTCAGGTTTATAACTACTCTGACCCGGCCAAGTGGCACCCTTGTGTTGAGGAATAGAAGTGCAGGTGTGTTTCTAGTATATATAAAGATAATATTGAAAATTTCTATCAGTTGTTGAGATGGCCGAGTTGGTCTAAGGCGCCAGATTAAGGTTCTGGTCCGAAAGGGCGTGGGTTCAAATCCCACTCTCAACATAAATTTTTAATTTGCATACGTTTTCCATGACTTGAATACTTTTTTAGGTCCATAAGAAATGAGGCTGATCAAATGATCCCGCTTTTTTTTTTTACTTTGAGTTGTGAAGGTTCAATTACTCTAGAGAATGCATTATGTAATCTTTTTGTGATAAAATTAGGTAATTGATATTGATATATTTTTTTTTTTATGGAGACACTTCAATTCAAGTCAATTTTCTTCTCACAATTTACCTTGAAAAGGAGTGCATCCATAAAAAAAAGAGAGTGTCAATATCAATTACCTAAAATTAAAGGGTAAACAATATAAAATCTGAGCCTGTGCCGGTTCAAGAGGAGCAGCGTCTCACAATTTACCTTGAAAAGGAGTGCATCCATAAAAAAAAAAAAGAGTGCCAATATCAATTACCTAAAATTAAAGGGTAAACAATATAAAATCTGAGCCTGTGCCAGTTCAAGAGGAGCAGCGGATGAAAGGATTAGATTCATTAGGTAGGGCCCATTTAAGTTTAGTAGCCCAACATTTAGATTAAAATCTGAATCCACTTACGCTTTAATCCAAAGAAATTCTGAGTTATAGTAATAGGAACTTTATGGTGGGGCCAACAAATGAAATTAGAACCGTTCAAGATAGACGACCTCCAGGAATATGGGGTATACTGGTTGCAAATGGGATGGTCCGGATCAGAACCATGGTGGATATAGACTCGGATCCATTTTTAAATAACGGTTGCGGTTTCGGATCCAGTTTTGACTTTAAACCTGTTTTGTTGGTTCCAGACCCGGAACTAGGTCCACCTAAAGAAACAGAAGTCTAGTTTTAAAATCGATTCTAATTTCTCTTTATTCTTCATTTTTTTTCTTAAAATAAGCATATCATTCAACTTTTAATACTACTTCCAATATTATACATAAAACTGTAAAAAAAAAAAAGTTGGATTTTGATATACAATTTGCCATATCAAAAACTCATATGCCGGGTTCCGGGTCCACAAGTCGGAACCTATATGAATTCAGAACTATTTTTCAATCGGAACCTAAATTGGGTTATGGATTTTGACCCATTTATGAATTGGAGTCTAAAATAGGTTTCAAATTCAGCTTTTTGCGGAACTTCCGACTAATTGGAGAATCGGATACCCGTATGCAACCATGGGTATAAAAAAACAATGATTGTCGTGTTTTTCTTTAAAAAACCGGATTGAAATAAAACTGGTTGGCCACACCATATGTGCCTGAAGGATGAATGGCTCAGATTTCAGTAGGTGGGCCCCACCCTAGATTACTTTCGGGCCAAACCCAACATCCAAATTGGCCGTAATTACATAGAGAGAGGAGTGGAAGTATAGTAGAGTAGAGAAGAGAGAGATGGCAGAGGAAGAAGAGCTCATGACCATCCGAGCCACTGCACTCTCTCTTCCTCACAACGCTCTCAACGACTTGCTCTCCGTTGCTGTATGTTGTCTTTCCCTCTATCTTCTTTCAAATCACAACTTCCTCAAAAAACCCTAACAACAAACAAACAAAAACCCCCTCTTTTCTTTCTCACAGGTATGCGGTCGATGCATCTTCCGTCTCTTTGGAATCCCTGCATCTTCTTCCTACTCTTCCTCACTGCTCTCTACTTCACTTCTCCGTTCTCTTCTTCTCGATGAAGAACAACCTGCTTCAGATTCTTCTCAACAATCACAAGGCAAGGAACCTGGGTTTTGCAGCATCTGTTTGGGGGTATTGCAACTTGCTTATTACAATCGCGAGCAAGACAAGTGTGAGAACAAAACCCTAGTTAGCGATTTTGCACTCGAAATCTCGCAGTTGGTGAAACGAGACGAGTATAAGATCGATGGGTTTTCTCTTGAAATCTCGCTGCCACCCATTATTTTGGCGAATGAAAAGGCGATTAGGTAACAAATCACATTGTTACAAATATGATCATTCAAAAAAATTCTGGGATAGTAGAATTGTACTGTTATCTTACTTGGGTCCATTGACGGCCCTAATTGCTATGGTCAATGTAGCTGAAGCCACAGTATTTATTTAAATTCTCATATAATATAATGCAAATCGGAGTTCTTCGTATAGGCAAATTGTCGTTTGTAAATTGATCATTTAGTAAAAATTTACAATCTTTAACTACGTGCATTGATGATCAGTTGTAACAGACGTCATATGGTAATAAGAATTTCAAAATGCACTTTTTCTATTCATGGTTCATGCAACTTGATGGTGCTAGTGTTACAGGAACTCAGTATCATGGAGTGATGATTGTGATTGCCCAAGAATATGGGCTTAAGATGTCCGTTTTGCTGTTCCTTTCGAACATAACAGCATGATGTAATTTTCTATGTGTTTCTCACTACTTTGAATTTCTAGTTACCTTTTTCCCTTTTGACTTGATAGGTTATATATGAAAAAGAAGTATGGGTCTGAAGGCTGGTTCCAAGAGAAGTTTCTCACTGAACATATTTCGGTTAAGGATGCATTGAAATTGTCAATCACAAGCTCACTTGAGACATTATTGGTAATATAATGTACTGCTGTTGTTTATTGGTTCAACAGATTATATGTGAATCTTCACTTATTGAATAATTTATTTCCTTCATGTATTTAGCGTTAAAGAAATTAAGTTACAATATTTGATCTATTTTGGTATTTTGAAGCTGTGCAGGGTGTTAAATCTGGAGTTAGCTCTTTCCGTATTCGCCTGACATATTGTCACGCTAAAGCATCATCAAAGCTTCAGAGTTTAGTACCAAAAGATAATCGTTGCAAAAGAAGGAAAGCAGGCATGTTCTACACTCCATTCGTGGATAAATCTTGTCTACATAATAGAGATTTTTATTTACTTCATTTAGAAGCTGTAGTGGCAGGATTTCATTACGTCATTATCATGGTGCATGTGAACATTATGTCCAACTGGTGCCTTGTCTTTGTAGTTGTTTTCATTGTGTTTTTCACTATATATGCAGCCTCGACCGTTTTGCCTTGTTTATTTTCCAATTAATCTTGTTTGCCTTTGAGTTGATACTGGCCTTTGTTTTTAAAGCAAACATATTGAAAATTGCATTTGGGGTTAGTCTTGAGATAGATGGTTAATTACTTAATTTAAAGATTTCATCTGAATAGTTTCAGCTTTTGGCCCCATTCATTTCAATGGAAAGAAAAATTTTTATTCCTGAAAAGTGAAAACCATTGTTTCCCTTGAAGAGATAAATCAATGTGGGTGTGTTTAAATGTGGCATTAAATATGCGGCAGTGGAGCACAGTTAACAGGTTGTTCAAAACAAGGTAAACAGTTAACAGGTTGTTCGAAACAAGGTAACATGTTGTCAGTCATTTTTTGTATCCAGTGGTCAGGCAGGGAGAACAGAGGATGGCATATTTGCCACACCCAAAAAGGATGATGGATACGCTGATTTAGCCGAAAGCCGTTTGATGCAGCTCGAACAACAACAAATTAAAGGGATTTTCTTAATCCCTTGAAATTAAGATTTAAAAAGAAGAGAAAATCAACCATGTGAAGGGATTTGCTGAATCACTAATGGCATGTTTGTGTGGCATTGCGGAAAATCAGTTCCACAGAAAATCTTTTCTTGTTTCTGTGGAATACGTGTTCCCATCCTCCCTTGGGAAGCGCTTTTCAGCAGAATTGCGGAAAATTTAGTTCATTTTTCTGCATGCACCAAATGTGGGCCTTTTTTCACTGCAGAAAATCATTTCCACTTGCAAGCTTGTTTGCCTCTCTTCTTTCCAAGGCACTCCATGAAATATAGTTCTCTCTCTATTTTGGTGTCGAATATATGTTGGGGGTGAGACCTAGACATGTAAATTTGCTTATCCTTTAAGCTTAAGCTCGGAGAAAAATAATTGGTTACACTTTCCCTGCCTTGTAGCATTAATGTTCTTTATGATTTGTTGGGTTGATGATGTTAGCCTTCCAGCTATGGTACTGACTTTACTAGTTTGGAGCAGGCACTAATGACAGTCTAGACAATGGTGATGATTCACACGTTCAATCTAGAACAGAATGTACTGAAGAGTCGAGTAGTGAATCAGATGCAGTCATTCGAAGGACTCTGGACAGTTTGCAAGATCATGAATTCTGTGAGCGCTTCATTTTTCCACCAGAAAAGGTTACTACTTTCTATTTTCAGCACATCACATCTGGACTTTGAATTTTCAATACATAGTATCCAAACTAATGAACATCATGTAAATTTCTTGGTGTAACTTATTCACTCGCATTTGCTATCTTACTAGGTATATGAACCATGCAGCTTGACATTCCGCTTGTATAGAATGCCTATATATATCGGTGGGAGATATCTGAAGGTATATGATGGAATGAACTTGTATCATTCAATTGGTAATATGAATAGCAAATTGTTATGAACTTTAAAGTGAACTAATGTGCAGTTTATTATGGTGTACTTCGTAGAGAACCGCCATTCATAAAAAATAGATGTGGGGCATCTTTCACACTTTCATATGTGTCATCAATGGAAAGAAGCATACAGACATGAGAGAAAGAGAGAGATGTGGAGATGAATGTCGTCCTTTGCATGGTCGACTGAGAGCTATATTTAAAGGGTTAAATCCCTGATTACATTCTAACAATGCTTATCTATTAATTACACTTGGATTTAGATCCATACTAATAGCTAACAACTAACTAGTATGTAAATGGGCCTGATATATTGGACCTGGAGGCCCAGGATTGACACCCCCCCTCAAATTGATGCGGGAGTGTCATAAAGCAGCAATTTGGAGACAAGAAACTGATGTCGAGGCCGAGGAAGTCCCTTAGTGAAGATATCTGCAAACTGAAACTCTGTAGGGACGTGAGGTAGACTGATAACATCACGCTTGTATTCATCTCGAATAAAGTGGCAATCAACTTCTATGTGTTTTGTGCGTTCATGAAGAACAGGATTTTCAGTGATCCTGATTGCCCCAGTATTATCTGCATTCAAGGAAGTGGGAGAGTCCTGCGTAAATCCAAGTTCCGAAAGAAGTCCCCGAAGCCATAGGATTTCAGAACAAGCAGAGGACATAGCCCGATATTCAGCCTCTGTGGAAGATTTGGAGACCCGTTCTTGTTTCTTGCATTTCCAAGAGATGAGAGATTGACCGAGGTACATACACCAACCAGTGGTGGACCGCCTGGTATCCGGACATCCTGCCCAGTCAGCATCTGCATAAGCAGTCAGAAGTAGACGATTATCCTTTGGATAATATAAACCACGAGCTCTAGTACCCAATAAATACCGGATAATGCGCTTCACTGCTGTCAGATGAAGGTGACGAGGAGACGTCATGAATTGGCTGACAAGATTGACAGCATAAGATATGTCAGGCCTGGTGACGGTGAGATAGACAAGACTGCCAACAAGTCTCCGGTATGTATGTGGATCAGGAAGAAGATCTCCATCATCTTTACTCAACTTAAGATTGACTTCAAGCGGTGTATCAACTGAGGAAGAGTTATCGAGATCAGCAAGCTCAATAAGATCTGTCGCATATTTGTGTTGATTGATAAACAGGCCTTTTGAAGACTGATGTATTTCTAAGCCCAAAAAATAATGTAGAGGACCCAGATCCTTCATATGGAATGAATCCCGAAGAGAGGCCTGAATAGATTTTATCATAGCATCATCAGTTCCGGTGATAATGATATCATCAACATATACGAGGAGAACAGTAAAGCCAGTTGATGCGTGGCTCATAAAAAGAGATGGATCATATGGACTTTGAGTAAAGCCAATCGTGCCTAACCGATCTTTGAATTTATCAAACCACGCTCGGGGAGCTTGCTTGAGACCGTAAAGAGATCTGTGTAAGCGACATACATATTTCTTAGACGGAGAGGTGACTCCTTGTGGTATCCGCATATAAACTTCTTCTTTCAAGTCCCCATGTAGAAAAGCATTCTTGACATCCATTTGGTACAATGGCCAAGATTGAGAAGCAGCAATGGCGAGAAGGAGCCGAACAGTTGTCATTTTTGCAACTGGCGCAAATGTCTCTTCATAGTCAATGCCATACGCTTGGCGGTTGCCAAGTGCCACAAGTCGAGCTTTGTGTCTATCCAAGGAGCCATCTGATTTGAGCTTGATCGAGTAGATCCATTTGCAACCGATAGGTTTAACTGAAGAAGGACATTCCACAATATCCCAGGTGTGATTCTGGGTCAATGCATCTAATTCAACTTTCATGGCCTGGTTCCAACAATCATGTTGCACAGCCTGCAAATAAGAACTTGGGATGGAAACCGAGGATAGTGTTGTCATCAAGGAAGCATGGGTAAAGCCATACCGCTCAGGAGGATGAGAAATTCTGGAGGAGCGACGCAAATTACTAGTAGATGTGGGACCAGTTGTCGGAGGATCAGGAGGGTGGGCATCTGCAGTGGTAGGTGTTTCCCTTCGATGATACACAAAATCAGGATTAAACCGTGTAACAGTTGGTTTTTTCAGAAAATCCAGGTAACACCGTTGTGGAAAATGGAGAAGGACAATCCAAGTATTTTTGAAAAAAATATTGATTTTCGAAGAAAATAACATTACGAGAGATCCTGGTGCGACGAGCCATTGGATCATAGCAAACAAACCCTTTTGGTTAGTTGCATATCCTAAAAAAACACACCTGCTAGATTGGGCCGTTAATTTTGTGCGCTCTGTGGGAGGCAGATGAACGAAGCAAACACACCCAAAGGTATGTAGATGAGTAAAGGTAGGATGGTGACCATAAAGTTTAAAATGTGGTGTTAATTGGGCAATGGTAGGTGATGGAAGACGGTTTATGAGATGGACTGCAGTGGTAAGAGCTTCAGTCCAAAAACGTGGAGGAACAGAGGATTCAATGAGAAGAGTCCTCGTGACATCAAGAAGATGTCTGTTTTTCCGTTCTGCAACGCCATTTTGTTGAGGAGTATATGGACAAGTACGTTGAGATACAATTCCTCGACTCTTTAGGAAAGATTGGAAATCAGTGGAGACATACTCCCCCCCTGAATCGGATCGCAAAGTTTTAATGCATTTGGAAAATTGAGTGTTAACATAGCTAAGGAAAATTTTAAATGCATTAAGAACATCAGATTTAGAATGTAACAAATAAACCCATGTAAATCTGCTGTAATCATCAATAAATGTAACAAAGTATTTGAAATGATAGGAGCAATGCCCCAAACATCACTGTGGATTAAATCAAAACATTCATTGCTACGAGTTGTAGAGTTAGAAAAAGGTAAAGTTTTACTTTTTCCTAATTTACAAGCATCACACTCAAATGAAACAGAATCAATAGGTTTATTTAACAATCCAGTTTGAAACAAAGTGGACAATGTAGCAGCATTCGGGTGACCAAGTCTATTATGCCACAACCGAGAATTATTAGGAAGTAAAAAACAAAACAACTGATTCCAAGATTTATTTTGAATAAATGGAGATACTGGTAACGTAAAAAGCCTGCCACGTTTAGGCCCCCTCGCGATCACCGCCCCCGACTCCTGGTCCTGCACAACACAACCAGAAGAAGAAAAGGAGACTTTGCAATTATGTTCAACTAATTGACCCACAGAAACTAAATTGGTAGCAAGATGAGGGGAGACAAAAACATTTGTTAATGGAAAAGGGCCAGGAGCATCTCCCACAGAGTGGATTGGAAGGTGGTCTCCATTGGCAGTTTGAACAGAAAGAGTGCCAGTGTAGGGGACAACATGATGTAGATTGGTGGGTGAGGAGGTCATGTGATTACTAGCTCCAGAATCTAAATACCATGTATTAGAAAGGGACGGACTAGTACCTGAAATGTTCATAGATGACAGGGCATTGATAATCATCTGATTTACCATAGCCGGAGTAATGGGAGCTGGTGACTGTGTTTGTGAAGAGGAACCAGGCTGTGAGGATGAATCAAATGGCAATGAACCAGTGAAATCAGACGATGCATATTGTGGGGTGACAGCCGTGTAAGCACTTGGAGTTGACTGTCCATAGGGACGAGAAGCAGAATTGCGAGCCTTCTTCCGACACTCTTCAATGCCATGTCCAACAGCCTTACAATATTTACAGACCTTCAGCTTGCATTGATTTGCATAATGGCCATATTTCTGACAGTTGTAACACTGTACTTTACTGATGTCTCGAGGAGGAGGTCTGGTTTTAGCAGCAAAGGCAAGCGGAGCTTCAGTGGAATCCTTATGTTCAATTGCAATTTTGGTAACAAGGCGCTGTTCCTCCCGTAGAAGTTCTTGAAGACAATCATCTACGTTGGGAAGGGAAACTCGGCTCATCAAGTTGGATCGGACTGTCTCATATTCAGGGCGCAGTTTCATGAGAAATTGGTCCCGATGGCTATCTTGTTGTAAGGAAAGAAGCTCAGGTAGAAGTGCTTCAGAGACAGTAGCAAATTTAATTTCATCATATTCTGACCATAGGATTAGAAAGCCGGAGTAATAATCCTGGATTGAAAGTGTCCCTTGGGAGTAATTTGCAATGTCTAATTCCAATTGAAACTGACGCGCAGCATGATGTTGATAATATACCTTTTTCAGATATTCCCACATTTCCTTCGAGGTCTTGCAAGGTCTGAGAGACAAAATAAAATTTGGCTCTACAGAAGAAAGAATCCAAGACTTTATTTTTGCATCTTTAGTTTTCCAAGATAGAATTTTCTTGGCATCGTCAGCAGGGAGTGTGTCAGATCCATCGATATGGGCCCGCAGTTCTTTTCCTTCAAGGTATACTTGAAATTGAAATGCCCAAGACACATAGTTTTTGCCATTAAATTTCACAATAGAGGGTCCTGATTTTTCAGATGTATCCATGACAAGAGAACAGAAGGCAGTGGATTCCAGCAGCAGTAAGCAGTAGCAATAAATTGTAGTATCAGTAGCAACCAGCAACAGGGGAGAAAATATTGACAGAATAATAAGCAGTAGCAATCGGTCAGCAGCAGTAGCAGTAGCAATGGAGAAAATCTTGACAGAGGAGAGAAAATATTGACAGAATAATAAGCAGCAGCAATCAGGCAGCAGCAGTAGCAGTAGCAATGGAGAAATCCTTGACAGAATACTCAGCAGCAGGAAACGCAAGTCACAGAGGGAAAAAAAATGGCAATCGGTCCCAGTCGGCAGCAATGGAAACCATACGTGGGCCCCACGTGTTGACCTTTACACAGATCAGATGGTGGGGATGAAAAGAGAGTAGTTTTATGCAACTACTGGAAGTGGTCACAGGTAGATCAGACCCAGATCGAGGAGATTGGACGGCCGAGATGAAAACATAGTGAAACAAAGGAATTTTCACAAAAATTGGTAGAAAACCTACCTCTGATGATCAAAAAATCAGGAAAAATTTTCAAAAATCCAGGAAGCAGTAGTCGACCATGATGGAGGTATTCCGTTGATGTGCTTGTGATGATCCTAGGTGGGCCATGCATGATCCGAGATGATCAGGATCGATCAGAGATGATCGGCTGAACAGAAACATCACTGGCGGGCTTCCTATGCTTGGAAGATGACTTAGGAGAAGATCACAGAGAGGATTGACCTTGCTCTGATACCATGTCATTAATGGAAAGAAGCATACAGACATGAGAGAAAGAGAGAGATGTGGAGATGAATCTCGTCCTTTGCATGGTCGACTGAGAGCTATATTTAAAGGGTTAAATCCCTGATTACATTCTAACAATGCTTATCTATTAATTACACTTGGATTTAGATCCATACTAATAGCTAACAACTAACTAGTATGTAAATGGGCCTGATATATTGGACCTGGAGGCCCAGGATTGACAATATGCAGATTATATTTAGGACTTTGTTCATGTGATAACACTTCTCACTTTTCTACATGAGAACCTTTTTTATGGGGCCTACCTAGATGCATGCCAAATGTGAACCATGAATGCTGCAAAACTCCTCATAATCAGATCATTAGAGAGGTGGATTTTGAGGCCATAAAGGTTGATGGTGAAAACATATGAAAGTGGGCTTTTCAATCCAACAACAAGCAGTAGTTGGATAATTGTCAAATTAGGCGAGTGCCAACTCATGGGGGATTAGTAAGTGCGATGGTGATAGATTGATCATAGGTTGATCTATGTGGGCCCGCATTGATTCTCATAGAATTCATGTGAGGATCGTTCTCATAAAAAAATAGAGAGAGAAAGAGAGAGAGAGATTTGTTTTCACATAGGCACATAGGGGGCCCACTTATGTGAAAACAAATTCCCCGTGATTAGAACAAATTCAATTTAATACTGATCAGGTGATTTTTCACCATTAGATTAAGTCTCCTTAAAACTATACTTATAAGCTGTTGAATTTGAAGCTTCAAAACCAAGCCTAGGATTAACAGATTGGGCTGATGGTCCACCTGTAATCCATGTGAAGACCTGTCCTTTCCTCTTTGCCTTTATGATTTTCATACTCTGGGTAGACCGCACAGCGGGGGGCATTTTTTAAGAGGAAAAAACACCTGCATGTTTTCCGCATCTGTGCATTTTGCAGTTAAAAGTGCATTTTGCAATTCCAATAAATGGTTTTCAAATTTGAAATTTGAGGCCGGTTCTTTTCTTGATCATGTTTGTGTGTGTGTGCACACTTTCTATTGAGCACCAGTCGCATATAGGAACTCCCATGTGGAGCCCATCTTATCAATCCAACCCGCTTACAATGACTTACCCCCTTTGAATGGGCATTCATCCAAGTAAGACCCATTATCGGCTTTTAGAGAAAATACGGTTTTCATCGAAAAGTTAAAAAACGTTAAACTTTATGCTCTTAAGTCTTAAATCAGTGGTTAGAAGGATCTGATGGGGTTCATTTGTCCCACACATAGACCTCTCCATCCTCCCTTACCCTATGATCGGCATACATTCAGGTGTCACTGTGGTGCACTCTCAGAAACTGAACCCAGGATTTTATGACACCCCATTATAGACACATATGGACATATTTTGTCATTTAAGTTGTTCTGGAGATGGCTGGTTCATTTCTAAACTGATTTTACGTATGTGCTCTCAGATCCCCATAGGTGTTTTTTTAGCACTTATATCTTAGCTGACACTAAGGATTAAAATGTTCTTATGTTCTAATAACTTATATTATTTTTTACTTACCTCATTTTCCTTTTTATTGTTCTATATAAATGATTTCAATGGTGCCAATGATGAACAAAGTTCTGGTATTATTTAATTTATAGAATGTTAAAGGTGTAGAATATTGAAAGGACGAGTATGAAATAAGGGGGGAAATGCAGGAACAAGGTAAATTGAAAATTAATTTACTCTGTGCTCAAACCCTTACCAAGCAAACCAAAATGAGGAGATTTAAGATTAAGATGAAATGGTCTTTATCTTGACTTAATTTATTTGATAGGTTTAATTTTACAGTGATTTGTGCATTTTCTCTCTTTTTACCGCAGTATTCAAGAAATGTGAGTCAAACCTGCTGGATAATTGATGATGAAAGAATGGGAGAGGCATCTGTTGAGGTATTTCAGATTGGTTATGGTCCTCATCCAAATGAGATGCTTATATGGGTTTCTGAGTGAGGATCTAACTCATTTTTCCAGCTTTATTTACATTCTGATGAATTTTACAGATGTATAGCTTTGTTCTGCAGGAGATCATCAGTAGCAATGTCCTACCCATATGTAAAGGCGACAACTTCAAGTTTCATGCTGCTGGTAGAGAAGATATCGATGTATGTATTTATTTCATTCTTTAAACATTGATAAGAGTAAATTTTATTCAGATATATTGAACAAAATTTGATCAGGTCCGGATGTTAGGCTCTGGTCGTCCTTTCCTGGTTGAAATTCAAAATGCACGTCATATTCCCACTTCAGCTGACATTGAAGAAATTGTGGACAAGATAAACAACTCAAAAGACAAATTTGTAAGTAAAATGACATGATCATTTTTGTTTATGACGACTGTGAATCCACCTGAAGGATAGAAAAAACTGTGGTATCAAACTCCTTGAGGAATGTGTTGCTTCACCTTTCTAATTCTTTCCTGCTTAAAACTGATTTCTCCTACTCAGGTGACGGTAAGGAACCTCAATTTAGTTGGGAGTCAAGCTTGGACTCTGATGCGTGAAGGGGAGGCAGAGAAACAGGTTTTACCTTTATGGTTCATAGTTGAAGAAATTTACCAATTTCTCATTCACTATTTCTTTCACAACATGGTTTTCGTGATGCCAAATGTACATTAGATACAAAAGCCATGTTGAAAAGAAAAGTTAGAAGGGCTTAGCTGTATATAGATACATACACACAAATTGATGACAAATTGTTCACTAATTGCATTTAGCATGTTTTTCTTCAAGGGATTAAAGAATAAAAGAAAAGCTTCATCCCTTTTCAGTCTCTCTTACCTGAACCCGATTTCTGTCTTCCTTTTATTATGACCGAACCCAGACCTCCATTGCCCACGATCCAAAGTAGAAGCTCCATTCCCTCCATGTTCATATATATGTACATTTGTCTATATATTTATATTTAATCAGTGGCTTAGCATTATGGTTCACTGCATTTTTCATGCAGAAGCAATATGCTGCTCTAGTGTGGATTTCTCGTCCTCTCAATGATAAAGATCTGCAGACCATATCTTCACTTAAGGACATGGTAAGACTTGCATTTTATTAATTAATCTATTTTGTGATCAGTTAATAGGATTCTGTTTTGGAGTTATTTTCTGATTGTTACAGATGCTTGTAAGAAGAGATCTGGTACTCTTGCTCAGTCTTACATTCTGATGTTTTTGTCCTCATCATCATCGTCGTCATCATCATCATCTTAGCTTTGTCCCATTGATCTGGGGTTGGCATCTTACATTCTGATGTCATGCTGGATAACCCGTCTGGAACTGTAGTTATCCATTGTTTCTATACTTAAACTTCAAGTATTATTTGAATTTCTGATGTTGCCTTATAATATGCTTGCTCAGTGAGGTCCTACTCCTGTTGGTATTTGTAGTTTCACACTTTCACTTGTCATCAAAGAATTCTTAAAAGCTTCTTTTATAGTTATAAGTGCTATGGGATAAGGCTTCAATGATGCCTAATTATGTAGCTGTAAATCATCTTTAAGAATGATGCATCATCTGTTTGTTTGGTTCTGCGGATGGCTTGAATTCTAATATCTAAAAAAAAAAATGATTTTTTTCTTGCTTAGAATATCTTGCAGAAAACCCCAATCAGAGTGCTTCATCGTAGAAGTCCATTAGAACGTAAACGGCTAATACATTGGTATGGAGTTTCTCAGTTATTTAGCATTAATTTCTTTATTGATCTGTTATCTGTCTCTTGAAAACACCTTATTGGCACCTGTTTTTGATGCTAGGATGACGGTTGAAAAAATTGCTGGAAGCTGTCAATATTTTCTATTGCATCTATGCACTCAGGTATTTCTGTTTCTTCTATCTTCTATCTTCATTGGGTAAAATTTTTCTCATACAATACATGTACTTTTCTAAGATTATGACTGCATATTCGAAGGGCACTTCTTTAAAAGGTAAATTATTTTTTTGATTTTTGAAAAATATAACAAAGCAATGTTGTCTAAAGTTTTTTTTTTTTTATTCGAATGTTAAAGGTTTTGATATACTCTCGCGTTAAATTATTCTGACAACATAATTTTATTTGTAATTTTGAAAGTATTTTTTAGTGGAATCATATTAGAAGTAATCCACAAACAATGAGTAAATGATGCATACCACAGCTTAAAAGTCCAAGGAAGAAAAGGATGGGCTATAGGAAATTGCAACTAAGTTGCTGCTGCTCTCAGTTGTATGGATACACAAAGGGCACTTGCAATTAAGTAATTTATTGTTTCACTGATAGTATTGCTGATGTTTTGTCCCCCTGCCATCATGATTATTATTGCTATCTTCTTCAGGGCCTCTTTTTTTTTTAATATTTTTTTATTGTTTAAGCAACAAGTTTTATAACCTAAAACCAACAAAAGAAGGCCACATGCAGATTTATTTATAATTTAAAATTAAATCTAACATGATGCCAAAAACAGGCTGGGACCTATATCAAGGAATTTGTGCACGGAGATCTGGGGCGCACCCATCCAAGGTAGAAGTTCATCATACATCTTATCCACTTTGTGTAGTTTGATGAAAAATATATCTAAGTGCCCATAAATTTTCTTTTGGGACGAACACTAGGCCTGCATATTGGTGGGGATACACTACCCTGAATTCCCATCTGGGTCCAACTTTCTCCAGCATTGGGGTTATAACAATGGAGAATAGGAGAGGACTAATGGAGAACATAGCCATTCTGATGTTTATCCAATGCACCATAAATATTCAATGGAATGGTGAATTATGGAAACTGCAGATGGTATATCTCACAGCTTAGCTGCAAATTTGGATGATTTTGATTACAATTGCTATTGACTTTCGTCACCATTATGACACCCAGATCCAATGTTATATGACCCTTTGGATTTTATTTTATTTTTCCCTGTGTGCAGCATTGGTTCATTACTAGGATGTAAAGCAGAGATCTTGCAACTTGATGTAACAGATGTGAAGATGGACTACTTCAATTGAGCAGCTGACAAATGCAGCTTAAGCTTGCTTCCTTCCCGTCTTCCTAACATGGATCTGAATGCTTCACTGCCTTGTGAATAACTTTTCAATTAAATTAATGTTCATGAGATAAGTAATGAAGAGTAAATCATGAATATACTCCCAATGAGACATGAGCCCTTCTCCAGGAAGTCTGACATTTCTTTTTCCATTCAGGAATGTCACCATGAGCCGTTCTCCATCAAGTCTTCGGCATTTCTTTTTCCATAGGACAGACAACAGATCTTCAATGTTTGTAATTTGCTTACCACAAAAAAAAAAAAAATGTTGGTAATTGAGATACATAATGATGCTATAAATATTTATAAAAACTTCATTTTGGCGTTACCTGACATATTATGTCATCTTTACTTGGATCTTACCACCGGCCAGTTTCTGGACTTCGATGATTTGGAGGGGATAGTATTAATCACCTACCTGCAAATGGCTGTTATTTGACCAGGCTTTGACGCCATGCTTATGTAAATGGCTGTTATTTGACCAGGCTTTGACGCCATGCTTATGTACGCCGCGGAAAACCAGTTCCACGGAATATTTCCTCTTCCATGGGAAAAATTTTTACAGAGCATTGGAAAGCCTTCATGAGGAATTATAGAAAAGTGGCTACACCAAATATGAATTATTTCTACTGCGGAAAAACGTCCATATTTTTCATGCCTTTTCTTGTAACCGTGGTTGCATCCCCTTAAGAGGAGTGCACCAAGCACATAAATCTCATTTTCTGCATCAAATGATATTAACAGTGCAAATAAAATTCCGCATAGAAAATGCATGAAAGTGCCCCAACAGGCCAACATATTTGGACAATCCCCCTGAAGGTTGGATCTCAACCATTCTGAGCGCACTTCTAAAAAAAAAAAAGTCACACCTTTTGAGAGTGGTCTGCTAAATCCAAAGATATAATGTATGACCATAAGATTGTACCATCAAATAATTGAACGGCCCACTTTCTTCCATCTCGTGGAGGATGGGACCGTGGTTAGGATTTTCTTTTGAGGAGTGTGGATCTAAACAAGTAATTGGATTTTGGAAACACAGTGGAGGACAGAATTTTTATATTAATTTTAAAAAATAGAGCTACAATTTTCATTATGGATATAGAAGCGGAGAGAAGTCCAACCGGTGGGACCGCCCCCACATGATTGCACTTGGGTCCGCCTCTGATGGGACCCACTATGATGACTCCCCTAGTGGGCCCACAAAGGTTTTTATTGAAATTTAAGTGGGCTTTCTAAAATCACCATTATTTAAGATGGCACTGTCACTGCGTCTGCTTCCTACTCGCCATTGCATCCTTTCCTCAACTTCTTCTCTTCCTGCTTCTTCTGTTATTAGGAGGGTTAGGGTTTCGAGCTCCTGTAAGAGCACCTTCTCACATCGGCATTTCTTCAAACACGCCATGAGCACTTGCGCAAGCAGCGACACCGGCTCCAAAGCCGACGCAGCAGCGGACGGAGATCCATCTCCTCCTCCTTCCATCGCCGGCGCCGGAGAAGAGAATCGGGACTCCACCGAAGTTCTCGTCCAGTACGTAGTCCTTCGAAGGGATCTGATCGACACGTGGCCTCTCGGCAGTGTCGTCACGCAGGGCTGCCACGCCTCCGTGGCCGCCATCTGGTCCAACAAAGACGACCCTCTCACCCTCGATTACTGCAGCGATCGCAATCTCGACTCGATGCACAAGGCAACATCTCTCCTCCTTCAATCCTCTCTCTCTGAAATTTCTCTCTGTTTCTTTCTTGAAATGCAGTTCAAATTAGAGAATCATAACGATTGGGAATCTTTAATTAGAAAGCTGATAGGTATAGTAAAGATGGTTTTGGATTTGAATTGATAAAGATGTTAGTAGGATTGTAGATTGGAAGGTGTTTAGTTCATGGTCATCACTTGAAGTGAAATGAAGAGGGTGGAACAGGGAATTAAGTGTTTTTGGAAGATATATGGATGAAACAGTAAATGATCTTGGATGAGTCACTGTCACACTTAAAAGATGAGATCTTTGGAGTTGGTTCAGCTCATTCTTAGATGATAAAGATGCAGAGTCGTTTTCCAACCCTAAGAGCAAACAATATGTTTGTTCAAGCACAATTGGCAAGATTAGAGTTCCCTAAGTTTGATAGGGGATGATGATCTCACAAGTTGTATATATCGCATTGAGCAATCCATAGAATTTTATGATAAACTGGAAGAATCAATGGTAAAAGATGCTATGCAATTGATGAAGGTTGCAGGTTCGAATCACGTTTCCAATAAAAGGAAAAAAGAACCAGAGAGAACAATTCTTTGGTGTTATTAGATGTTTATTATGTTGGGGATGCCCTAACTTGGAAGTCTGTTTAGGGCGGTAGTAGTTGTTAGGAAACTTTACTCTTATATTAAGTTGAGTTGGAAGTGTTTTTAGGGATGAAAGAGCTTGGTTTTGGGTTGTTATGATGCTTTTAATATCGTTTTAGAGACAGTCACAAAATTGACATTGGTATAGTTGAAATTTCGGAATTTCCTTTCTCTTCCTCCTGGTGAGTCCATTCTCATTTTGCCATTTTCTTCTGCACCTCAATAGTTTTCTTTCTAATATTGTTGTTGTTCTTCTGATTCTTTTTGTCTCTCAAGTATGTAGTTTTTAAGTCAGTGTTTGGATTGAGGATTTGGACAATGACCAATCTGCATCATGACAATATTGCAATTCGAGTGAGCATATTTAAGCTTTGAAAATCTTTTCAGGTTTCACTATGTCTAGAAAATTTTAACCGTTCACATAGTTCCCGTGATTTTCATTTGGAAGCCTCTCTTACTGAGGGAATAGAATCAGATAATGACTAACTACAGATCATTTAAATCTCAAATACTAACTATGGGTTTGTTAAGGACTGGTTATAATTTGTTCGAATGATAATGCTAAATATTTTCTTAACACATCTTTTTCCTGAACAGGCAACATGACTCTAACATGCAGTCTCATGTTTGTGAGAAAGTGCACCTCCCAACCGTGACATGGAGTGTTGCCTTTCTGATCAGTTATCACTAGTTGAAATAGTTGACTTATCACAATTCAGAACCAAAATATGACTCTAAATTTGGAATAAGTAGAACATTGGGACTTTAGATTTTGAGACTTCAGCTCTGTGTGAAGTCCTGGGGGAGAGATTTCACCTAATGAGTCAGATTCTCAGATTCATGCATCACGTTGATGAGAATCTATGTAAATTAGTCCAGATACAAACCCACGTATCTGTTATAGTTTAACTTTGATCTCTGACAATACTAGTCCTTCTACAGGTAACACTTGAGGTTAAGGGTGAACCGCAGATCTTGAATTTGTCTGAGAAGCTAAAGGAAGGTGGGATTGCACACAAGCTATGGATTGAACAACCCGAGAACATCCCAACATGTCTTGCAACAAAACCATACCCCAAATCTGCTGTTTCCTTGTTTTTCCGGAGGCTTAAGCTCTGTAAGTGATGAAACTTAAATGTATTTCATACTTATGTGCCTCTGGATTCTGTATCAGAACTTAGGAAGGCCTGGAATTATAATTTGTCCAGGATGAAATTTTTCTGCAGTTCTAATGCTACATAACAAGTTTTTGCCCAGAATCACTTTCTAGAGGATTTCTTTTTTTTCTAGTTATGATTTGTGCATCTGGACTCGGCATAGATACAAGTAGAGTGCTCAAGGATATGGCAGGGACATGTAACCCATTACCTATTTAGCTGTGTATATAGCGTGATGGTTGTCTAAGTAAGCAACGTGTCCATATTTGTGTACAATACTTCATTAACATGGAGTTCAACCATCACTGGTCACGCTATATGCACATCTAAATAGGTAAGGTGTCAGTTGTTATTTGCATCCAAACTTTGTGTAACATAATGCGTTACCCAACACATCAAGCCTTATACAAGAATATCCATCATATTTCCTCATGGTATAGTCGATTCGTTGTTATCATCATCCTCGTGATCATCACCACCACCATCGTCATCATCATATCCTTATCCCATCTCCATTAAGAAAAAATTATCCTCATCCCATCTATGTATGGTTAGAATGTTTTAGTTATGTAAAAGCTACTGCTATAAAAGCAGGGCTCCCATCTGAATTCTAGACCTACGAAATGGTGTGTTTGATGAATCTCACTAGGAAAACATATGATCTAGTGGGGGCAGAATTTTGTTCGATACTGATGTCACTAATCAACTCTGCCAATTTGTAATTATCGGTCCCAAGCCTGGATAAAAGGATTGCTTTCTCTACCTTGGTTCTCTAACTAACAAGTATGAAAAGATTGTGGAGGATGTCAAATATAGGATAAGAATTGGATAGTTCAAGTGGAGACTTACTTTTGGAGTCTTTCGTGATCGATGCATATTGACAAGATTGGAGAAAGAATTTTATAGGGCATTGATTAGACTAGCTATGACTTGTAGGGCAGAATGTTGGCCAATCAGGAAACAACAAATAAAAAAAATAAGTGCAGCAAAGATGGGGATGTTTAGATGGACATATGATAAAATAGGAAAAGATAGAATGAGAAATTAGCTCATTTAGGAAGCATTTAAGGCAGTTAGCATTCGAGATGGTTTGGGAATGTACAATGCAGGCCATCAACAATGCCGACGACGAAAAATGTTTCTATGCAGGTTGATTGCCCCATAAAATGGTTAGAGATGTTATGGATGAAAGTAGTAAAGATAGATCCGAAGAAGTGCACCCTAGCTGAGGATTTAAGGATAGACTAGAGTAGAAAAACAAATTCATGTAGCTTCATTCAATTTGATCGGGACAAGGCTTTGATGGTGATGCTGACTATCATCTCTAATCAACATTCAAATACAAATTATGATTTGACTGAAGACTTTGCTCTCTCATTTCTGCCATGGTTGGAAATGAACTTAAGAAGCGAAAGCAAGAAAAAGGAATTGGGAAAACAAGGCATCAATTAAATAAATGTATTCTGATGCGGGAATCCAACTAGTAAATGCGCAATTAGCTTTTACCATTCAAAATAATAATAATAATAATAATTGTTTAAGAAGAAATGACTACCCAATTAATTAATTAATCTTTTGATTCTTATTTCTAATTTTTTTTTATCATGCCTTTGTTATTGAACTATTTCGAGTATGCCTGCTTATTTTTTATGTTGAATTTTTCCATTGTTTCTAATTCATTTTGAATAAAAAAGTCTAGGTTTTCCATACATTTATTGGAGATTTTATGTAATATTTCTGTTTCCTTTGGCTTTTCTATGCCCTTGCAAAATGACTCGCAAGAAAATTTATAGGGGTTGAAAAACTGCATTTCTGTAAGAGTACAAATGGGGGCATCCCAAAAAAGAGAAGGCACTTCTAGCAACTATCACTTGATACTCGTAAGCAAAGAATCTTCAACGCTCATACCGATCTTGTTGCTTATAGATGTTTTTCAAAAAACATACTACTGAACAAAAACAACACGAACATTGCAGCGGTTACTGTATTGTCCCACTAGACAACAGAGTTCAAGGATCAAGCTCGTGACGGTTGTAGATTAATGTTGGTCTAGCCATTACATGATTCGATCCTTGGACCCATGCCCGTTTAGCATTTTACTTTTGAATATAGGCCACCAATAGTCAGGATGGTTCTTGAATACCAAATTGCACTGTTCATACAGTAGCAGGAGGAGGTGGTTGAACATAGACAAAGGGTCGTCTTGGTAGGTACAGTTGCAAGATGGATACCATGCATTGAAACATTAGTGCTGACTAATCTGACTCTAAATTTCACATAATGATATGGCTGGCTGAATAATTAAAAGATGATACCATACAGATGATGGGACGCCCCTAATTGATGATTCTGATGACTTGAAAAATGAGGTTATTCAGGTATGTATATTCTGGGACAACAACAAAGCAAAAGAGAGAGAAAAAAAAGTGAGAAGGGATGGGTGGTGGTGGTGTGGGGATTTGGTCAACTCATTGATCACTTCCCTACCTACAGTTTCACAAAACCATATAAATTAGATTAGGCATGATTTCTTTCGCATGTCAAGATAGAGAAACAATACAAATCACAAATTTGACTAAAACAACAAGAAACAAACCACCAATTAAAGGATAAAGCTTTGGAAGAAGGAATACATTTTTGGGATTCCAAACATAAGACCTATAATACCTGGATACTTCTACCAGCTTGTTTGTGTCAAAATGATAACACAGTTGCATACAGACCAATACTACACCAATACTTTTATGGTACAAGTTTAGGATATCTACTCTTTCTTGGATAAACACATCAAAATAGAGCCATTTAAAAACGAGTAATAAAAAAAAGGCTATAATAAAAAAGAGTGTTCGGAAATGCAAGGATCTATTTTAAGTAGACTTTTTTAAATTAATGATTAAACGGTTTTTCACAAATTTCTCAATATCCACAAGGTATCGAACCTTGAAAATTGACCCCCATAGTCGTGTTCACCCTTCCGAAGAGAACTTTATGGATCTTGTGTTTGGGGCCCACATAATCAAGAAAATCCTATCAAATGGCTCACCTTTTTTACATATACAACGGTTTGGATCGTAATTTACTATCCTAAAAAATAAAATAAAATAAAATAAAAATATGATTGCTTATTGACTAAATTCAAAATTGAGCAAAATGCATGAAGCCTTGAAAATTGAACCAAAGCCATGCTCAACCTTCCAAAGAGATCAAGCGATTTGGATCTTGTGTCTAGGCCTACATAATCCAAAAAATCATATCCAATGGCTGACATCTTTTTTTTTTATTTTTTTGCACATATCTTGAGATTATAAATGATCCAACGGCCCCTATAGTCGTGTTTAATCTTGTGAACAATTCCAACGGTTTAGATCTTGATTTACACTCAGATTTAAAAAAAAAATAAAAATTGTACTCGGGTATTGTGGGGCTAAAGTCACTGTTCACCCACCTCTTATTTTTTGCTTCTACTTTTCAAGTGCATCGTTTTGGGGGTGTGAATTTAAGAGGCATTGCCTCTACTTCTCTACACAATAAATAGAGATGTCGAACAGGGCCTGAGTCTTTTATTTCATATAGTTTTATTTATTTTCTTAGCTCCCAACATAAAATATATTAAAAATGAATGTAAACAAGGATAGTTTCATTAAAAAACTTGGCCAGCAATATCTGTATCCGAATCCTGAATTAAGTACAGATTTGTTTCGTCATTTCCAGTCTCCATCTCCATATACCTTATTCGGAATCATTCCCGTTCCATACCTTATTCGTAACTGGGACTGGGGAACAAAGCTGGGAACAACTGACCAACAACAGCAGACGGCATCGGCAATGAGATTCTTCCCAAAGAACATATCAGTGTCCGCCACCACGCTCCTGCATTTCACTCCCACTGCCTGATGATAAATCTGCTCATTAAGTAAGATAAAAGTCCAACAAAAAATGAGACTACTTATTCTTGACCTGAGGACGTGCATATCATTTCTGGGCCTTTTAGCATGTGCTGCGCGCCCTCAGCAACCCAAACTGTAGGACTGATGACCCCAAATTGCATATCAAAATAACAATCTCCCGATCTTAACCATTTAATACATCTTGGCCATCATGTATGAATGGACTATTTCAATAGTTCATTGTAAACTATTTATCAAAGGCAATAAATCCAAGGGTCGCAATTGTCCTGTCAGGCTGAGTGTTGAAGCAGCCGATAGTGGGGTATGATCTGTCCAGATGAATTTGGATCACCAATCCATGGCCCTTCTGCACTTTGGGATGGTATAATTCCTCCTTATATGAAACACAAACCAAATATGAGGTAAGGGCTCTTACAATTATCACAAGATTCGCGTGGGTGCCTGGATGGATGCCTGAAACACCTGCTGAGGGGAGCAAAAAATGCATGCAATGGAGTTTCTGGGACTGGTATAAATTTCCCAACATAAGCCAAGGGCCAGCTGAAGAAGGAAAAAGAAGAAAGGAACTATTGTTTATATCCACCGGAGGAAAGGAAGGAATGCATGAGTAAAGCTAAGAATACACCACAATCATTTTCCTGCATGAATAAAGCTAAGAAAACACCCTTATCATTAGCTGTGTTCCCTGTTAAAAAAATAAACCTTATGAGACCAATAGCAGTGGAAACAAGCCACAGCTTCCAATTGAGCCTGACAGTTTTTGCAAACTTTCCAAGGAACTCGATGATCAAAACCTACATGTAAAAGAGGCCTCTCAGTTGATTAGAAGTGTGATAACCTGTAGGCCAGAAACATTTTAAGTTTCTGTTACCTGGAGTAAGATGGTGATTCCAATGATACCCATGAAGAGGCGGTTTCTGGTGATGCCAATAAAGACATTCATTTCATCAGGCTTTCGAGCATTGAATTCATTGAATACCTGACACATAAATAGTTGAAAGTTGAATTTTCTGGTGAAGCAACAAAGTACAAAATCTTGATGGGTAAGGATAATGTTTCATCTCAGCTGTAGCAAGTGCATGATTGGCTGAGACTCCCATTTCGGTTTGATATGTCACGGCCCCAAGGTATTTTTATTTGTTTAACTGTATATCTCATCAAACTTTTCCCTGATTGGATCTCCAATGGAGGAAGTCCCAAAAATCTCACACTAGATAGAAGGGGACCCCAATCCTTTGTATATTTTGTAAGAACAATTGTGTTATTTTGACCAGAGACATTTTGGGCTAATCTCCACCAACATTGGGATCCATCAGCTCAACATTCTGGATAAATGAGCTATTGATATAGTACGTTTGGCATTGGGCACCTCAACAAGGAGTACATTTTTTTCAGTCTCAAAACCCTATGGTTCTATAATGTACGACATCGTTGGTACTAAGAAAAGCATGAATGAGGCCCTAACTTTTAAGAAAATAATCACACCTCCATTAGAAAAGTAGCTAAATAATAAAAAAACAGAAAACTACTTCCATTCATAGTAGTATGATCATACTTGGCATAAGACGAAGGAATTAAATATGAAGGTGTTCTTCAGTTTGTTGGCATGTTCACTGGTTTCATGATTCAAACGTAGAATGCTCGTACCCCTGAAGTTGAGAGCAAGGAGGACAGCCACTTGATATAGAGCCTGGACTTCCCCAGTGAGGATTACACACATATTAGATTAGAAAAACTAAATAAGTATGATAATACACACATGTTGCAACATTAACAGTACGAATACCATGGAAGAAAGAATAATGATTTTTCCAATTGTTCATGGCCCAAAAATAAACAAATGCAAACATTTGATGGGCTTTCACTAGGATAAGCCAGAAACTATCCACTCTGCATAATAGTTAAACTAAGTGTCTCTGGGGCACGAGTAAGACTAAACAGAAAAGCTGTCACCTACAAACTCAAGTAAAAAGAAAGACACATACCTGCACAAATAAGTTTCTCCACATGACATTTGTAATAAGTGGCTCCCTGCGGGGAAAACAGAAAGCAAAGTCATATTAACAGATTCATTAAGATTGGACAATGAAACATAGCCTATATATGTGTGTGCATGTGCGCTCGTGTAAGCAATTTAAGCATAGCTTTGTGGGGCCCACCTGCTGCCACATCAATTAATGGGAAGGTGGGGATCAAAAGATTTGGATGTTTCCAAATCCATCAGATCATCTTAACCCCTTGATCTGTGACCCTCAAGTTTAACAGTTTTAGAATGCATCAATTTCTTTTTTTATTATTATTATTTCCGTCCAATGGTTAGTCCAATTCTGATCGGTGTAGAAAACATGGGATCAGTGATATTTCCATTCAGATTGATCATAGGAGAAACTTTTAGGTGGCTTGTGGTGTGTATCTAAGCTATTTGCACAAAAGTTATAACGGACAGACTGGCTATCCCTTAGTTGGGGCCCCAGCCCCAGCCTCCCTCATAATCAGTCCAGCCAACCTTGTAATAGCCAATATGGCATGCAATCGTGACACGTCTCCCTCTTATGGAACAAGAAAATCCATCATCAACATCATGGCAAAGTTGCCCCGATGACACAGACAAATACTCATCACCTCCACCCAAACGCCCTTTTTTTTTTGTTGGTATGAATTGGCAATCCACCATTAGAACCAACCATTTCCAACTTGGTAATGGAAGAAACCCAATATCTCATATACTTTTTATGCCTTTCTAGTTTTCTCATCTCACCATCAGCAGATGGGACACAGCAAAATGTCTGATGCCCCAAAAGAAATAATCATACAAGAACATCTGCTGCTCATATTGATGCTCAGAAACTCTTAACCTTAGTCTCTCTTTGGATGCATTTAAAGGATGAAAACCTACCATAAGTTAGTCTTGTGGACACTAGAAAATCCATCTCTTCTCTCAGTTCTACTCTACTTGCATCCAAATGCTCAGGTTTAAAAAATCCTAGAAATTCTTATTGAAATATGAGAAATCAGTGCAAAGAAGTAGGGATTAGGGTTGCTGGGAGTCTAAAGTGAGAAAATAACTTATATGATTTTCTTTTGAAGAACTAGTTTCAGTGGGTTTCTAGAACAAATGAATATAAAGAAGATAATGAGATGCATAGAAGGATGATGTACATAATCTTGCTTACACAGCATAAGAGGTGAGGGCAAAGTACAAAAAAAGAAAAGAAAGAGAGAGCAGAGTCTAGGGAAGAAGGGTTTTCTTGTTTTGCAAGAGACATGTCACGATCATGCTACATATTCATGATTATGTCGTGATCATAAAACATAATTGCGATTATGGCGTGCAATCGTAAACATATGGGTATTTTCATTATAAAAAAAGGGCCTCGTGGTATGAGACCCTTTGTTGTCATTTTTCAAACTTTAATGTTTCTTCCATTGAATACTTGTTTAAGGGGTTTTACCCCACTAAAGCTTCAATCTGGAGTTCATCTTAATGGTTAAAAGAATGCAAACTGTGTGTGCATGCAAGTGTCCCTATATAGAAACAGATATTTCTATGTGCATTATTTATATGGAGAATAATTTTATTAAATATATGATTATGTTTTCCACTGTATCCTAATGTTCTAACCTTCGTCCAACTGGAGATCTCAGCATAAGGTGATCTGTGGGTGGTTCAGTTGCCAGTGCTAAGGCGCCAAGAGTATCCATTATGAGGTTAACCCAGAGCAGCTGTACACAGAAGGAAAATATGAGTAGCGTACAAAAGGAACATGTTGGCACTTGGTAGTCCTTGATCACAGAGGTAGCATATTGGTGGGAAGCAAGGCTCCTGCATTTAAAAATGAAGGGGTCTCACGGCTCTCTGATTGGTGGGATCCATGGTATACTAGACTACAAAAAAGGTCCTTAAAAAAATCTCAGAAGCAAAGGATATAAGACAAAACTCAACCTGCACTGCATTTAAAGGAACATTTCCAGAGGAAATTGCAGCTACAACATTTATTATAAGAGCTGCAACATTGACCGTCAGCTGGAACTGGATAAATTTCTGAATGTTTGCATAAACAGAACGTCCCCATCTCACAACCTAGAGTCACCAAGTATGTCGTCATCACAATCATAATACCAAAAATTAACAAAACAAGCCTGTTCATTATTTGTAAACTAACCTTTACAACTGAAGCAAAGTTATCATCCAAAATAATGATATCAGAACTTTCTTTCGCGACTTCTGTTCCTTGAATACCCATTGCAAGACCTATATCTGCCTAAAAACAAAAACAACAGAATTAGACAAGTGATGATACACAACATAAGCAATGTCCTCACCCCCAGTTATTACAGATTTATATGAAAGAAAGATGGACGGATGAAACCTCGTGGAGTGCGGGAGCATCATTTGTTCCATCTCCAGTTACAGCAACAACGTGGCCCCTCTTTCGCAGTGCTTGTACAAGTAAAAGCTTGTCATTAGGAGAAGACCTTCCCATAACCTGTACATAAAAAAACCTTAAACAGTTAGATGTATCTGAGAATTTAGGCCACTTAATATTTAACCCATGGAAACATTGGTCGAACAGGACTTTCCAGAACATGATAAATGGAAATAATTAGACACCATAAATATGTAAGAGTTACCAGTAACATGTTTATATTATAAATTAAAAAAATAAGTACAAGTAATTGCCCTTTTAAAAGTTGGGATCCAACAAACTACATACTAACTCTTTAAATTGTCCGTCTCATGGATAAATGTGCAGATAGAGCATGCTAGATTCAGCTATAACTACATGAGGAACACATGATTCTCCATGTCCAGATGAGTGTCAAATTGGATCCCCATAGATTTGACTTGCATTCACTGCTGAATTGAAGTGATCTTTGTTGGTCCAAGATAAGATAGATATGACAGGTTACTTCATATGGGACAAATAGAAAAAAATATCACACTTTGATCTGAGAGGGATTCAGGATCCAATTGTCAAACTCATAGTTCAAAATAGGGGCCACTACATATCGGCTGTAGCGGTCAAGGCCGCTACGCTATTTTCAAAATAGCGGCGCTACGGTTTAAAACCTAGTATAGCCAATCAGTTTTAATTTTAAACATTATTTTTTCCTATTTCTTCTCCTCAATAGCCTTTCCTAAAGTTGCCTCTACCCTTATATGGTTCAAATAACTAAAAAAGCACAAGATTGGTTGTTATACAAGATTCAAAAATTTTAACCGCTTAAAAATTCACACTGCTACACCACTACGTATCGCTGCAATTGCTAAGTATCGCCCGCTACGTAGCATTTTGGCCACTGACAAGAAGTAGATGGAATAATAGAGGTTAAGAGGGATACACAAGAGACTCCTATGTAGCTGGCTACATATATAATCAAATAATCATCAATATCATACCATCTATACAGGTCTAGACAACAAATGTTGGAGAGAAGATTAAGTTCTGACTCGTACAGATATTTTCTCAGCAACGTCTTCTCTTTGCGCATCAGACAAGGCCCGGAATGTTCTCCCCTCAATAAGAATAGGATATGCAGCCGCAGCTTCAGAATCAAGTATCCCGCACTCCAAAGCTATTGCCTTTGCTGTCTGAATATTATCTCCAGTCACCATGCGTACCTATTGGCTCAAAGAACACCTCATCAGAAAGAGAGAACATGAACAGTGCATAGCATCATTCATGACATTTTTTGTATGGTATCTTTCATGATGTTTTACTTATGAATAAGCATTTGATATGATTATGAAGAGTAAAATACATGACAAGGACCATCATAAAGTGACGCTGACACATATAGTTGCCACATTAATGATGGCTCTGCTCTCTGAAGTAGCAAACAACAGACCTACAATGACTACAAAGCCTACCCCTACTCCCATTTAGAACCACGTGGTTTCAGCAGTTTAGACAGTGCCTGAAATTGGCATACTTCCCAGTTGGAAGTGAGGCTTCCATAAAAACAGTGTCAAGACATTGCATGAGGTCGGCCTTTTATTTGCAAGCCTAAAAGACACAAATGGCCAAACCCCATCCATGAAGCTTGATTGATGCAGTCAAGAACTGTAGATGGGAGGCAAGACATGCACAAAGAAGAGCACTCTGATAGGTTGAGTCTCCACTCTCCAGGCATAAGACTGTCCCATCCTCATTCCCTCTTTGCAAGATACCTCAATTAATTATCCTTACTTTTGGTATTCAGTTGAGCAGCCAATAAAGCTGGGCATAATTTTCGTGTGAATGATTTACGTTCTTTTTGTTTTCTTTGCTTTTGGAGTATGCTAGTCGCAAGGATAATCTTTTTCTTATTAGATATGTGGTGTGGACTGTGGATCAGGTGTGGACTGTGGATCAGTTTTCAGACTTTGAACAGTGTTTATCACTTAAATAATAGCAGCAAAACAGTTAACAGGCAGTTGTTCCTGGATTAATTTACTTTTCCAAGTGAAACCAAGTCCTTCAGGATGTGTACAAATTTGTTTTCTAGGGTTTCCACTATTCATATAAGAACCTTAGAAACACCTTTCTACAGGTGATCTGAGCTAAGTTTTTTTGCTTCATCAAGCCGTCTAACGAGTTTCCAAAAGGTTCCAGCCCACTAGTTGCTGTTCAGAGTTCAGACCATACAGTAGTGTTAGTCCAAATCTATGATGCCCACATACGGCATGGATACGGCAAGGACACGCCATAGACACGGCATGGACACGGATTTTACACATAAAAAGGGAAGTATCGGATACGATATGACTTGATACGTTGCCCATTTTGAAATATCCATGCATCATAGGTCCAAATTCTTGCACTTGGCGAATGCATCAGCATTCAGCTCTGTGGAGTGAACTGAAGCACATGATCTAGGTTTAAGTTGATCCTACACTGTGCTATAAAACCAGAAGCCTAAAAGGCCAGTCATGCCCATTGATAGCCTTACATAATGATATATGACACCAGTTAGTTTTCGGTGGATGCAAAACATGGGAGAGAAATCAAAGCAATTAGTGAATAACTGATGCAAGGAATATAAAATAGAAAGCTGCAGTATCTTTCCAGATTTTTTTTTTGAAATAATATTTTCATTTTATATTTGATAATGAACAGATGCATTAAAATTTCATCATCATCATCAAAGCCATGTCCCAACTTTGTTGGGGTCAGCTACACGAATTCTGTTTTTCCATTCCAATCCATCTTGAGCCAAATTCTCAAATAAGTTACACTTCTTCGTCTCTACTTTTACCACATCCTCTTTGTATTACCCCTTCCCCTTGGTGGACCATCAACCTTCATGGCCAAACTTTTCTTTAGCGGCGCCGTTACCGGCCTACGTTGAACGTGCCCAAACCATCTCAAACGGGTTTCTCAAAATTTATCCTCCATTGTTGCTACCCCTAAATGCTCTCGAAAGAGTACATTTCTAATTTTATCCTGCCTAGTTTTACCACACATCCACCTCAACATTCTCATATCTGCTACATCCATTTTGTGCATATGTTACTTCTTGATTAGCTAACATTACGCTCCATAGGCCATAGCTGGTCTAATCGCTGCCCTTAAAATTCCCCCTTCAATCTTATTGGCATTCATCGGTCACAAAGCACTCTAAAAGCAAGTCTCCATATCAACCATCCCGCTTTTATCCTATGTTCAACATCTTCATCAATCTCTCCATCCTTACTAATTATAGAGGCAAGGTAGCGGAAAAAATCACTTTGTGGTATCTCATGGACTCATGGTCTTCAATTCTTACAGTAGTTTCAGCTTTTTCTATATGCAGATGCATTAAACTTTACATTATAAAAATATCCCAACAGCAAAGCTAAAGATCAACCTTATTGAAAATACTGAGAAACTAAATGGAACTACCTTGACACCAGCACGCGTGCATAGCTCTACAGCATCTTTGACACCTTCCCGACAAGGATCCTGCATAAAAAAGGCAAGCCATTCATTGACACCAATTTCATTTTTGATAATGAATTTACCAATTGTGCAACCCATTATCAACAAGGATTTGAAAATCAGACTACTCCCATAGGAGGGGGGCGGGCACTCTCTCTGTGCGTGCTCTGGAAGAGGCACATCGTGAGAAGGAAAATGATGGGCACTTCCATGAAGGAAAAAGCCTCAACTCCCAAAACTCAACGAAGACAATTTCTGCAGTTTCAAAGGCCGCTTTACCCAGAAAGATTTTTTCTTTCCTTTCTTTCTTTTTCTTTCTTTTTCTTTTCTTTTCTTTTTTTTTTTTTTTTGAAAAGGTGACTATATTCATTGCACAATTTATCGAGAAAGATCTTGACAAAGATGAAAGAAACTTTTGGAATGAATTTCTCAAAGACCCAGATGGGGGAAAAGCTTAAAGATAGACGAGGGCATGATTTGAAAAGGCAAACTGCAAAAATTCGGGACTCATAGGACTGAGCCAGGTCCTGTACATCAATCCGGAATGGACTCCAACTTAACTTGGTTAGGACAGAGTCTGAGTCAAATCAGACCCAGGTGAGTTTTGAAAACCTGACTCTCAGTACACTATAAACAGGGGAAACAAAACCTTGAAATACGATATATCAGAGAGGTAAGATAAGATGTTGGATCTATGTACAGGGATGGGTCATTTCATAATAAGTCTCCTACTGGATAAGTATAGCCGACTGAACTGTGTGCAAATGGACAAGTACGGTCCAGTGATCCACAGTCTACATTGGGTAGGTATAATGCAAAATGATGGACTTAGAAGCATGTGATCGGGAGAACATTTTTGGAGTACCCTGCACCTACAGCAGGCCCATCATAGGTTGGATCCACATATACAAGTAGGAACAAGCAAATTTTACAATTGAATGTTATCTGGTTAGTACTCTTGCAGGTGGGTTCACATCACATTATGTACCTTTATTCCCACGATGGAGAGCAAAACTAATTCATCCTCAGGCAATTTCCACTGCTGTCGTTGCTCTTCTTCATCTGGAACGTTTTCCATTGCACACGATCTGTACGCAAGGGCAACACATCGCAAGCTGAGCGATGCCATTTCTTCAATAACTTTCTTAAATTCATTCATCTGTCATCACATGATGATTCAATAAATAAACAATTTTTATATGGAACACGGGTAAAGAAGCAGAAATTTTTGACCTGATTTTGATCCATCAGTTGCACTAAACCATCTGAGTCCAGCCATTTCGTACATGAGGCTAGTACTATTTCGGCAGCCCCTTTCCAATATATATGAACTTCAGACTCCCCCTGTAGGGATAAGAAAAGATTTCATTGAAATTGCTCGTTTGGGGGACAACTGCAATATGTGAATGTGATGCATGATATGACAAAGTGCCGTAGACAAATAACATACACATGGAAGCATTGAAAAATAAGAAGGCCTATGCATTTATTGATATATTCTGCTTACAAAACGATTGAAGAAAAAAAAAAAAAAGCCTACTTACAAAAGAAAGCACTAACTCATTACATTAGTAGCAGCATACTAATTACTACATATTTTGAAGCACACAACCCACGGTCCGGATCCAATGCGAGAGGTGTGCATGGTGCTTTCCATGTTATATGATTGGGGTGTGTGTGTGTGTGTGGAATCCAACCAATCCATTCGGATAGGTGCAAACCAAACCAAGGGGTCATCAGCAGAGGGAGAGAAGAGAAGGGACTTGGTTGGACCATCAGGTGGGTCCCACTATAAGGTACGCATGGGTGTGCACAAAGCAAAATGTGCATAGGTTTTTATATATAGCGCTATGTTCACCTCTCACGGATTTGCATGAGGTAAACTTTTTTCCTCCACACTATAAATAGAGAGAGAGACCTGACGTATTAGTGGATGATCTAGATTTTATGGATCCTGTGATTGATTAGACCCTTGATTATTTGGTTGGATCGATTTGTTCAATCAAATGGCCTTTTGATCCATCTCAATTGAGGCTCAATGAAGAAAAGGGGCTCAAATCTAACACTGGATATTCAAGATGGGCATGAAATGGATCCCAAATTGGAAAACAAATATGCTGGATTTAATGGGGTCCAAATCAATCCCTTAAGGATCCATTTAGACAATCTAATCAAGCCCAACTGAGACTTAACAAGGCCCCGGATGGATGTCTAGAGCTGGCCATGCTCACCCCCATGTGACTAGTTCTACATGCACAAAACATGGGATCCACAACCATAAGAGCTGGCATGCCCAATGACTTCCTATGCAAGAAAGATGTTTATTGGAAACTTTTCAAAGAAAGATACTAGGGTGGGAAAGCTTTCTAAAATATAGGAGGCAAGGATAAGTAAGTGGGATCAAATCTCACTCCACATGGGCATCCAATTCAAAAATTGAATCTCTTATAAACTTTCTAATTTTCTTTTTTTTAAATTGTTGAGTCGTGTAAGGACTTTATTTCTAACAGACTTTCTTTATGAGTTAAGAAGAAAAAAGAGATACAAGCACGGAAAAAGGTTGTGAGCTTGTGGGACGTCAAAACTAGCTTGGACATTTTCACATTTTCATTCAATAACATTAGATGGTTCTGCAATTTTCTCTCTTCTCCAATGGGTTGAGTGTTTCTCCCCAGGTTGAAGACCTATCAAGTATTGGATCAGAGACTAGTGGAAAGCTATCTTCTACTTTTATTACTTGTTTCCCTTATTTTCTTGTTGATTTGGTTAGAATTGATTTTGGGGTTTTTCTGCCGGAATAGATAGTCCGTTTTGTGAAACACCAGTTGGTATCAGAGCCAAAGGATCATGTTGAATTGATTCTTTGTTTTCATTCTTTGACAATACGTTGCACCATAGAGCACATGGGCGTGGCCGAATTGCATAATGTAGAGAATAATAGGGGAGATCAACCAGATCCGCATGACCTTAAAAAAAATAATTTTGCGACTAGTTGAAAATCTGTCTCGATAGTTGGAACAATTCAATCCCCACCAATCACATTCTAGTGAGCGATCAGATACAGGGATAGGATTTGTGCAATAGCTTTCATAGTCCCTTCCATAACAAGTCTCCAATTTGGAACTATGGAACATAGAAAAGAGGTATGAAAGAGAAGATGATCCATAGAAAAGAGGTATGAAAGAGAAGATGATCTCAATTTGAGGATCAAAATTCCGGATTTTAATGATAGTACGACTATGCGAATGGTGAAGAATTTTTGGGATGGTTAGAGAAAACTATTTCTTAAATCTTGGATTTAAAGAAAGTCAAACTAGTTACCATGAAAGAATGGGGACACAAGATTAAGTGATAAGGCAAAGGATGGGAAAAGAAAGAATTGCCTCCTGGAAAAAGATTATATATATATTTGTTGTAAGTGTGGGATTCCTTGGTCCCACATGTATTTCCCCCAACCTTTTTAAACGAAATTACATTCAATCCAACAAAGGGAAAAGGGCCATGGATGAGTATACCAAGGAGTTTCATAACCTTGTAGCAATGAATGGCATCCCAGAGACAGAGGACCAACTTGTTACACATCACCTGCAAGGTCTGAATCCATCCATGTAAACTGATTTGTCCAATTACTTATTTTAAAAGTGGATGAGGCTTATCAACGTGCAAAGGCCATTGCAAGATATCAAAAGAAAGTAAGTGGTTGGTATACTGTCTAATCGAGCCAACAGTGATTTGATTCATGACGAGAACATGATATAGATGATGTGCAACAAAGGAGGGATAACCGTGATTGATCGGAAGTTGGACAATCTACGGTTGGGAGTCCAAGTAATGATAAGGGAAAAGAAATAATTGAATTCTCTAAACGTGGAGAACCGAGGCATGTTTCAGTAGATTTTTGTAAATGTACGGTTGATGTTACTAAGAATAAATCCATTAACGATGGTGATGATGATTAGGCAACTGATTATGATGATGACAAAGGTGGTCCCGCATTTGATGAGAACATGCAGGAGATGATGAGGAAGTGATCTTTGGTGATGGAGAACTTTCCTTATTCATTGGTAAGACCCATGGGTCTCGTCAAGTAATGAGAGGTGCCACAAAAGCATTTTTCATACCACTTGCACTGCAGAAAATGGCAAGTGCCATCTTACTATTGACAGTGGGAGTTGTGAGGAGGCAGCAGCGAGTAATGTGGTGAATAAATTAAAGCTGTCTTCTGAGAGACATCCAACCTCTTACAACCTATCTTGGTTTAAGAAAGGGAATAAGTAGAAAGTCACAAGAAGATGTTTAGTTCCTTTCTCAATTGGAAACAAGTATCATTATCATGTTTGGTGTGACATTCTGCAGATGGATGCAAGTCATATACTATTAGGAAGACTATGGGGGTGTGATATAAAGACTCTACATGATGGATTCAAGAATAATGTTACTTTCGTCAAAGATAAATTGAAAGTTGTTTCGGGCGAGGAGGATTCCCCACTCAAGGGAGCATGTATGGACAGAATAGCACTGTATCTTGTGGAATATTGTCTTTCGATGCAGATAAATGAGCTAAGGATGTGCAGGATGAAGACTAGTTGCTGATCTACAACAACTGTCCAAATGATGTTGCAGATCCAGCAGTTGAGCTTCTAAATGGTGCGGATCCAATTGATGCTCCATTGGATGGCACGGATGATCTTCACAAGGCAACCGATGAGATGGACTAGCAAGTAATGAAGCCTTTGATTATTTGGAACGACTTAATTGATCGAATAGCCTTTTGATCCATCTCAATCGGTGGCCAATAAAGAAAAAAAGGGCTCACATCTCAAATCTAACATTGTATCATCACAAATTGGAAAAAAAAAAATATGCTGCACTTAGTGGGGACCCAAATCAATCCCTTAAAGAGTCCATTTAGACAATATATCTAAACCTAATTGAGTCCTAATCAGGTCATGATGGACATTTAACTTCGTACATGAATATTTCTAGACAGGAGGTTCTTAGACGCATTCTTGGCAATAGCAGCAGTAGAAGGGATTAGAATGGAGGAAGCCTGATAGATCTATCTGAACAACAACTGATTGATTGTGCCGATAAAAATAATGGCCGAGTCCTAACCAGGTCATGATGGACGTTTAACTTCGTACATGAATATTTCTAGACAAGAAGCTCTTAGAAGCATTCTCGGCAATAGTAACAGTTGAAGGGATTAGAATGGAGGGAGCCTGATAGATCTATCTGAACAACAATTGATCGATTGTGTCGATAAAAATAATGGTTGTGTAATGGTGGTCATATATTTGATGCCTCCGAATTTATTGTGAATAAAGGAAGTGCAGTAGGATATGACTCATAACATTGCTAAAAGTGGTTCTTGCAATTCTTTTGTCCACCCTTGGTAAAGGATCAGAAGCCATGAACATGAGCCTATGGGGAAGAAGGATGCGCTAGTGCAAGCTGTGGCTAACCAACCAGTTTCAGTTCACCTTTCGGTTGATACACTTGCCCTCTAGAGAGCTGGCCCATGTTCACACCATGTGACTAGTTCTACAAGCACAAAACATGGGCCCACAGCCAATATAAGGTGGCAAGCCCAATGACTTCCTATGCAAACAAGATGTTAATTGGAAATTTTCCAAAGAAAAATCCTAGAGTGGGAAAGCTCTCTAAAATATATGAGGCAAAGCTAAGAAGCAACTGGGATCAAATCTTACTCCACATGGGCATCCAATTCAAAACTTGAATATTTTGGAAACTTTCTAAATGTTTCCTTTTGTTGCAGAGTTGCGTAAAGATTTTATTTGTAGCAATCTTTCTTTATCAGTTCGAAAGGATGGATGGCTATGATTAGAAGTAGATTAGGGTTTCTTTTGTGGATATAAAAGCAAAGAATGTGGAGACGCTTTGACATTTTTATTCAATAAAATCACGTGGCTTTGCAATTCGCTCTCTTCTCAATTGGTTTGAGTGCTTCTTCCAAGGATTGAAGACCTATCAACTAGTGGATTCGCAATTTGGGATAACCTATCTTCTACTTTTACTCCTTGTTTTACCTATCTGTTTGTTGATCCGTTTAAAGTTGATTTTGGGGTTTTTCTGATCAATCATGATTTGTCGTTTGCTATGATCATTAGTCCGATTGGAGTACATCAAGACCCCACAACGCTGTTCATGAGCTAAGGACCAAAGCTTGTCTAAGCTCTACCTTTTTAGTTCAGGCCTAATATTCAGTAAATTCAATACCATGATCCAGTCAACGAACCTGAAGTAGGTGCCCTGTCAAATATTCAAGACAGTACTGGAACTGTCAAAAAAAAAAAAAGAAGCTAATGTGTAACAGTGTGCTGTGACTGACACTCACTGCAACGAGAAAAGAAAGACTTTAAGCAGTAGATGATGCACTCAAACAGTGTTTTACACCATATAACACTCAAGGAATAGAGGAGATCCATGTTCGAAAGCACCACAGAATTCAAAAGTGAAGTTCTCAACTTTTATTCAAAAATAAAGCTGTCATCAGCTCACTAGGTATCCCTGGCAGATGGGAAAACCACATATATAACCCTCAAATCCCTTACTACTAGCCAACTCATAATGTCTTAATACAAGAAAATTAGCGGCCCACATGACCCACCTATTTAAATGGTGGACCATACCATGTGAAAGAGGATCCCTGGGCAACCCAAGGGGCCTTGGACCCAACTGGTTTCAGTTCCTATTTGGGCATGTCACTGCTCCAGCTGCATGTTTGAATTGAATTGATTTTCTGTAGAATTTCAGTAAACCCCTTGTCATGCTCAGAATTATGAAAACAGTCCCCTATATGTTGTAATTTTCAGTAAAATTCAGCTGTTTATTTTCTTAATTTCATTAAAGCCCTTCAGATATAGGTCCGAAGTCCGAACCCCATGGGTTCGATCAAGTGCTTCCATGAAACCCAATGCCTGTTCAATAGGTGTCTGCACAGCCCATTTGCAGCATACTAAGTTCGTCTGCATTACATGTCAATCTAGGACCAGCCATTAGTTGAGCCACTGAACGTTCATATACCCAGTCCATCCCATTTGGGAATAAGCCAATAAATTAAACGCAAGACCAGATCAAGGGCCTAGCAGCGCCACTCAAATCCAGCCCAGCAAGGGCTGGGCATGGGTTGGTCCAAGATTTGAACACCTAATGAACAGCCATATATGTCGCAGTGTCCCCAACATCAAGTAAAGCTAGTGGGCGGTTCTGCAAATTATGATATGTACCAACAAATCAATTGAAGTAATAAAATGAAATCATTACCGCTTGTACTGCAACACCCCCACGTTTTTTCTCAGAGTTGAAAGGGATGACATGAAGAATTTTACTCTTTGATCTTACATTGTCAAACATCATCCCCAGCTATAAAAAAGAATAACCATAAGTTCAAATAAGCACAAGGAATCCAATGGAATAAAATGCAAAGCTCAATGAACATGCAAGGATACCTTGACAGCCCAAGAAAGTATAGCCTTTTCAGTTGGTGAACCTGTAACCTCTTTAGCTCCACCATCCTGACCAAAATGAATGTATTTATATAAGCATATAAATTAAAATATAGTGCTTTACAGGATAAAATCAATTTCATATTTAGAAAATTATCAACAAGAGCTAATAGAAAGACACATTAGGGCACAATTGCATGGCCCTCTAGCGAGGTAAGATATCAATCAAGCCTTTTTGACTTTCTGCTTTAGACTTATGGAGGCATCAGGATGGGATGCTTTTTTCTTTTTGGATAGGTAACAAAAAATTCATTGAAAGAAGCGAATAAAATGGACGTCCCAATGAAAAAGGGTGTCAAAGGTATAAAATCCTAATACCAAAGAAGCAAAGAAAACAAAAATTACATAGGACAAAAAAACGAAAGATGAGGTTCTGTCCGCCCCTAGTTTAGTCAAAGAGTCCACTAGGGAGTTAGCTGATCTTCCAACATCTTTGAACGCCACATTAAGCATAGAAACAAACAAAGGCCTTGATCTCATTGAATAAGAAATGAAACCTCCAAGGAGCCAAAGAAGAAGAGGAGACCCTTGAAACAGCATTGAAAGAATCACTCTCCACCACAAAATCTCCATGGAAACAAGACATAAAGATACAAAGAGCTTCCAAAATGGCCAGGACTACCGCCTCATTAGTCTCCACAATACCAGCATTCTCAGAAAATATGGGCAAAACAACCCTATCATTGTTAAGAAGTAACCCCCTCCCCTCTCATTGAATAAGAAATGAAACCTCCAAGGAGCCAAAGATTTAGAGACCTATGAAATAGCATTGAAAGAATCATTCCCCACCATAAGATCTCCACGGAAATGAGACCGAAAGATATGAAGAGCTTCCAAAATGGCCAGGACTTCAGGTTCACCTCTAGCTGCCTCATCCATATTAAACTTTAGGATGCCAATAGCTAGTAGTAACCATCTACCAACCTCCTCAGACTTCAGGATGGGATGTTGTATAGCAACTCTTCTGAAAAGATTTGGTTTTTCACTATCTCATTTGTTCTTCCATGATGATGTAGGGCTTTTTCTCTCTTGCACCTTACGGTATGAGAGAGAGAGAGAGAGAGAGAGAGAGAGAGAGAGAGATCTGTGAGTCAGAATGTTCCAACAGATGGGATTTTAGAATATCTTCATATCCACAATGGAGAGAATGCGAGGGGTCAGATGGGATTTTAGAATATCTTCATATCCACCATGGAGAGAATGCGAGGGGTCTTGCTTTTGGTTTAGCATCGTCGTATTCATTGAAAACTCAACATCCTAGATGTCTCACCCTCACATGAACACTCCTTGTTATGCAGATATCAAAAGCACATCTCAAAGTCCAAAAGAAAGTCTCCTTTCAGTATGTACTCACTGGTTGATACTCTTTTGCACGAGGGAAAGGATAGTAGTGTCATGATTAGAAAATATCCATAACTAAATTCGTGAATGTGTTCCATAAAACAAGTACCTATCATGCAATAATATTTTTCTTTTTTTAACATAGCATGATACTTATAAGTCAGTATGCCACAAAGGCACAAACACAATGAAAGAATTGAATCACAAATGGGATTGTTGCATGCCACACAATTTCACAGGACTCCTCAGACACAGAATATCTCGAGGGGTATGTTTTGAGGCACTGAAGCTGAATCTTGCCTTCATGGACCTCAATAGATATAAATGGTGAATCTTTCCCTCACAATATTGAAGATTCCAGAGAAATACAAAAGATGCGAGTAAAACACATATAACTCCACAGTTCAGATAGCACAACATTCGTAACGGCCATGAAGTGCTCTGCCTCATATAACATGTCATCAGAGTCTCTCAGATATATCAAAACCAAGTATGAACGTGCACAGAACCAACAAAAATAAAAAAGAATTACCTCAGGCGTAAAAACACTGCCTGTAGTATTTTGTGCAATCCCTTCAAATAATAGATAGGTTACATTAGAAGACAGGAGTTGAACGACATCTGGCGGATCTATTCTTTTACCACCAACATTAGCCTCAACAACAGTCATCTGCAACAACATAAAACACTAACCTTTTAAAATGGAACTGTGAATCAATATAAAAAATGAAATATAAAAAAATTTCATAAACTATAGAAATTTACCAGTTAAGATACAAGTTAACAAGGCATAAACATACAAAGAAAGAAATATAATTTTGAAAACCCACCTGATTCAAGGTTAGAGTTCCAGTTTTATCACTACAAATTGTAGTAGCAGAGCCCATTGTTTCACAAGCAGAAAGCCTCCGCACCTGCACGCCATCTAAACTCATTATAATTTATATGAATCACAGAAAAAATGAATCTAGATATTCAAGGAATAATATATACCAGGGCCTTATCTGCCATCATCTTCCGCATTGAGTATGCGAGGCTGTCAGAATTTAAAAGGAAAAAGAAAAAAAATGAGGTTATACAGAAATAAGAAAATTTCTTTTCCTCAAACAAGCATATAGTCTCAAGTATCAAATAGAAATAAGAAATTAGTAAATCATACGTCAAGGTAACTGCCAGAGGGAGCCCTTCAGGCACAGCAACAACCACAATAGTAACCTAAATAGAACTTTCACGATTAGTTACCATTATGTCAGAAATTTAATTATATAAAATGTCCAAATGATATGAAAAGACACAAATTAGAAGACTATTGAGAAACCATTTATGTGGTTTACTTGTACAAGATCCAGGCTTACGCATCAGGTATAACAACCACCATGATCCAAAAATAGGCTGTTCTGCTTATCAGGTGGGTCACTCATGCGGTTTGCATGTGAACAGTTGCTCACTTCTGCTCCAACCAATTTGTGCAGTACACATACTGCGACACTGACAGCAGAAAAGCCTGATGTTTGAGCCAGGGAATGATCATCTTTGAGGCTGCATGATGAACCACCCAAACTCTAGGGTGTATCATGCTCATACATGATTCATATGGCTGACAATTATTGTTGAGTAGACAACCCTTATAAAAATTCATCTATGAAAGGAAACACACCGCAATTGTCACTATCTTTATCGCTGCATTTAATGCATCACGAACACTTGTCTTCCCTCTTGAAAACTCAGGATCCCCGTTCACATTTTTTGTATGTCCTGTGAAGTATCTGAACAGATTCAAAATGTGAAAAAATTAATTTAATTTAAATAAAAGGACTGAAAAGAAAGTAACATTAAAGTCCATCTTACCTGACAAGGAGGACAACTAGAACAGATAAAGCTACTGTAAGCCCAACTATGCCAATGAAAGTAGCAACACCATTTAAGCGCACCTATTCAATACATCCGTAAATAGCCAAAAAAGCAAAACAAGAATTGCTAAGGTTTTTTTTTTTTTTGCACTCATTTACATATACAAATGATTCACACATGTAATGGTAACACATCATCACGCTATGTGTAAATGAGGTGCAAAAATGGTGTAAATAAGGCCACTTTTACACAAGATTTTCACACTTAAATTGGTTTTAGACACTTTATATCTCCCACTTGCAAAAGGGCCCAGTACAAGTCTTCACACGGTGATTGCATTTGGTTATGCAATTGGCCATGGGATCAAATCCCATTAACCAGTTTTTTTTTCTCCATTCCTGTGGGCCACATAAATGTAATCCAAATCATTCAATTTGTTTATTGAACTAATAAACCCCAAGACCATTCATCTTTAATCTTCATATATTTTGAGTAATTTGTGAAAAACATCCAAAAAATCTCAACCTATATATCTAATTTTCTGCACTTTAGAGGGCCCCGACTCATGATCCAAACCATTTAAATTCTCATAGTAATGATAAGCATCAGGCCGTTTAGTTTCACATATTAAATCTTCATGGATTTTGAGAAATCTGTGAAAAAAGTCCAAAAAATCCAAAGAGATCAAAAGCCATTGGATGTACTCATTTATTCATGCAAAAATGGTGATTTTCACAAACATGGTAATGTGTTTCACATGTGTCACATATGCATATGTAACATTTACAAATGTAAAACCCATTTTTTCTATCCCATGCATAAAAGGCAAATGATGGTTACAACATGTAGATCACATCTTAGAATACCATACCTGCAATGGTGTTTCTTCACCAGTATCCTCTGAGATGCTGGCCATGAGCAATCCCCATTCAGTATTCATTCCTACACCAGTTACCTGTACATAGTTTTAATTAATGTTAACAAAACACACAAGAATTTTTGGGATAATTGAATATTCAAACAAATGGTTATGGGTTTAAGAGTTACAATTTCATAATAAAAATAATGCCCATTTACATAAAGGGAAAAATACATGGCACAAAATAAAAAACAAAGATAGTTCCATTGTTCGCGCCATGCAATCGGCGTCCAACACTTCCTCCCAAATTGGAGAATATGTTAATTATGTCTGGTTTGTCCAGGATGATAGACATCTGAATATGGAATTCTTCGATAATCATAACACTTTAATAAATATAACAGCCAGTTGACTCTTCTGACTTCTCAAATGATGTGGAGCTAAATCACTAAGCAATCTTTTCATGTCTCTTTTTACTGTCATCCCTTAGTAATTTTTCCTATAATGAAACTAGACAATCATCTTCAACATGCATGGTCCATTCATGAAACACAGGATTCATGGGATATGGATGGTTCATTGGTTACCACAAATTAAATCTTCACTTGAAAACCAGGCTCTTCAATAAATTATATTAGCCACATAAATTCACAAAATTTTGACTAGCTCATGGCACAGTGAAAGGTGCTCGCTATTGCAACCTTGAGGTTGTGGGTTCAGGTCATGTTACCAATCAAAAACCAAAACAAAAAATAAGTTCCCAAAATTTTGGCTGTAGTCCGATATTTCACTGCAGCAATGGATCTTGCCATTACCATCTGCTTTTTGAATCACCATGTAACCATGTTACATGCAACAAAAACCACAATAAACTGATGTAAACCATTGATCATGTAAATTACGCTTGATATACATTGTAACACCGTTCTATATCAGCTTAAGCTTTTAAAGTACGTGGTTGTCAACAATATACAGAGAGGGTGAATAGACATTCCCTGAATATATCCTGATGAAAAATCCTGATTTTTAAAGATATAGACAGTCTAGAAGGGAAAGAAACCACCAAGCAGAAGAAGAGCAAGAATTGAATGACCAGGTCCTTCAAATTCAAGTCAAATTCTATGCACATTTGACTAGACAGACTTAATAATACTTACCAACATATTACCATAACCATCAGCCACTTTGCATCCAGACATCAAAAAGGGTTCCTTTTGATCCTTATGGACCTGAAGCAAAACGCAGAATTTAGAATACTTGAATATATATTTACTACTAAAATATTAGGGGGAAAAACCACTTACAAACATGCTCTCCCCAGTCATACTGGATTCATCGATGGAAAGGGAGTGGCCGAAAATTAAAATACCATCAGCAGGGACCTAAACATGATTTGTCACATAGCCAGGAAATGTTAACACAGAAAATGTGAGCATCCAAAACAATCAATTTTCCACTAAATTATGTTTGCTTACTTGATCACCAATTTTAAGAGGGACAACATCACCGACAACAATTTCAAATATTGATATCTCAATTGTTCTTCCACCTCTAATAACCTGCAAAATACACATATAACTAGAGATACAAAAAAAAAAAAAAAAAAAAAAAAAAAAAGAAAAATAAAAAAACAACAAAAAAACAACAAAAAAAATCCCCACATTGCAATGGCACAAACCTGTAAGTGCATATTTCGCTTCTCCTCATTCAAATTTTGAAACTGAAGCGATTGTCTGTAGTCACTAACAGCTTGAAAAAAGAAATGGAAAGAGTATAAAAAATGAGACCGTTAGAACACTAGTGCCCTAGCAAGTAACACTCCAAGACACATAATTTCTAGCAAGCTATGTTGCCCTGGTAGGCTGGTACTTTGGAATGTTAACTATAGGGTGGCAACAGGACAGCTTGGTCAAATGAGTCCAGACACAATGCCCAGGCTCAAGCCTGCCAGGCTTTTTAAGCCCAGGGTCAGACCCCACACATTTAACCAAAATGGTAACCCAAACCCACCAACTAGCTAATATTGAGGTTTGGGGTCAGGCTTGGGCCCGCATACAATCCGTATTATCTTTTGTAACTTTTTTGGTATTATCATCATCATCAAAGCCTTGTCCCAACTATATTGGGGTCGGCTAAAAGAAACATTTCTGGTATAAAATCATTCAAATGTAACCCACACACACAAGCAGAAATTTTCTCCTAAGAACAGACTGCATACTGTTCACATGTAGTCTAGCTCTATGAGCCCCACTTGGGCCCACCTTTGATCAGTCTACCCCTCTCACTCGCTACGTCCCATGAATTGAAACCAGGCAATATTTGACACTCATCTGACCTTTACTTGCCGAACCGTTAAATTTGATCTGAAAATATGCATAGTTAAAAGGACCGATAAATTTTGAAGCTTTATATATAGGAAATATATATGGGGGCTCCTCTCCTGCGCTCAAGCTGAAAGGGGAACCTGTCAGCTCACGCTTGTGGGGGCCCACCTGAGGGCCCACATGGGGATGGGGCTGGGGGGAATTTAAAGATCTGCCCAGGCCTCTCCTATGAAAAAAAATTCATCCCAATCAGATCATCCTAACCTTATCATCCAGAACCCACAAGTTCAGTCCATTCGAATGGGGTGTGCGGTCAATCCAAAGGCCCAGTCCATTCAGATCTATCCAAACCCGGGTTCATGTGAAATTCAAAGAGGAGGCGGTCCACTTGTAGGAGAAAAATCCCCCATATATACAAACACATGCATATATACACATATAAATATAAAGGGGCCAAACAGATCTTAGACTCCTTTGGGAGTAAGGAGTAGGCCTTAGTCTGGCCTGCTTGCTAAGTGGAACTAAGAAGCCTTGGTCCAGTAGAGCACATATTTATGCTCAAACCAGATATAATCAGAACAAATCATGTTGGATTTAGGCCCATTGCCACCTTAGTTGAGATAGCTATCATATACAAGTATGCGCCTAGTAAGTGTAACAGAATTTTGTTCTTTTTTTCTTTTTTATTTTGATAGCTAACAAAATGATATTCCAAGGAACCATCATTACATAGGAAATAATCCTCAAATGTCTACTCCATATTTCGGAGATAATAAAGTACTAGAGAGGATTTTTCTTCGTCACTTTAAATTTGACGTCCAGTTTAACCTAATACATAGCAGAAACTACAAACTGTACAAAAGGCATTCACTCCAAGTGTAGATTTTTTTAATAAAACTAATAAAAGAAATCTTCATAGATATCTTATCCAACGAAAGGGATAGTGGATAACAAAAGAATATTAATAATAATGACTTGCTAATAACTCGTATGATTGATTTCAATCATCAATTTAGTTATCAAAGAGCCTATTGTGCATTGAAGAAGCTTGATTTACTATGGCAGACATCAAGGTTGTATTTTGCAACAAGAGGATTCGGCACTCTTCAGAATTCATTTTTGTGATAGAGGAATCCTTCATTCCTACCCCACCCATAGGAAACCGAGATTCCCTTTGTTGATGAAAATCAGTTTAATTTTTTTTTTCTGCAAAGACTGAGAGTCGTAACAAACGACGGAAGCATGGGCTACACGGAAAATCAGAACAAACTCCTCTCCATCATGGAATGCTCTCATTGCACAAAGGCACCTTGTAGAATATATATATATATATATGGGAAATATTCATGTGCATCCATCCCTCACCATGTTATGGTGAGGGACAACATAGTAGGGTTGACTTTATAATACATCCAAACCATCCACACACATGGGACCCCCTTAAGTACACTAGACCCATTGAATTCACACCTATCCAAATGGATTGGACCGTTGGATTGAGGGTCAAATTTTTTTCTTTAATATAAAGTCGTTAGATTTGTAGGCCACGGATGAAGGGGCTAGAGGCATGGGATTGAACCCAAATTTGATATATGGGCTCATCCAAGATGTCTCTTTCCATCGCCCACAAGTGCCATGATCAATGGGTCCCTAGGTGGGCTCCATTAAGTTTGTCCCTCACCATATGGTGAGGGAAGGATGCACAGGAACATTCCCCTATATATATATATAATGGGGCTTGTTCAGGTGGGAACCTTCCATGTGAACCTGCTATGGGGCCCACTGTGGGTCCCATCTGGGGAAGGGATAGGGGGATGGAGAGATCCATGTGGGACCACCCTATAGCTATCAAGTTTGAACCCACACAATAATTTCTTTTCATCCATGGCCACAAGTTTAATGGCTTCATATTCAAAATAATTTCAACCCTCCATTCAAATGTCCGGTCCATTTGGACGGGCACCAAACCCTGGGATTGGTGACTATAGCGGGGTCCTTGTGCGGTCCACAATTTGGATTGGTGATAGGTGGGCCCCACCACCTGGTTCACACTTGAATACTCCGTATTCAATAGGGATGAATGTGAGAACTATATATGGATAGAAGTTTGGGTTCCCATGGAGTTCGACAGCACCAAGGGTCCACATTGAGTCCCTAAAAGGATAACTTTGTGATCAGGACAAACTTCCATACTGTGTTTTGATGGTTGATGATAAGATATTCGAGAAATTAAGTATCCCATGGAGTTAGACAGCAACAAGGGTCCACATTGAGTACAGGATAACTGAGTGATCAGGACAAACTTCCATACTGTAAGTTGTTGGTGGATGATAAGATATTCAAGAAAACAAGTAAATGATATAATAAAACTCTGGATAAAAGCTTTTAGCCAGATGGGTTAAGAATTAGTAAATCAAAAAAGGAACATATGAAGTACAATTTTAGTGGATCAAGGAGCAAGGAAGGAGAACTGTTTTTTTTTTTTAACGAAAAAAGTTCATTGAAAAAGATAAAGGATACAAAGAGAGGGAATGAACGAAAAGAAGAAAAGATTACAAGAAGCTAGAGCAAGGGAACACCAAGGAACAAGAGCATTGTACTTGTACCCCCCTCACACCAAACTACATGATAAAACCCTCTCAACTTTCTACTTTGTTAAAGCATCCGCCATCGCATTGGCTGACCTGAGCTGGTGGTGGAAGCTAACATGTATAATGGTAGATAAAGCCCAGATTTCATTAAAGAGGAACTGGAACTTCCAAGGACTAGCTTTCCGATTAGAAACCCAAGCAACGACATTAGAAGAATCACTCTTCATAATAAGAACCCATGATAGTAACTTGAAAAACATCGGAGAGCTTCCAAAATGGCTAACACTTCCACTTCATTCGAGTCACAAACCCCCACATGCTTGGAGAACATAAAGAAGACCTCCCCCTTGCTATTCTAAAGCACTCCGCCAATACCAGTATGATATTGTGACGTCAAGGAGTAAGTTCAGAGCAAAACAAAGGATTAAAGTTGGGTATTTGAGCTAGGATCAACACAAGGACAAATAGGATAAAAGCTAGTGGAGTGATGTGATTGTCAAATGCAACTTAAAGGGCCACGTTTGCTTACCATGCGCAATATTGGCAAATTGTATGTAGTTTTATGGAAACATTACATCCATCATGCTTGTGCATACTATTAGTCTGCTCCTACCACCATTCATTGGGCTGTTGTGCTTTGGATATTCCAACATCTTCAAGGCATTATACGCAGAGCACTTCATCCTTCTACAGCGCTCTTACTATAACCGATTCAGCTGATGATATTAAAGATCGGCATTAAACAATCAAGTTTTGCATCCTTTTAGGTCAATTATTTTCATGTAAAAGCAAGAAAAGATAGTGGTCTCTATATCATTTGTCGATGTTCACTATTGTGCTCTTGCTCTCGTACTACTGAAATTGTTTGGTTTCTCTTGTTACTTCGATATGGGCATTCTTCTCAACAGCCCTACCACCTTCCATTGTGACAACAAGAGCACCAAGAACCATTCACATTGCTTATGATTGCATATTTCACGAATGCACCAAACATATTGAGATTGACTATCATTTTGTGCAGCCCTTTTCCTTTTTTTTCTTTTTTTTCTTTTTTTTTGAGTGGTGACAAGGAACCGTCATTGTTCTGCGTTTCCTTCCATTTGCTCAAAATGTTTATTTCTTCACCAAGCCTCACACTGTTGCTCATTTCAAAGATTTTACAACCAATCTATCAGTGATCACTCTTTTAAATCATGAGCATGCTTGGTGGTGGTGAATAGGTTGAAGAATTGATAATGCTAGTGCCTAGTACTACCATACCGACAATAGAGACTTACAATCCTTCATTGTAACCATATATTTTCCCTCAATTGTAATCTACAGAGTCATGATAAAACTTTACATGGCAATCTATAGAATTTGTCATCATCTCATCATCATCAAAGCATTCTCCCAACTTTGTTGGAGCTGGATACATGAATTCTGTTTCTCCATTCCAATCTACCATGATCCAAATCCTCAAATAGGTTGCACTTCTTCAAACCTATCCTAACTACTTCTATCCAGTCCTCTTCGGCCTACCCCTTTTCCTTGGTGGGCCATCAACCTACGTAGAAAATTTTTTCCTTAATAGTGCTGTTGTTGGCCTGCATTGGACATATTAAAACCATCTCAGACGAATCTCTCTTAATTTATCATGTATTGATGCTACCTCTAAATGCTCCGAAAAGCGCTCATTTCAATCTATGGGATTTGTGCACAGATAAGATAGACCAGCATAGTAATACATTCTGAATTAATTTATTTACATTAAACAAACTTCTTTGATAAAGGAAAATACATGTTTAAATATAAAACAATGGAATAGGTTAAACCCTGAAGACATACCTGTAACAACTATAACAAGAATAACAGCGAAGGCAATGCTGCCACCATCATACCATCCTTCTTCAATGCCCTAAAATGTTTTTTAAAAACAAAGTTCAAAGCCTACACTCAGAAAAAACGAAAGTGAAAAAAAAGAAGTGCAACAGGCGAAATGGAAGTGATTCAAATTAGAAGTGTTACCGAAGCACCCAAAAACCGCAAAGGAGTGCTAAGCATTCATACAGAAGCATTGTAACTTTTAAATTCTCCAAAGGTGGGAATCAAAGGTTCCAATGAGGAAAAGTTGTTCACAATTCAAACAGGGTCTAATTCTTTGTCAAGCATTACTCAAGAGTCAAGAAGCCTCCTTCTTGAAGGTTCAAAATTCAGGTGTGATAGGTTTGGGCAAGAACTGAGAGTCCAAGCCTTGGAAACTAGCATATCCAGCTAGTTAAATAAGTTCTTACTTGAGTCTCCATTGATGACCTTACACACTTCAAGATCGATTGATGAGTTGGAAAATACATGGGCTGAAAGGGGAATTGATAGACAAGATGTTATGAGAGTTCCATTTTCTTAGTTTTATCTCTTTTTTTGTACTTTTCATGAAGAACTTTGGTCTTGTTACAGCTCTTGTATCATATAGATTTTTGTAATTTTCCATATCAAAAATTCCCATTGCCAAACAAAAAAAGGAAAAAGGTGATGAGAAAGATCTTGATGGATCCCACATTATTGGTAAGGAATGAAAGCTAATTTTCACTTTTTTTTTAATTTAAAGCCATATTAAATTTGATAAAGTATCTTTCTAATGAGCCCAAGATAATCCATCATAACAAGTTATGGCCCATTTTGATATAGCTTTCATCAGAGTTTTAGGTTTTCAGGGTAGTTCATCTCAACATATTTTTATCTACTAAAACTTTGAGACAAAAGAACGGTCAGTCAACATGTAGGAGATAATGACCAAGAAGGAAAGAAGTTCGAGATAAAGAAGAAAAGCAAGAGAAGAGACCAAGAGGAGTGGACGTCCACTAGTGGGTCCCACTCACCCCTTGGACGTCCCACATGGAGTTCTCTCACATCTCACAAATATTTGAATTTTTTAGGAAGTTCATCTTTTGGAAAACATGAAGATCTTTTGAGAAGTCCAAGATAGAAAGAAGTGCTGAACAAGATCTTATCCAAGGCCAAGAATCTTTGGAATTTAAAATTATTGCTAAGGATAGGAAGGTAGCTTAGAGTGCAAGCCAAGCTAAAGAGTCCAAGTGGGAAATAGTTGCTACACAAAGAAGAGTTTCAAAAATCTCTGAAAGGTCTGCTCTCTATCTCCTCTCTCTCCTACATGTCCCACACTCTCTCTCTCATCCTCCCTCTCCTCCATTCCCCTCTCTTCTCCTAGTTCATGTTGGTCGAGATGTTCAAGAGATGATGTATTTCGCATGACGGAAGCTTCCTTGACTTGCTGATTCATGTGATTTGAGTAGAAAGCGAGTTTATTTAGAGTTCAATTTTCACATTCTTGCTCGTGATATCTTAGTGATGTGCAAAGAATAAATTAAGATTTGTGAGTCACATTTTATTGGATCAACACACTGTGTTTATGTGGGGTGACAAACCATATTTGATGTTGTGGTTCTGATTTGATTCTTTGGCCCTAAGCACGGAGTTTGAATGTTGAAAATTGGATTTCTAAAGCCCATATTCTTTTCTCTATTTTATTTTTATTCATTCTGAATTTATTTATCTTTATCACATGGGTGGTCTAATGGTTCTATTGTTTTGCTGTTTCTAGTTTTAGTATTAGTTTAGGGTTTATTTCAGACTTGGGATTGTAATTTAATTATTATTTTCAGATTTTTTAGTAGTTCAATTTTTGTATAGATTTTGTTTAAGTTAGTTCTAGTTTTTATTAGGACAAGTTCAAGTAAACATAACTCCCTGTGGATTAGATTCCGACTCACTGGGTAAAACTACAATTGAAGGCCTTGCACTTGGGGACCTACGGTATCAACCACTTCTCCTTCGAGATTTGAAATTAGGTTATCAAACGTAACATGTAAGTATAACCTCTGCAGTTCAGGAGAACGCTCTCTTACGAGCAGACTGCATGAGGGCCCACCTTTGATCACTGCAGCCACTTGGATATCTTCCCATCCATGATCTGGAATTAGGACCAATTTTACTCACCAAACCTTCACTCGCGGTCGGATTCATCATCTTCATCACCAAAGCCTTTGTCCCAACTATGTTGGGGTCGGCACTCACCATCAGATTGAATCCCAAAAAAATATACAGTTCAGACATTGAACTTTAAGGCTGTTAAATCACGTGCTAGGATAATCGGGTGGGGCTGATTTGTTGGCTCCCTCTTGCCCATGAGGAGACCTTTCTATCTGCCCTCGTCTGATTGATATATATGTGTCCCTGTGTGGGCCCCAAGAGCTGGATTGCATTTTAGCAATACGCAGCCTTCTCTTATGAGAACACTGATCCCTCTAGTTCATATAATGTAATATTGTATACGATATATGTGTGTATGTATTGAGAGAGAGAAGGATACAAATCAATATAGCCAGTTAATTAAACTACAATTCTGGATGCTTATCAAGCAAAACCATTAGATATAATCAGCTTATGAATCTTGCTGTTCTTCCGTGATACATCGCTCATAGTGCAAATTTAACTGGATAAATCTCATGATTTGTCATGAAAACAAGCTTAAGCTTACCTCTGTCGTCATGCCCAATGCCAATGACGCCGCAGCAGCTACCATCAAGATGATGAGGGTCAGGTCTTGCCAAGCTTCCCAAAGGAAAAGCTACAAAGAACAGAGCCATAATTACCATTTGATAATATCACATCCACTGAATACAATGATCAGTAAAAAGAAATTTTGAAATATGTGGCCAAAAATACCCAGAAACTCCTCCCTTTTTTCCGAGGGTAATTATTCGCTCCAAAGACAACTTGACGATGGAGTAATTCACCATTGTCTCCACTAATTCCCTTCTCCAAATTTGTTTTCAATAAAGACGCTAGCCCTTTAACCTGACGTAATGACATAAATTACATAATGAAGTGCATGAAACTATAATATATAAAAGCATCAAACTAATCAACATGGATGTATCACTCACCCCCCCATATTGTTGTAGAGCAGAAAAGTTGTGATCCCTAGTCATTGTTGTGAGTTGATCTATTCCAATCCCAAAACCACCACTAGGTGTTACAGGTAATCCTTCAAAAGAACCTGGTGATAAAATGGGGAAATGAAGCATCAATAAAATGTTTCGAGGCACAATAGTAGGGGAAACACTACAAAGATGTAATTAATAGCTTCATATCAGGAGCATATAAACTATGCAATCACAATTTTTGAAAAGCGTTCAAAAGAAGCCATATGAGAACTACAATAGCTACCAAAAACAACACCCCAGTTAAGTCCATCTCTCTAGTCTGCCCATTTTTTCATGAACCATCTTGCTAAATCCACATGATTAGAAGAGATATATGTTTAATCACTAGCAGACTCTTTATAAAGAACCAGGTATTTTTTTAAGTACCCAAACAAACTGCTGTCACTCTGGATAAAAGAGATTATGGGTCAACCACTGTAAGACAAAGACACTTTATATCGGCAAATAAAAGGTCAAAACCCAGTGCAGTCCCACCAAAGCACGGTCCAAAGTGGAGACAGACCTAACCTTTGGCAATTTTGCACAAAGCGGCTGCTTGTAGGTCTCAAACCTACGTTGTCACGCATGGCACCTGGGACTTTTACCATTGCACCAAAGCAATGACCCTACTTCATATCGACAAATGGCATTTAAAAATGAGAAAAAAAGAAAAGAAAAGAACAAACTAGACCTTTTCATTTTATTTGACATGATCTAACGGTATGGTTTGTCGAACAATATTATTTGGTAAATAACCACAAAGGGTGCATGGTTGAGCTTTTAGGCAGCCATCGACTTGGCAAGGGTCGGGTCGGGTCGGGAGCAACCCAGCTGAGTTAGATATACTCCTAAATCTTTTGATTTTTTTTCCAAAGCAAACTAGCCAATTAAATGTAGACACCGATGTAATTCGACCATCTGAGATTCTAGTCCCAAAATTCGACGGTTTGAAGGCCTTTTTAGGCCGATTCTAGACTACCATACCTAGAATTCATGGAGATAAATCTTCTGAAAGGGGCTGCAAGGGAGCTTACGATGATGGAAGAACAAGATAAGGACAGAGGAAGGAACAAGGAAGAAGAGTAGGAGGATGATAATGGGAGGGGGGTGATGGTGGATAGTGGAGTCGTTGCAGAATACATTTTGGGTATGTTTCTTTACTAGAATTTCAGACAAGAATGTGGTGTGTTAGGAAATTCATGAAACGAGGTGATGGCTTGGCCCTTAGCATTTGCAAATGCCATGTTCCTTTCCCAGAATTACAAAATTCCAGCCACCTAAAAAGCCTCAAATGACCTTTGGAACTCCAGCCCCTCTGCTTTTTGGTGGAATTTCTGGATGCTCTAGTACAAGGGAAGATTCAGGAATTCCACTATGCCTAACATTCAAAAATTCTCTGAATTCCGGCAAAGAAACAAGACACGTAGGAAATGGTGGCTGCAAGAACCTTCTCTCCACGAGAATTGAAGGAAACAATTGAATCAATGGCTCGGTCTTGGAAGCCATGAAATGAAAACCCTACACCCATATAGATCCCAGACCCCACTCAGTCTTGGAAGCCATGAGGGAGGGGGTGAGAGAGTTGAGATGAGAAGAAGAAGAAGAGGACTCATCCGAGTAGGGTCTGGTAAGAACGCGACTTGATCATGGCCGATTTGAGTCAACTCAGACTCAACCAAGTTGTAAAACTATGCTTTCAGGTGTACGATGCAACTTATTAAAATCATAACCTAGCATGGAGTTGCAATAACACATCCAAAGAATAGCATTCACTAATCTTATATTAGGGCCCGGTATGCAAAGTTTTACAGTGCACACCTTACTGTGGGGCCCACCTGGGTATCAAGGGGATTGGAAGATCAGGGTGGGCCCTACCTGTGTACAAAATTGAGGGTCCACCTGATCATCCTAACCCCTTGTTTAATGACCCACACGTTTCAATGGCTTTATATTAAGAAAAAATGAGAAATCTATCCAACAATACAGTCCATTCGGATGCGTGCAAACCCTGGGATCCAGTGACTATCGAGGGTGTCCTGATTTTGTGGTCCACTATGATGGGTGATTGGTGGGACCCACTAGGTAGTGTGCACCGTAAGAACTGTGCACACCGTGTGCATATGATCCTTAGGTAGAGCCTCTACTTAACTCATGCGGATGAGGGCAATCCCATCCGCTCACACGTGTCGGGCCCATCGTTGGCCCATCCAACTCGACCATACAATAGGGACCGCCATGTAGTCAGGGGTCCCGAGGTTTGCCACCCATCTGAATGGATTGGACCATTGGATTGACCGTACAACTCATTTTGGTCGGTGAAAACTTGTCGGCCATTGATCAAGGGGTTAGGATGATCATCTAAGCCTTCATCACCGTACACAAGTAGGTAGGGGGGAACATCTTTCGATTCCCCCGATCCCATCCCCAGGTGGGGTTCGATGTGGGCCCCACATGCGTGAGTGTACGGAAAGTTTTGTCCAGTCGCACTCGCATGCAAGAGAGATACATTAGTATAAAGGTGTCATATGTACGTGTGATGATACACCCGACGTCTTATTGGTATAAAGGTGTCAATTCTCAATGTTAACTTTCCAACAAGAAGCACACAGCATCTTTGAGATATATGACGTCTAGAAAGAAGGGCAAAGTGGCCTTCCAAACGGTAAATGATGGCATCTTTGAGATATATGTAGTCTAAAACAAGGGCAAAGTGGCCTTCCAGATGGTAAATGATGTCATCTACCTTTTTTCTGAGTAAAAATAAAAATGCATTGAAAAAATCTGTGGATTAATCAAAAGGTTTTTTTAGGAAGTATTTTTGGTATTTAGAAATAGATTTGAGGACATTATCTGATAAAACTTTGTTCAAAATTATGGTACATAGTTTCAAGATTTATTATAAACTATTTATTACAAAGGGTATTGGCCAATCCACCTTTCCTTGAGAGGACAGTTAACACGCACACACAATTTTTTTTGTTTTTTCAACAAGTAACATGAATCAAAATGTGCTACAGGCTCTTGTCAACAAGCGCACACGCACAAGTATATATGTACAATGTGAAATGATCCCATGCTGATTTCCGTGCAGAGATTTTCATGCAGATTTCAGTTGACTTATGTGGGGCCCACTTTTCTAAGCCAAAGGCATTAATAACGGATGCCCTCCCATGAATATAAAACTCCCTAAATCTCAACCCAATAGGACTAATATGTTGGATTTTCATTCATCATCTTTGCCCAATCCCATCATTATGGTCTCCTCTCTCTCTCTCTCTCTCTCTCTCTCTCTCTCTCTCTCTCTCTCTCTCTCTCTCTCTCTCTCTCTCTCTCTCTCTCTCTCTCTCTCTCTCTCTTAAAAATCCCCATATTCCCTTTACCATTTGTTAGTTGTTAAATGGAACTTTGTTCCATAAATCAGAAAAACGGCTTGTGCTATCCCCCAGTGCCAGTGAGTGGTCAATAAAACTACTCTAGTTTTACTGTTATTCTTCTGTTGTTCTTTTTTTGGCGAAGCCCCGGATCCTCGATCAGAAGTGTAGTCCAATCTCCGGGAGATTGATCAAATCCAAAGGATTCCAGCCCTAGGGCGCAACATAAACCATAACATAGAAGAGAAACTCACGATACTTGAATTAATTGAAGAAAGTATAACATTACAATAGGGCTTCTCTAGATATACAGAGTAGCATTCTTTTTTAACCAATAAGGGAATATATAATCCTAATAAAAATAGAAATTAGAAAGCCTCACGATACTTGAATTAATTGAAGACAGCATAACATTACAATAGGGCTTCTCTAGATATATAGAGTAGCATTGTTTCTAAATAACCAATAAGGGAATATCTAATCCTAATCAAAATAGAAATTAGAAAGCAAGTCTACAAAGCAACTAAGCAACATTACTACTTTAAAGACTATCTAAATTAAAGATAGGGATCTCTATCAAAATCAGAAATCATGTGGGCCCATCAGGTGGGTCCATCAGGGCTTGCGGGCCCTGGCCTTGGGTCGGGTTGCATCAACTCTCCCCGGCTTGAAAGAACTCGACTCCGGCGAGTTAATGGCTTGATAGCGCTCATAAAGATCTGGATTTAGGCACTGGAAATCTGTTGCGGTGATCCATGTAGCATCAGAGAAAGGATGATTGTGACAACGAACACAGAACTTTTGGAAACCTCCTTGAGGAGTGGAAACAATCTGGTCATCAAGCACATCAACAATCTCAGCAGCAGGTTGTAGATTAGAAGGTAGGACAATAGTCTGCTCTTCAGTATCTCCATCACTGTCATGACTCATGACCACAGTAGAGTGTAAGATCTTCTACATTGAAAGTAGAATTGACGCCCGAGTCTAGTGGTACATCTAGCGCATAGGTGTTGGAGCCAATCTCTAAGAATTTTGTATGGACCTGTATTCCGTTGCTGCAACTTTTTATAACCTCCTGGAGGCAAACGTTCTGGACGGATATAGACCATGACAATATCCCCTTCAGCAAATTCAACAAATCTGCGATGCTTGTCAGCTTGCTGCTATAAGTGTCATTAATAACAGATATATGTGGGCGGACCTCATTGTGCACTTGTTGCATGTGGTGAAAGAAGCTTTCCGTATCGGCACTTATTCTTACATCTACAAGCAAAGGGACAAGATCAACAGGTAGCCACGAGCGAACTCTTGTCACGGCTTCAAATGGAGAAGTACCAGTAGATCGATTGACCGAGTTATTGTACACAAACTCAGCCAGAGGTAACACTTGATCCCAAGTTGTGATGTGATCACGAACAAGGCATCGCAACAATTGTCCAAGACTTCTATTTGGCCATCAGTTTGAAGGTGGTAAGCTATGGAGAATTTGAGCTTGGTATTGGAAATCATCCATAACGTCTTCCAAAAATAGCTCATGAACTTTGTGTCTCGATTAGAAACAAGAGTCTTTGAAAGGCCATGTAGACGAACAACAACTTTAAGAGCTTTGTAACTTTGTAGGCATCACCAGCCAAGTACAAGGAATAAAATGTGCCATCTTTGAGAAGCGATCAACGACAACAAAAATAGAATCAACCTTTCTTTGAGTCTTGGGCAAACCTAGCACAAAATCCATGCTAATGTCTTCCCCCGGAGTATGAGGAACAGGTAAAGGCTAATAAAAGCTAGTATTCTTCTTGTTGCCTTTGTCTAGCTAGCATGTCCGACATCTTTCGCAAATGCGAATAATATTGGACTTCATGCGAGGCCAATAATGTTTGTCGCTGACAAGAGTAAGTATTTTGTCGCGTCCCAGATGTTCGCCATAATGCAACTCTTTTTTTTTTTTTTTTTGAATGGTTACGTTTATTAAAATTAGCAAACAGTACAAGAGAAAAGTACTGAGAGCAAAAGAAAACAAAACATGTTAAACTAAGGCCCTGACAAAGAAAAGGACACCTCTTTCCAATGATATACAATTTGATCTAAAGAGTATCCCTTAAAAGGAGGGAGAATAGACACCCAAACAATACCAAAAACTTCGACTTCTCCACCAGTCTGCTTTCACTAACAGCAATTCCTTCAAAACATCTTGAGTTTCTTTCATTCCAAATCGTCTATATCACCGCTAGGAAAGACAACCGCCACATCAGATTGCCTTTCGGATCCCCAAATGGAGCCTTCCAAGCTTTGAAAAGATCTAGAAGAGAATGAGGAAGAGCCCAACAACAACCAAATCCTCCTATTATAGCCATCCAAATAGTATGAGCTGAAATACAGTTTAGCAAGAGGTGGTCCACTGATTCTTCGTCCTTCAAACACATTGGGCATCCATTCACTATCGACATTCCTCTCTTCCTCAAAAGGTCCATAGTAGGGATCCTTTTCCTAAGAGCAAGCCACCCAAAAACAAGCACCCTAGGAGGAGCTTTCATCTTCCAAATACCATACACTCCACTCCTATCCCTGGGATTGTTAAGGATTGTCTGAAAGAAAGAAGACACTGAAAATGATCCATTCTTAGAGGCAATCCACACCCTCTCATCTTCTTTGTTGTCTTGAATGGTGAAGCTATTCAGGGAATTAAGGAGAGCAATGAACTGGGATTCTTCATTATCCTTCAAGTTCCTTCTAAAACTGGGACACCAAACCCTCTGGCCTCCAGTAATACTCATATAAGAGCTGACCGTTGCGTCCTTGTCTTCAGCACACCTAAACAGGTCTGGGAATTGAGCATAGAACGGACCCTCACCTCCCCATCTATCTTTCCAAAAAAAGGATCCTCTCCCCCGATCCAATTTGGTACCCGATGTTCTCCATGAAAATTCCTTTGACCGTTCCTTTCCATAGAGCAGATGAGTTCCAAGGTGGATCCTGAATATCCCATCCATGTCTTGGAAGGTTGTATTTCCTTTCCAGCACTTGTCTCTAAAGACCTTGTGAACCGTCTCCAATCCTCCACAGCCATTTACCCAGAAGGGCTTGATTCATCTTCTTAAGGGGTCTAATTCCCAGGCCTCCTCCTTCCTTCGGTTTACATATGGATTCCCAACCTACCAAGTGGATCTTCTTCTGAGAGCTTGTGCCATGCCATAAGAAATCTCTCTGCAATCTTTCAAGCCTCTTTATAATTGAGGCCGGACATCTAAAGATGGAGAAGTAATAGACTGGCCAGAATGCAACTCTTGGACAACATATTCACGAATAGATGTAGCAGGACGGCAGAGTTGTGTACCTTTAAACAAGAAACCATCATGAATGTTGTAATGAAGATGCTTACCAGATCACCATTGCTGAGTTCTATGTAGATGGAGCCAAAGTCTTGGTCTTCAGCATAGTCTTGCTTAATTTGTTCGAAACCCGGTACACTAACAGACATGGTTGTCAACAAATGCTTTCATTGACTTAGTGCATCGGCTATCAAGTTATCTTTTCCTACCATATGACGAATGCTGAAAACTAAACTCCTGTATATAAGCACTCCATTTAGCACGGTTGGCACTGATCTTCTACTGTGAATGTAGATGTTTTAAAGCATCATTATCAGAATAAAGCACAAATTCCTTGGCAAACAAATAATGCCTCCAATGATGAAGCGTCTTAACCACAGCATAGAACTCCAAATCATAAGAAGAATACTTCCGCTTAGCAGCAGAAAGCTTCTCACTTAAAAATGCAATTGGATGTATTTCTTGACTAAGAACACCTCCAATGCCTACATTTGATGCATCGCACGCTATTTCGAAGACTTTGTCAAAATCTGGAATTTGCAGAACTCGTGCCTCTGTGATTTTTTGCTTTATTTCCTCAAAAGCTCCGGTGGTTGAACCGGTCCACTTAAATTCATCTTTCTTCATGCATTCTGTGATAGGAGACATGATACTGCTTTAGTTTCGAATGAATCTCTTATAGAAGGTTGCAAGACCATGAAAACTTCGAACTTCAGTGATTGTAGTGGGAATGAGTCAATCAAGAATTTCCTTGACCTTATCAGGGTCCATTTTAATAATTCCTTGTGCAGACACAATGTATCCCAAGAAAATAACAAAATTACTTATAAAGGTGCATTTCTTGAGATTAATATAGAAACGCTCTCGGCGAAGGAGTTGACGGATTTTATTAAGATGCGAAAGATGTTCTTTTGTCTTGATGTAGATTAAGATATCGTCTAAGTAAATGATGACAAATTTTCCAATATAAAGCTGCAATAATTTTCTCATGACAGGCATGAAAGTACTGGGTGCATTGGTTAACCCAAAGGGCATCACCAACCATTCATAAAGACCATCTTTGATTTTAAATGCAGTCTTCCATTCATCACCCGCCTTATACGGATTTGATGATAACCACTTCGCATATCAATTTTAAAAAAAAATGCATGCACCAGTCATCATATCTAGCATATCATCTACTCTGGGAATTGGGAAGCGGCACTTTACCGTGATTTTATTGATTGCACGGTTGTCCATCCACATATGCCAGCTTCTGTCTTTCTCCATAGGAATCATCCAGTATGCAGGCAGATTTGGTAATGAAGCTACCGGTACAAGATCAATGACATGTTATATGTCTTGTAACGGTGGTAGTTCCTTTGGCGGCTCATCAAGAACTAAATCAGCAAATTTCTTCAGAAGTGGCTCTACTTCTTGTGGGATGGATGCGGTAGGAGTGTCCTTTGCAACCTGCTTAGCAATCAAGGCATATATGATGCCTTGCTCTTTGCTTTCTTGTTCAAACTTCCGCATAGTCAAGATGGGAAGTGCAGGAGCTACATCAGATGTGGGTGAAGAAGACTGAGTCGGCAAAGGACGTAACATGATTTTGCATTCTTTCCAGTTGAAAGTATAAGTGTTGTGCTCATGATCAGTAATGACCTTAAGTTTCTATAGCCATTGACTATCTCATGCTTCGTGTAGAAAAGATAGAAAATAACAGGGTGGGGCTCTATTTCTTTTCTGCTTCAAAAGAAATGGGAAGTGCTGGCGGAGATGGAGCTGATTGGAGACGGCGACGATGATGGTGAGCTCGAAGATGAAGATGAAGATGCCGGTGCTAGTTTTGGAGAAGCCCGATGGGTGGTGGCAACGATGCTGTTGGGCTCTGGTGGTACTGGCGTAGTTGCCTCGAAGATGAGACGGTCGGCTTGTTCTTAGGAGATGAAGGTGTCGACGTCCGCAGGTGCCAGGTATGCATCTTTCACTGCTGCTCTCTTTTCTTCTGTTCTTTGCTTCTTTTTTCTCTCAGATTCTCTCTCTCGATCTTCTTCTTCTGCTCATATTTTTTTAATGGGTTTTGGGAATCTCTGGTGTTGGGGGGTCTGCGGGCGACTAGTTTGGGTAGAGTTTAGTTGGTGAAGGGGCTGTTATCTTTTACCAAGGTGGATGTAGCTGAGTTTGGGTTCAGCCAGTAGATTGGGTGAGGAGAATGGATCGACTTATGATGGAATGGTTTGGGAAAGGGTCGGCCAATATGAGATGGGCTTGGATGAAGTTTGTGTAGAAGATAATGAGCCCTGTAAAACAAGGTTTAGGCCCAGCCCATTAAGGCTAGATATAGCCTGTATATAGTCCCATACGTGGGATCAAATCTAGTTGTTTTGATTATGCTAATTTGTCTCATAATACTTCCTTGTATAGCGTAGGAGATTTGATTTATATTGTTAGCATGTAAAGCCCTTGATTTAAGGGTATAATGAGATTATAAAATGATGGTCGATCCTCCCTTTTGAGGTATTCATTTTCTCTCCAATATTATTGTCTCCTTCTTCCTCTCATCTCATTATAGATTATAACATGGTATTAGAGCCAATCCTCCCATTGATCAATCCCTTCTGGCGAGACTCTTCTTCTTCACCGCTGATTGTCCACTGATCAACAGTGGCCCACCAGCTATTCACTCAGTTATGATCGACAGACCTCAAGGATCTTTTTAAGGATTTTTCTGGATTTTTTCTTCACCATTTAAGGTTGGTTTCAGGCTTCTCTTCCTTTGTTGATTTTAATATTTAAGTGTCAGATAGTTTTCATCCAGACCGTCCAGATTTGTGGATCTGTACCCGTTGCTCATCAAACTTGGACTAAAGGAAGTTCAATTGATCTTCTTCAAGATGCTCAGCCTTGATCTGTGATTAGACCACTCTGTGGGTCCCACACACAGATCTAGCCTCACACAGTCAGTTCGTCTGGCACTGTTTTGGGCTTTTCTGCACTGTTTTGTGTGCTGTTTCATGTTGAATGCTTCATCAGCCTCTCAATCTGCATATCCCTGTGGTATTGCTACTGTTAGTCCCTCTTATTAGTACTGATTGCTATTGTTAGTTGCTTCTGATTAGTGCTCATTGTTACTGATTCGTGCTGTCTGGTGGAAATTTGCACCTTTAGTGCACTGTTGGGGACTGTTTGCTGCTGGATTAGCCATTCATATCCAATCAATTTTGTTCAACTTTTTGCATATTGATTGGTTAATCCAGATTTGAGGGCTGATCTCATCCTTTTACTACTGATTTGTGTGCTCTGCTGTCTTTTCTCCACTTTTATTCTGCAATGGACAAGTATGATGTTATCCTAATTAAATTTAATGGGCAAAATTATATGTCCTGGTCCTTCCACTTAAGGAACTTTGTCGAAGGACAGGGTCTTTTTGGTTATCTTGATGGATCGACAACCAATCCTCATATTACAAGTACGGCCGACTCAAAAGGCCTAGCCACCTGGTCCAAAGAAAATGTGAAAGTCGTGACTTGGATCCTTAACTCTATTGATCCCTCTCTTGCCGTGGCTCTTCAAGCCTACACCACAGCAGCTGATATGTGGGCTCATTTGAAGAAAGTCTACCATCAAACCAATAAAGCCCGGAAATTTCATCTAGACAGTGAAATTGCCAAATATAGTCAAGGGGATAAAACTGTGCAGGAATACTTTAATGGTTTCCTCACCTTGTGGACTGAAAGGGATTCCATGCTGATCCAAATGGTCTCTTCTGGATTTCTATCTGAGGCTTTCCAGTTACAAGAAGAAACTCATATCAGCCAGTTTCTTATGAATCTACGACCTGAATTTGAATTTGTTCGGTTTGCCCTCATGAATAGGGAGAATACTGCTAATCTTGATACTTGCTTCCAAGAAGTCCTTCGCGGAGAACTTCACCTCACTTCACAGCGCACTATTTTGGATGCACCCGAAGCACCCAAAGCCTTCCTTGCGCCTCTTCCTGCAAACTCGGCCCTTCTGGCAACTCCAAAGTTAACTCAATGTTATGAATGCAAAGGCTTCGGACATATTGCCAAAAATTGTCGCAAGAAATTGGTTTGCAGATATTGCAAACGGACCTGTCATGTGATTGATGACTGTCGAAGCTTGCAGCGATGGAATGAGATACAGCCTAAGAAGCCTCCCTCCAATATGCCAAGACAGAATGTTACATCCGCATTTCAGGTTCAAGCCACCGTATCAAATACAGGCAGCACTTCCTCCGGGGCTATATCCATGACTCCTACTCAGATTCAAGAACTGTTTCAGAGCACAGTCACCTCTGCATATGTGTCTATGGGCTTCTCTGGTGGTCGGTATCATTCTCATTCTCATATAGCATCTCCTGCCTTTCATTCTTCTGCATCTCTTTCTTCTTCTATCACCTCTTCCACATGGTTTTTAGATTCAGGAGCCTCAAATCACATGACCTCTATAGAACATAGCTTTACAGATTCCTACACTTACATTGGAAAAGAAAAAATTACCACTGTTAATGGTGATCAACTACTCATTTCTGGAGTTGGTACCATTACTTTATCTAGTGTCACTGGCCGGTCCATCATCCTTTCCAATGTCTACTTTGTTCCAAAATTATCAACTAATTTACTTTCTATAGGACAACTTAATGATGAGGGCTATCTTGTTCACTTTTCTTCCTCCGGTTATGTCATACAAGGGCGACAAACTGGGAAGGTGATCGCGACAGGGAGTAAACATGGACGCCTGTTTTTGCTGTACATTGGACATCATTCATTCTTTGCTGCTTCTTCTAATAATTTCAAAAACTTATGGACGGTTTGGCATAAACGTCTTGGTCATGTGAACAATGCCTATTTAATTTCTTTGTTTAAACTTGGTTGTTTGGACTCTACGATTGATAATAAAATGATGTCTTCTTTATCTCAATCAAAATGTGAAGCTTGTTGTTTAAGTAAGAGTCATATTTTGCCTTTTTTTGTTTATAATTCTCGTGCATTAGAATCATTTGACATCATTCACACTGATGTTTGGGGCATTGCTCCAACCTTGAGTAGGGTAGGATTCAAGTACTATGTGACATTTATTGATGATCATTTCCGTTATACTTGGATTTATTTCATGCATTTCAAATCTTAAGTATTTTCTATTTTTCAAAGATTCTATAACATGGTCCACACCCAATTTAAGAAAAATATCAAGATCCTTAGATCTGATTCTGTCGGAGAATACATGTCTCATGAATTCTCTGCTTTCCTTTATAATAAAGGAATTCTTCATCAAAAATCTTGTCCGCACACTCCTCAGCAGAATGGAATTGCGGAAAGAAATAACAGACATATTCTTGAAACTGTTCGCATCCTTTTACTTGCATCCTTAGTTCCTCCAGAATTTTGGTGTGATGCTGCACAAACTGCGGTATATCTGATCAATCGTCTTCCTAGTACTGTTCTAGGCAAGACTACTCCTTACGGAGTTCTTTTTGCCCATCCTCCTTCATACTCTCACTTACGTGTGTTTGGTTGCTTGTGTTTTGTTCATCTTCCACCGACTGAACGCACTAAGCTATCTCCACAGGCTGGCAAATGCATCTTTTTTTGCTATAATTCTGAACACAAAGGGTTCTTATGTTATGACCGGGTTGAAAAACGCATGCGAATCTCTCGTAATGTGATCTTCCTAGAACAAATTCCTTTCTTTTCATTATGTTTAGATCATCATCCTATTGTTGTGTCCTATTTGCCACAATTTTCGGAGTCTACTTCTCCATCACCTGCTCTCAAGATCTATGTACGGCATCTAGCCTTAATAGGATGGGCCTAAACCTTGTTTTACAGGGCCCATTATCTTCTACACTCTCCCTCAAATTGATGTGGTAAGGCAGAAAACATCAATTTGCTAGTGAGATCATGATGACGCGTTTTGGGAAGAGCTTTTGTGAAGATATCTGGTAATTGGTTTAGAGTAGAGACATGAGGCAAAGTTATCTTCTCAGTAACAACATGCTGACGGATGAAGTGGCAATCAATCTCAATATGCTTCGTTCTTTCATGAAAGACCGGATTGTTTACAATTCGAGTAGCACTAGTGTTGTCCCCATGAAGAGGTGTAGAGCTACCAACAGTGACACTGAATTCACAGAGAAGACGGCGTAGCTAGATGATTTTAGCACTCGCGGATGACATGGCCCGATATTCTGCCTCAGCAGAAGATTTCGAAATGGTGGTTTGCTTCTTGCACTTCCATGAAATTAGAGATTCCCCAAGAAACATACACCAACCAGTGGTAGATCGCCGAGAATCTGGGCAACCAGCCCAGTCAGCATCCGCATAAGCTGATAAGTGCAGAGAAGTGCCCGAAGAGTAGAAGAGACCATGATTAAGGGTGCCTTTGACATAGAGGAGTATGCGCAAGGCAGCGGCAAGGTGAGGTTTGTGAGGATTGCTCACAAATTGGCTAACCGTATGAACAACATGAGAAATATCCGGCCGAGTCATAGTTAAGTGGAGCAAACTACCAACTATTCGCCGAAAAACAGAGGGATTAGCCAGGGGAGGGCCGCCATCATTCGTACTGATCTTGCTGTTCAATTTTGTAGCATATTTCCGCTGATGAACCCGAATGCCAGATTTGCTACGTAAGAACTCCAGCCCTAGAAAGTAGGTGAGAGGACCAAGATCCTTCATCCGGAAGTGGCGAGTGAGATGATGTTTGAGATCTGTAATGCTGGCACTATCATTACCACTGATAATCATATCATCAACATAGACTAAAAGGAAGGTGTAGCCCTTCGTTGTCCATCTGAGAAATAGTGAGCTGTCCAAATGACTCTGACGAAATTCAGCTTGAAGAATTGCAGTCCGAAATTTATCGAACCAAGCCCTGGGAGCCTCCTTAAGTCCATACAAAGATTTCTGCAACTTACAAACATGCTTAGGAGGGCAGACATATCATGGAGGAGGCTTTAAGTAAACAGTCTCTTGCAAATCCCCATGAAGAAATGTATTTTTGACATCTATTTGCCACAGAGGCCAGTTACGGGTTGCAGCGACACATAGGTGAGTACGAACGGTGGTCATTTTAGCCACTGGTGCAAATGTCTTCTCATAGTCGATTCCATACTCCTTTTTATATCCCTGCGCAACCAATCGGGCTTTGTAGCGATCAAGACTCCCATCGGAGTGAACTTTTATGGAGTATATCCATTTACTGCCAATCACAGAGGCTCCTTCAGGAGCCGGTACCAAGTCCCATGTCTGATTGGCTTCGAGAGTAACCAATTCCTCATTCATAGCATCCTGCCAGTAAGCAACCTTCAAGGCCTGTGAATATGAGGTGGGTATATGAGCACTATCTAAAGATGAAAAGAGAGCAGGAAAGCCATAGCGGTTAGGGGCAATGGAAAGACGATTAGATTGTCGCAGGGAGATGATATTATAATTGAAGCTTGGTTACCTGTGGGAGCAGTAGGCGGCGCTGGGAGATGATCAGGAGAGGGAGGCACCATAGGAGGAACCTTGTTATGCCATTGAGACTGTCGAACAGTGATGGTGTTGATTCGACAGTGATGAGGGAGCGTGATTATCGAATCCGGGTGGATCGATGTTTGGCTCTTATACAGTTATACCAAATGATGTGGAGCGGTACACGATACAGGGTGGGATGGAGAAAAGATGACAGATATAGGGGATAGGTCGGGATTCCGCCTGAAGTTTCTCGGGCTTTACGCCCATGGCTTCGCTCCATTCCCTTCCAGGAGAGATGCAGAGATTGCATATAGCAAAACTCAAACTTGTTTTCTTTCATTCATCAAATTTAATGAAGCCAAGAGGCTTTACAATGCTTTAAATAGAGAAACTAAAACCCTAGAGCTAATCTCAACCATCTAACAATCCTACAGCTGAGATTAAAACATCTCAACTTAGATAAATAAAAGACATGAAACATTAAAAATAACTCTAAATAAGATACGGATAGGTGGGCTGGGCCCAAAGGCGGGCCGACCCATGGGGACCAGGGGCTTGTCCTGCATCAGTATGGGCCCGGAGCCAGAGTCACATCTGGTTTCAGACCTAAAATCACACTCAGGTCCTTAAGCATGACTTATAGTTGGTAGGTCAAATAAATAAAACCCATGTTGAGTATGGGTTCAAAGCCAAGTTCAGGCCCTTAGAAGCCACCCACTTAAATCCCCTAATTTGATGCTTACATTCCAGTGAAGGAGTTCTCACTCTAGCATTTAAGCATAAATACAATTTTCAGGAGACATACGTTTTTACGAACTTTTTTTTATTTAATTTTGACTCCGCTAATGATCACGGGATGACCAATCATCTGTTGTATCTGAACACTTCAAAATCAGTGTGAAAGAAATCGTTGGTTCACTGACTGAGGACTACGATTGGATCCACATCAATTAGACTAACCTCCTTAGACTGTTGGACCTAGTTAGAGCAGAAAGAGATTTTCGCTGAAATAACAGTCACAAAAATCAAAATATGGCTAGTGAGACAACAAAATCGCCATTTCATATAGACGTGCACAAATAATAACATGCTTGCAGTTCAAATTAAAACTCGATGATGGTAAATAAATCTGAAGACGGTTAATGTACCGTGCAACTGTTTTTCCCCAGCCTCTTTGAACAGCAATGCAGCCTGATACAAGAAGACAAAGTTTAAAAAAAAAGGTCCTCTATATGAGACTCATATTTATTATATTAATGAAATATTACCCGAATGACTTGAGCATGCATCCTAATTTTCCGTTTAATTTCTTCTTTTTCTTCCTCCTTTGTCAAGTCCAAAGTGTACCGGAACCGACGAGCAGCATTTAACACGAGAGTTGCATGCTGCACAGACAGGACGCCATGTATTGTACATTAGTAAAGGCAATAAAACGACTGGCTATTTCACTGAACATAAACCGAAAATAGGAAACAGTCTTGGCAAAATTACTGATAAGCAGCACCAGAAGACTAAAAGATGTGTCCGAAGAATGATTACATCCATGCGGATCACTGAGTGCACATCAATAGTAATTACATTAAAAGTAAATGCTAATCATTTTAAAAAGAAATTAGGCAAATTGACATCCTCCCTCATGCTCAAAGCACAATCATCTGAAGTGTCTTTGTATGTCAACAAAAATATATTCAGGAGGTGATTTGGTTTTGGTCAGTTTTTTTTTTTTTTTTTCCCTATATATAACAGGAACTTTTAAATTAAAGATAAGAGATTACAAACACGACGACAAGAGCGAAAACAGGTATACCCTACAACAGAAAAAAGTGACTATCGCTATATCATAAGGTATAACCAACCAAAGGAACAACCCAATCAAACCCTTGCTTTGCTAGAGAATCCACCATGGCATTAGCCGACCTCCACACATGCTTAAACCGGACAAGGCCTTGTGAGGACAAAGACTTGATTTCTAGAAAGAAGAAGTGAAACCTCCAAGGACCCTGATTGGAGGAAGATCCAAGAGATGCCGTTAGAGGAATCACTCTCAACTACTGACCTGTCTTGAAAGGAAGAGGGAAACAGACGAAGAGCTTTGGAATGGCCAACACCTCACACTCATCTGACTCCTTGATTGTTGGTAAAAGCCCCACATCCCACATCGCCTAGGTAAACTAATGCCGTTGGCAAGGCTTCATATATACCTATTTGGGCCTTCCACCTATGAGCTTAAGCTTTTGGGTTGGTATATGGTATCTTACATTGATACCCACATTCTTGGAAAAACTAAGAATCACATCTCCTTTTGTGATCCTTGAGAACGCCTCCAATGCCCGTCGGCCCTTGGCTTACCCCTTGTTAAGAGTTTTATTTCCAAAGAGAGATACAAAGAACAAAAGAATGAGAGATAGCTCCAAGATCGCTTACCTACTCTGGACAAAGAAAAGGAAGAGAGAGAATCCAAACCAACTGTGAGGCCACCCACAAGCTCGCCTACTAAAAACAGGAAGAAAAACTCAACCCAATGCGCCTCCATACAAGGAGGCAAAGGGAGAGGGCAAAAATATAAGAAAGACCAAAGAAACACAGCAGCAATGCGAGTGAAATGGGCAGAATATAGCAAGCTTAATCAACAAATCCAGTTGATTGGCCATTACTTCTATAGCTACTGGCTCTAAGAGAAAGATGGGGCCCAGCTTCAGAAGATTTACTAAAGACCTCCACTTTCAGGTTCTTGATTAAAGCATTTAAAGTCCTAGCTTTGAATCTCTGCTGCCAAGGAGATATGGATGGATCCAAAAATTCTTCTCTGAAGATCTTGCAATCTAAGTAGATGATAAGATTTTGGCAGTGGTTGGCTGCATGGGAGATGATGGTAAAAGAGGCTTTCAACATGTCTTCATCCTCTTTGATTAGAGTCCAAGTTGGGTTCTTTACTACATCTATCAGGAAGCCGACACTAAATCATTTTGTGGAGAGATGAACATTCCAATCTTCATGATTCTTGATGGTCACGTGGGAATCTATTGGAGGAGAGAATAGCAAGTCCCAAGAAGCTGTTATAGAGCTGGAAACATCAAGACAAAGGAATAGAGCTCTAGTTCTAATTTTCTGAAGGATCTGAGTCAGTGTGTGCTCCCAAGGTTTTGCTTTGTTACAGAATATGCGGTAGTTTCTCTCTTTCCAAATTGACCATATGAAAGCTGGAAGACAGAGCTAGGCCAAGGTGGTATTTCCTTTCTTATTGTGGTCACAATTGTTGCAGAGACTATTCAAAGCTTCTTCAAGAGACCCAACTTGGTGATTGGTAACATTGAATTTGGAAAGAATTCAATGTGGTTATTGTGGCTTACCTCTTGTTGCACCATAAACATTGAACTTCGAAACCTCTCTAGGGGGAGGCCACCAAACCACCATTTTCCTCATCCAAGGAACTCTACAGTGTTTTTAAAAGCGCGAGGCGCATCAAGGCGCTAAGGTCTCCTGGGGCCTAGGCGCTAAGGGGGTGTTTGGAAACAAGATATTTTGTCATATTATATGCTAGTTTAGAATATAATCTATGCACCAAAAAAGGAGGTGTTTGGATAACTTAGAAAGTATATTACAATATCTCTCTTTCTTCTAAAAACCTTCATATTACATTATTCAAGGATATGCTGTATAAGATAATCTTTAGTTACAAAATCTTTTTTATTTAGAAAGAACTCATGGGCAACTTTTAAATTATAGTGGCTCACTATAAGTTTTAACATTTAATGATCCTCATTGCAACTATGAATCCTAATACTACATTGACCCCACAATGCTTACAAATTTAATGTGGGGTCCTATAACCATATCACAATTACATGGCCATTTTTAATTATCAATATTATGAGGGTCTTATTAATGTCACACTAGAGACCCTTCATCATGATTACCAATATTAGGTGGGTCCCATACTATCAAAATTAGCTGGGTTTCTAATTAATTACCAAAATTGAATTGTGTGATTGAAGTTAGAAGTTTGTCATCATTAAATTGGTCCCACTATTTGATAGCTCCCCTTGTGTTAGTATGACTACAAATATCAAATGGGTCCCATAATGATTTCTCATAGATAGATTCATCAATGATGCCTGACATTAGATAAGGTTTTACCAAAAAAAAAAAAATAATAATAATAGATAGGCTCATTTGTGATAATCACCATTAGATGTATTACACTATGGCTATCAACATTTGGTGGACCTACCTTAATCAAACAGTATTGCTTGGATCTCAAGGTTTTAACATTTAATCATGTGATTTTTTAACAATAGTGGGTCCTACCATGATTATTAACGTACATGTGATTACTAATTAGTGGGTCCTGCATTGGGTCAATTGATTACTTTCATTCCATTTTTTATTTAGTATATAATCTTGTGAGTTTTTTTTTATAAATTGCCAAACACTTTAAAGGTATATTGAAATTTGTAAAAATTGCCAAACACCATAAGTGACACTATATAATAATATGATACTATTTTATTCTATGATAATGAAATCTTACAATATTTAAACTTGTTGATATTATATTATGTAGTTATCCAAACACCCCCTAAGGCACAAGGCGAGGCGCGAGCTTCATTGAAGCGAGGCGCACATTGTATATAAAAAAATATATATTTTGGTATAGATAGATAATTCACAAAATAGAACAAAAGTAGAACAAATTAGACAGACTGACAGATAATTGGCAAGGAATATTAGAAAAATTCTAAACGTCATAAAGCATCCATCACTATAAATGTTAAACATTCAACAAAAGTACCAAAATCCATCAAAACCAATACAACTTCAAAGTCAAAGGAACAACACAGATGCTCCTAAGGAGGACCTAACGAGATTAATGATAACCTGATGATGTTTTAAAAAAAAAAAAAGCCCACAGACCAGCCATACTAGGTCATCTCAAAATTTCAGCATGGGCCCCACTGATGGATGGTTAAGTCGGTGATGGCATAAGCAAAATATGATTCTTGCCCCCACCAATTTGATGATGCGTTTGAAAAAAAAAATCCCCAGACCCGCCAGTGCAAGTCATCCTAAAATTTCAGCATGGGCCCCACTGGCTGCTACTCAGGCGGATCGCTGGCTGCTGGCTGGAGTGGATCGCTGGCTGGTGCTTCTCCTTTCTCCGTTCTCTTCCCTTTTTTTTTCGTTGGATGATACAGGAAACAACTAGGGTAGGGTACGGCATCTTTATTTATATTAGAAAATTTTCATTTAGCCCCTTACATCTCTTTCTTTTTTAATTTAAAGCCTGGGTGACAATAAGGCGCAAGAGGCGCGCGCCGCCTCGACTCCCATCACTTGAGGCGCAATTGCTGGGCCTTGACGAGCCTTGAGCCTATGCGCGCTTTTTAATACCCTGGAACTCTACATCACAAACAAGCCTCCCAATTTTACACAATGTATTGCCCAAGAAAGCAAAATGTCAAACTCATGCTAGATGGGAAGACCCTATGATGCAGGACAAACCCATGGTCCCTATGGGTCGACCCCCCCTTTAGGCCAACCCACCTATCCCTATCTTATTTAGAGTTATTTTTAATGTTTCATGTCTTTTATTTATCAAAGTTGAGATGTTTTAATCTCAGCTGTAGGATTGTTAGATGGTTGAGATTAGCTCTAGGGTTTTAGTTTCTCTATTTAAAGCATTGTAAAGCCTCTTGGCTTCATAAGATTTTGATCATTGAAAGAAAACCAAGTTTGAGTTTTGCTATATGCAGTTTCTACATCTCTCCTGGAAGGGAATGGAGCGAAGCCATAGGCGTGAAGCCTGAGAAACTTCAGGTGGAATCCCGACCTATCCTCTGTATATGTCGTCTTTTCTCCTTCCCACCCCATATCGTGTACCGCTCTGCATCACCCAATACCATCTAACACTAGCAAACTACCGTACCTAGTATTCTATAACAAGAAAAACCCATTACTCATGAGTCATTAGGTTCAAATTGTGATTTCTAACAAAGGTTCTGAAGATCCACGTCAACTTTATATGAATGTTGTCCTTCAGAGTCCAGATCATACAAAATCTTCAAGGAATGTGGGGCACAACCTATTCCTTTCCCTGAAATTGTCACTTTAAGACTCCGCTCATGACGATATTGATTGGCTTTCTTTCAGTATCACTCATTAATGATGCTATAAAATTATTTTGAGACCTATTTTTTTATTTATACACAGGTATGAGGATGATAATGTTAAAAAAATATTGATTTTGGAAAGCTTAAAAAGATAATAGTATATCAATCCAATGATCCAAACCCCCTGATCTATGGGCACAAGTTTGATAGTTTTAAAAAATAAAAATAAAAAACCCATACTCAATCCCACAATCCAATCCATTTGATTCGGTGTAGACCCCACGGGATCCGTGATTTTTTTTAGGGGGGGCGTTCGATAGTCCATTCAGATTGATCATAAGGTGGGCCCCACGTGCTATCTCCACAGTAAGACCATGCAAGACATGCACAGGAGCAAATAGACCTGATTAGTGCGCCTCACGCTTAGGGCCCACATGACTGGTCTCCGTCTCTTGAGTAATTGATAGGAAGAGATTTTTGCTTTAACAAATTTATCATCTCGATCCATGTGTCAACGAGGTTAATGTTTTGATTTCTTCTCTTCTTTTGCAACACGGCCCACCAAATTGCAGCATAATTGCGAAATCGAGTTGCCACTAATATAACTTTATGACCATCCATCATTGGCTTGTGTACAAAAAAATTTTCAACACATACTAACCAGTTCATAAATTTATCCGGCTTCAGTTTCCCATCATATTCAGGAATCACGATTTTAATTTCTAAGTCTCGATCAACATTAACTACTTGTGGATCTCGTTGATTCCAATTTTGTCCTCCATCATCTCGGTGATTATCCTCACGCCAATTAGTTTCCAAATTGATTAATCCGGTTTCAATCCTTGTAAGAGTGTCTTGGATTTGAACCATCTTTGCGGATAGTTGATTAACATTCTCCGACAACTCCGCAACGGTTCCCCTCATATCCTCATCGTTTGTGAAGGACTCCACTTCTACCTTCTTCTTATGAACCACCATTTTTTTAATGCAATAAAAAAAATGACTAGCCTGATGGGTAGATATGCCTTCTACAAGTCCGATGAAAAAAAGGGACCTAAAATCAAATGCCAGATGACTTCAATAGCACAGAAACAAATTGTGGCCATTGATCTACTTAAATATGCTGTTGACCAGAACCTGCTGTTGTGACGATGTCAGCAGAACTTTGGGCCTCTCTACAGACGGGTCCACCTGACCCAAGAATGACCTAACTCTATCTAACTAATGGAGTCACGTGTTAGTGTGTCACACGGCATTTTTTTTCCGGCAAAAAAACAAAAGCCAGAAGTTCCCCTTTTGCTGGTTCTGCTTCAACAAAGTGGAGTGATGAGCCTTGGGTGATGTCCAATGAGAGCAATGGCGTGCAGCTAGCGATGCCTTGGCGCGTGGCGAACAGCGGCAACAGGCAGCGGCTCCGCAGTGCAAAGTATGCGTCTCTTTCCTTCTTCTCTCTCCTCTCTCTTCTTCTTCTTCTTCTTCTTCTTCTTCTTCTTCTTCTTCTTCTTCTTCTTCTCTTTTGGGTTGGGGTCATGTACTAGAAGAGGGCATTGATGGGCTGGACTGGGCGGAGATGGGGCTAGGGAGGGCGGCGATGGGGCTATGTTGGGCAGAAGGAGTTCCGGTGAAGGCCGGAAGAGATTTCGGTGTTCGGTTGGGGTTGGTGGGTCGCTGGATGCGGGTGGGTTTGGGGTTTAGGAATATCAGAAAATTGGGTTTCTATGGAGTTCGATTAGGGCCCGGTTGTGCGCTGGGTTGTTTGGTGTCGATAAAGTGCTGACGGGAAGGGTGGAATAGGGTAGCGTCCCCTTTTGCTGGTTCTGCTTCAACAAAGTGGAGTGATGAGCCTTGGGTGATGTCCAATGAGGGCAATGGCGTGCAGCTAGCGATGCCTTGGCGCGTGGCGAACGGCGGCAACAGGCAGCGGCTCCGCAGTGCAAAGTATGCGTCTCTTTCCTTCTTCTCTCTCCTCTCTTTTCTTCTTCTTCTTCTTCTTCTTCTTCTTCTCTTTTGGGTTGGGGTCATGTACTAGAAGAGGGCATTGATGGGCTGGACTGGGCGGAGATGGGGCTAGGGAGGGCGGCGATGGGGCTATGTTGGGCAGAAGGAGTTCCGGTGAAGGCCGGAAGAGATTTCGGTGTTCGGTTGGGGTTGGTGGGTCGCTGGATGCGGGTGGGTTTGGGGTTTAGGAATATCAGAAAATTGGGTTTCTATGGAGTTCGATTAGGGCCCGGTTGTGCGCTGGGTTGTTTGGTGTCGATAAAGTGCTGACGGGAAGGGTGGAATAGGGTAGCGGATCTGGAGTGGGATTTTTGGGTTTGACTGAAGCATGGTAGTGATGGATAGGGTTTAGAGGGTTGGCGACAGTGGGATGGTGGTGGGATTGGGAAGGGATGATGACGGTAGGGGGTGTCGGGGATGGATGGATGGTGATGGACAATGGGTAGGCTCCGATCGGTGACCGGAGATGGATCGGAGCGCTGTGGATCTTCGTTCTGATACCAACTAATGCGGGGCCTAGGGTTAGGGCTTATGTAGGTGCCGAAGCACGTGTCAAAGACACTTCAAATTGTCTCCACAGAGTCTTCAACACACAAGGATGCACCTCTCTCTCCGAGGGAAAAACCCACGATTCTATTCAATTCCAAAATCTGAGATTTCCATCTCTACAATGCAATATAAATAGATAAGCAAACTTAGGGCCTAAGCAATCCTAAACTAATAATAGAAACTACCCTAATTACAATTAGAAACATGCTAACTAAAATTAGGAAAAATAAGAAAGGAAACAAAATAAAAAATCAATAACGGGGCATGACCACTTATGGCCCGTTCTGCATAACAAGTCCCAAAAGAGTCACAATTACTAGAGACTTCTTCGCCAAGAAACCCACATCCACTAATCCTATTGAGAGTCTTATTGGTGGGACCAGATCAAGTCTTACATTAAGTGGGATTGTACCCTCCGTTGGCATAAGCCCTGCTTGATCTAACGTGAGACCCGTGGCATGCAAGCCACACGATTTCCTACTATTAAATATGTCAAGTTTAATCTTTGTGTTTATCCTCATAATTTATAAATCCATTATAGCCCAAATTTAAAATCCAAATCATTCAAAATAACTATCACCTCTTATATTAGCTTTGTAAAATATATTACTCCCACAATTGAATTGGACATGTTACATTATTAGAATCATCAATCATTAGCGTATTCATATATATAACTTCATGATCTAGTCATCAACAAAAGTCGCAAAAAACTTAGATTTCAAAGGGGACATTTGTTTTAGAGTAGTTTAGATTTTTACTAAGTGGGCCTTATTAGTAAGGTACAATTTAAAAAAGGAGTAAGGTTGTCTTGAAAATTTTGTGAGCCGCATACTTCATAGTGGGTGCACCTACACAAACTGCCCAAAATAACTACCCATCTCTTATATGGGTTTTGCCCAAATCTCATTTTGGCATTCTTAAATTGATTTTTTTTTTAAATTGATCAACTAATCAATTTGATGGTGGACCAATCTCTTATTAGAGTGAGACTTGTCCAAAGCCCGTATAAAAGGACAGTTATTTTGAACAGTTTTTATTTTCTTTAGGTGGGCCTCACGCCTTTTGCAAGAGAGCTGTGAAAGTGATTGGTGTTAATGGCCTTATTTACACATCATTTCACTCCTCGAGAGCGAAAAAAGAGAAGAAAAAAAGAAAAGGAAAAAGGTGATAATGCGTAATCATTATGCATGTGAATCATTTACATATGTAAATGGCAGCAAACAGATCATCCCTAAGGTTTGTTAGCAAGAATCAAAGGGCAATTTGGATTTTCGCCCCAAGATGTACTAATCTTTTATTTCCTATCTAATCAAAATCTTCCACCTTGGCAAAAAGAAAAAAGGAATCTTAGCAAGAGAGGGAACGCCATTTTCTTTTAAATGGCAAAAAGAAATCCAGGAACAGAATTGAGACGCTATTCATCATCAAACAGAGTTCTCCTTTTACTCTTATCAATTTGGAGGACTAAGACTCCAGCTGTGGGGTGTTGCCTTGCCGGACCGTTTGGTTTACTATCCATTTTTCTAGGATTCAATTTTAGTTAGTGGTACAATGAGTGTCAAATCATTTCTTTTTTTTTTTTAAACAATGTGGATATCAATTGATGCCCAATTATGCATCTTCTTCATTTTTAATCCTTCACCTTCAGCCTCGTTGATAGAAACACATCCTTTAAAATAATTCCTATCCTCAGATAATACATGGGGATAAATCTTAGTAGAATTCGTTTGTTAGATATATTAGAGATACAACTCAAGTTTGAATTTTAAATTATTGTATTGAGGTTCCTCTTCTCTTGTATAAATTGAGAAGATTCTCTTAATAAAAGATTATGGTGGTAGTATTAGAGATGGGTCCGGTGATGATCTTCTCAGCATTTTTTGAAAAATTCAATCCAAGAGTGAGCATAGGATTAATGAAAGTAAAACTGTGGATGGTGCCAGTGCCAAATCAAGTGGTGATAAGAGTGAGAAAAGAGCTGACTTATCGACAGTGGGCCCCAGTAGAAGATTCTGGGTACCCCCCCGAATCACAATAGAAATAAATGTGTATATGCTCTGAAAATACTTATAAAAAATTGTGGAAGACTCGTTCAGAATCCGACACCTACCCTCCATTTCTTGTGCTGCTCGATCGTCACCTTCTTCGGCGGGATCGTGAAGGTGTCGTCCTCTTCCTCCGATATTTCTCCAAAGCTGTCCTGCTCCTCATCTCGCCGGCGACGGTAAGGCGACGACGGCGAGACGCCGTGGCGGTGCTTCGACGACGGGCTCATGGCTGCTTGCTCGCTCCCTCGCTCTCAATCGGCAGGAGAGATGACACCAGCCGATATATCGGATCTGGCAAATAAGAAAAACCGATACGCGGAAGCAATGTAGGGGGTTTGAAAGGAGATCTGAGATTGTATCGTAACAGATCGGAGTTGGATGAAATCGGATCTTGATGAGATTAGCGGCTTTGCAGACACACGTTTCGGTAGCATCGAGGAAACCTTAGTTTTCACCGACGAGGAGGATTCAGGGTTTTGTACTGCAACAAACCAGTGTATGAAACGCCATTATCGCAAGCGAAGTTTCGAGGATGCTTCCTGATTTTAAAATGACCCTGTGCTTTTTTCTTATTTTCAAAATAAGTCGCTTATGAAAGACAAAAAAGAGGATTCCTTTTAATAGAAACTCAAATTTAACTAAATTCTTATTGTAGGTCCCAGCTGTGTGAGATTTTGAAACTGGCTTTCATTGGTATTATCTCCACTTTCTACCTCCTTTTCTCTTAAAACTGATTATAATAGGGTGTTTTGGCGACTTTTTTTTTTTTCTAACTCTAATTCAAATCTCATAAGAGGTAATATGCCTCTTTTTGGGACAACCCCACCTTTTTGCTAGATTTGAAATAGACGTGAGTAAATAGAAAAGATGTACATGGGTTGATCGAATTTTTGGATTTTTGGATTTTTTTAATGAGAATCTAAATTACTTCATAATAACAAGGACGGCTGTGTTAAAATTTGAATCGTTGATCTGTCTCCAATTTAGCGATATTTGATAAAAAAAATATAAAATAAAAATGTAGATGTACTTTTTTGGATAACTGTGGGACCCAGAAAATTTTCAAAACCGTCTACTGATTCACTGCAGATCTAGAAAAGAGAACGGTTGGATGTGGCTGAGGTTCAAAACATCAACTTACATTTGCATATTAAACTGTTTGTTTTTCTCAAACTTTGGCCCATTAAGTTGTGATCCAAACCATTTAAAATACTTCTAATCTCCAAAACGGGTATGTCTCAAATTCAAACCGTTAACCATTCTCCCATCTAGAGATATCAGCAAAAACCACGAAGTCATAGATGTATAATTTTTGACATTTGTGGGCCCCAAATCATGATTCAAACCGTTGATCCTCTTTAGAATATTGAAAGACACTGAGTCCATATCCCAATTACTGATTCAATGCAGATATGGAGAAAATGATGAAAAACAAGAACACTTGGAAATTGCTCATGTTCAAACCAGCAACTTTCAAGTGCATATTAACCTATCCGTTTTTTTTTCCTTCCTTTCTCAATCCGTTGGCCACTAAATTATCATCCAAACCATTGGAAAGATTTCAAAGCCTAATAACTAATATGGTCCAAATTTGAATCGTTTATCCGTCTTCAATCTCGATATATTTTCTAGAAAACTACAAAATGATAGATGTGCATTTTCTGGACATCGGTGGGCCCCCACGTCATGATTGGGTTGATCCTCTTTAAAATACTGAAAATGGCTACATGGTCAAGACTCAGCTCCATATTCTTTGTTGCATGAGATAGAAAAAATAGTAAATATTCAAAAACGATTGGATTCTTGAAACATTTATTTCAACCAATTTTTTGGTCTCACCAAATGGTCTGTTTTTAAATCATCTATTTTGAACCACTCTTTTTAAAACAAATTTGTTTCATACAAATAAGATTTGCCAAACACATATTTACTGGACAAGTATTTGCATATGATAGATGAAGCCCAGGAGCTAGGATTGGGGCTAGGGCCGCCTATTAGATTCTCCTAGGCCTGTTAATGGTGTGATCTGTGTTTGTATGTATCATATGTGCCTAGTAAAATAATATTAATCTAGAGATAAATGTCATTAAAAGTGGATTTTATGACTTAATTTCTCGTATTCTATAATAAATTTACTCTTGGTCTTCAATCCTAGGTCCAAACTCTAATTGTAATGATGCATGTGAAACAAGTGAAAGGTGCACTTGGGATCTTTTTTATTCTCCTACATAGAGATTTATTACATTAAGCATAAAAAAGTTTCATGGCCTATTTATCTGAACGTATTTCTTATGAGTATTGGAAGAGTAGGGATTTCTGTCATTGAGTCAAATTAATTTCTTAAATATTTCAAATGTTTGTTTCATTGCTATGACTTTGAATACCAACTCACCTAAAAAAAACCTACTTTTAGGTTTGTGAATGTTGAATTGGGTACAAGCATCTTAGAATTTCACCATTGCAAGTTTGTGTACTGTGAAAACTCGGTTCTGCTAGGTATTTCTTTTTACATGAGAAAAGTCTTTTTTTTCATACTCCCACCTCCGACAATAAAGGGTTTTTTTTAGAATTCATAAAAAAAAGTTAATTTATTCTTTCGCTTTCCTCGAGAAAAACGGCCACACTAAATATAAAATCTGCTATAGCATGAATTTTTTTTTTACTTCCCCATAAAATGACCGTTTACATAGGTGTGCCCCTTTTAGGAGAGAGCATTTAGAGAATTCCAATTTCTCCTATACAAGAATTTTTAAAATTCTTGAAAAAAAAAGGCCCTTGAAGTACATTTTGATTTTCACTCATTTTAATTTATCAATTCTAACATACTTGGGCCTCGACAGGGGCGATAGAGTTTTATAACACTTGGGACCTTTTTTATTCTCCTAGATAGAGGTTTATTACACTAAGCGTAAAAAAGTTTCATGGCCTATTTATCTGAACGTATTTCTTATGAGAATTGGAAGAGTAGGGATTTCTACCACTGAGTCAAATTATGCCCTTAAATATTTCAAATGTGTGTTTCATTGACTCACCTAAAAAAACCTACTTCTATGAATGCTGAGAGTAGGGTTTTATGAATGCTGAATTGGGTACGATCATCTTAGAATTTCTCTATTGCAAGTTTGTGCACTGTGAAAATTCGGTTCTGCTAGATTTTTCCTTTTAAATGGGAAAAATATTTTTTCCGACTCCCACTCCCACTCCCAACAATAAAGGTTTTTTTTTTAGAATTTACAAAAAATTAATTTATTATTTCGCTTTCCTCGAGAAAAGCGGCCGCACTAAATATAAAATTTGCTATAGCATGAAAAAAAAAATTTTACTTCCCCATATAATGACAGTTTACATAGGCGTGCCCTTTTTAGGGGAGAGCATTTGGAGAATTCCAAATTCTCCTATATAAGAATTTTCAAAGTTCTTGAAAAAAAAAAAAAAAGACCCTTCAAGTACATATTGATTTTCACTCATTTTAATTTTCTCAATTCTAACATACTTGGACCGAGACAAGGGCGAGTCCATTCCAAGTCAATGCTACTAGAAAGCTTACTAATATACACCTCTGTCAGAAATATATATTAAGGGCACACTGCTGAGGTGTTGTTGGACATTTTCTATAGGAATAGTGATTTTATTTGATGGATGTTGTTGGCTGATTGACTTATTTATAATTAATTTTGAATAACGGAGACTATTTATCTTTAAAAAAAATAATATAATAGAGACCATCTTAAGAATAATTTTTATTGAAGAAGACATCCCCCTCTCATCAAGTTTTTAAAACACCATGCTCCCAGCGCCTCTATGCATGCGGGGAAAATGATTTCTAGTTGTCCCCTTCAGTGTGATGTGCTGTGTGTCTTAAAGTAAGCGGTTAGTCACCGCATTGGTAATCGAAGTCGATGCTCTAACCTAAACAAATCAGGGTAGGCACCGGAAAAATGTGATAAAGAATATGGCTGCATGGTATGCTACAGCGCCCCTGTTAAAAATATGAGTGGGACCACTTTTGGAAAATCCAAATTGCTCCTCTGTTAGAAGACCAATTGCATACTTTATATTTGAATATTCAAGATCTATTTTAGTGGGTCAACCAATGAATTAGATCTGTAAGATTCACACATAAGAGGATCCTTCCATTTATGCCCATTAAAAAGAGGAAAGTAAGAAGAAAAAAATTAATCACATATTTTAAATTTAGTTGATCCAACAGTGGCCATTTCAATAATTTGAATAATAATCTAACATTTGATCATTACAATGGCGTTAGGACTAACAAGAGGTTTGGATTTTTCAAAAGTGGGCCCACTCGTATTTTTAACATTGGCATTGTACCACACTACCATGCCAACTTTTGGACAGATCCGAATTTACTGGACCGTTGGATCAACTATGTATCGATTCGAATGAACCGTTGACCATTAAACTTTTGGTGCCTAGATGTAGATGATAGAAACCATGGTTGGGGCTGATTTTTTGCAGGAATGAGGGTCACATGGAGTCCTTAAAATCAAACCCCCCTCCTCCCACCCCCAACCCCATGTGGGTCTCCAGGTGGGCCCCACCACACAATTGAACTTACTTCAGCTTACCTTATATATATATATATATATTTGAGCAGGCTCTCCTAAGCAGGAACTTACCTTATCCTAAGCTGGAATAGTGCTGGTTCCATAAATCAAAGTTGATTATATCTATTTTTTACATGATGGAACTGGAAAATCCAATTCTGATTAAATTTATCTTGATTTTGGAGACGATCATCATATAAAAAACAACGATAACCGACCTTGATTTGTGGGACCAGTACTATTTCAGATTAGGATAAGGTAAGCTTCAGCTTAAGAGAGTTGACCCCTCTATATATATATATATATATATAAGATTGTGTTAAGCATGTTTTTTTTATTGCAAACTGTGAATTTAATGATGGTGAAAACTTTAATCTTTGTGTAATTTTATGATACCCCAAATAAGTAGAGGTCATTTTTATTGAATGGTTCGAATTTCAATAGATGAGCCCCACTTAAGAGTTCGGCACACTTAATTAAACTTAATTTTTTTTTATAAGGTTAAAAGACCAGAAGATCGGATTCCCAAAGTAGAGATTCTACTAAAGATGAGATGGGTCTCGCATGTTTTGCTTAAGTAACTGAATCTTGTGATGCTGTCATGGTCATTGCCTTTTAGAGACTTGGTCGGGCATTTTTTTAAATATAAAGCAGTTGGGTAAGTAACCCCGCATGCCCTTTTTGGATCCCCTGTTAAAATATAAAGCAGTTGGGTCAATGAATATTTTATAATGAAATTTGGATCCCCTGTTTCCACGAAACAGGAGAGCCTGGTCGGGGCCAATCTCAACATACCACTTAGCAAATTTGTCATTTCATTTGAGCAAGTTGTCTTTTTTTGGAATAAATAAATAAAATTATAGGGTGGTTGTTGCAAATAAAAAAATTATTCCAAACCATAAACCCTACTAAAAAAAGAACCTCTAATCCGATCGTTCATTTCTTCCACCTAAAATAAAGATTGTTTCAAGCCATAAACTCTACCATAAAAAGAACCTCTCATCTCATCAGCAAAAACACATTCTGTTCACGCGTTCATCTCTTACAGCAAAAGACCCTTTCCTTACCCACTCATCTCCTCGAAGGGAACTCATTAGAGGCCGGCCTTTCTTTTCTCATGTGTATTTCAACGTCTGCAAAACAAATGTCATGTTTTCCTTATTTTTGTTTGCTTTTGAACAACATTGCTTCAAAGGATTGAAGGGGCCGTTGTGACCGTATCTGTTCATTGGCTAGCCCAATATACCACTCTGATAAATCTAGAATACAAAACATAATTTCAACAATTTAAAAGAATTCGAATACTCTCACTTAAGTTTTTTTTTTTTTGAAAGGTTAAAAGACCAAAGATCCGGATTCCCAAAGTAACCATAGTCGTGAGTAGGGTTGCAAACGGGACGGTTCCGGATCGGAACCATAATGGACCCGGACCCGAACCCGAACCCGTTTTTAAATAACGGTTCCGGTTCCGGAACCGGTTTTGACTCGGAACCTATTTTGTTGGTTCCAGACCCGGTTCCGATAGGAAAACCCAGATCCGATTTCAGAACCGGGTCCACCCAAAGGACTATATTTTAGTTCCAAAATCAATTTTAATTTCTCTTTATTCTCATTTTTTTCTTAAAATAAGCATATCGTTCAATTTATAATAGTGCATCAAGTCTATTACCTCCAATATTATATTAAAAATGTCAAAAAAAATTATTTTGAGGTACAAATTTACAATACTAAAGACTCATATGCTGGGTCTCGGGTGCACGGGTCGGAACCTATATGGACTCGGAACTGGACCCGTTTATCAATCGGAACTTAAATTGGGTTCCAGACCCGGATCCGTTTATAAATCGGAACCTAAAATAGGTTCCGGACCCGGTTTTTTACGGGTTGGAACTTTCGGGTAATCGGAGAATCGGATATCCGTTTGCAACCCTAGTCGTGAGATGAGTACGCATGTTTTGCATTCAAACCTACATCATGTGATGCTGTCATGGTCATTGTCATTTAGAGTCCTGGTCTTTTTTATGGGCTTTTTTTTTAATACAGAGCAGTTGGGTAAATACCACCTCGTGCCTTTTTTTCCAAACCCATGCACATTTTTATAGTGGAGCTTGTCTTTTGGTCATCTAAATGGACCACACACATATATCCCCTCTCCCAATAGTCATTAGACTTCTGGGTTTGCATCTATCTTAATTGATCATTGATTTATGGGTCATTGATTAGAGGGTTAGGATGATTAGGTGGACATGAGTAAGCTCTAATTAGATCTTTTAGTTACCCTCAGCCCCACCCGGGGTGAACCCGACAGTGAGGTGTGCATGGAAGCTCCTTGCACACCTAGGATACCTAATAATCCCTCAAAGTCGTAAAATCTATGGGTTTTATATATTATTAGTCATATGCTCAATTTCTTGATACGCAGGGGCGGAATTAAAGGGGTGGCGGCATTAAAGGGGGGCCCCAAAGATCTGAAAACCATTATATATTGATGTGGCCCTTTCATCTGATGGCTCCCCATTAATGGATGGCCCCTCCTTTTTTTAGAGATATTTTAACCTAATTTTGAGTCTCACAAAATGGAAACAAAAAACATGGTTGATTTTGAGGAAAACTTAAAATGAAAGAAGGAAATGAAAGGAAATGAGACTACATAAAAAAGGCATGATTGATATTGGATAATAAATTTCTCAATTAGATCCATGGAGGAAAAGTATTCTTATACCCATATACAAGAACAAAGGAGATATTCAGAACTGTTCGAACTACCGCGGGATTAAATTGATGAGCCATACGATAAAATTATGGGAGAGAGTTATTGAGAGAAGGTTAAGAAAAACAACAAATATTTCAGAGAATCAATTTGGTTTCATGCCTGGGAGATCAACCATGGAGGCTATCTTTCTCCTGAGGAGGTTAATGGAACAGTATAGAGAAGGTAAGAGAGATTTACATATGATGTTCATTGACTTGGAGAAGGCCTATGACCGGGTTCCTAGGGAGATTCTTTGGAAAGTTCTGGAAAAGAAAAGAGTTTGTGTCGCTTATATTGAGGCGATAAAGGATATGTATGATAGAGTCGTGACATCTATAAGTACAACTGGCGGCGAAACTAAGGAGTTTCCTATCACGATTGGTCTACACCAAGGCTCAGCGTTAAGCCCGTACTTTTTTCCCTAGTTATGGATGAGATTACAAGACATATCCAGGATGAGGTGCCGTGGTGTATGCTATTTGCAGATGACATTGTTTTAGTGGATGAGACGAGAGAAGGAGTGAATGCTAAACTTGAATTGTGGCGGAAAACATTAGAGACAAAAGGGTTTAGGCTAAGTCGATGCAAAACGGAATATATGGAATGCAAGTTTAGTCAAAGTAGGACACCTTGTAACATAGAAGTAAGTTTGGGCACACAAAAGATAGTAGAAAAAGAAAACTTTAGGTACCTTGGATCTAAGGTGCAACAGGATGGAGGGATTGATACTGATGTAAGTCACAAGATTTAGGCCGGATGGACCAAATGGAAAGTGCTTCGGGGGTCTTGTGTGATCGGAAAGTCCCCCTCAAGGTTAAAGGAAAGTATTATAAGGTGACAGTACGACCAGCGTTGTTATATGGATCAGAGTGTTGGGCAGTAAAGCATAATCATGTTAAGAAGATGGAAGTTGCGGAGATGAGAATGCTAAGATGGATGTGCGGGATCACAAGGAGAGATATGATTAGGAATGAGGAGATTAGGGGCATAGTAGGAATAGTACCGATTGGAGATAAAATGAGAGAAAATCGACTGAGATGGTTCGGCCATATTAGAAGGCGTCCAACAGAGGCACCTGTTAAAAGGTGTGAAAGCATGGAGTTTGCCAAGAGTAGGAGAGGGAGAGGGAGACCCAAGAGAAGTTGGAAAGAAACTATTAAACATGATCTTGCCTACATGGATCTAACGGAGGACATGGCCCTAAACAGATTTGATTGGCGTCGTCAAATCCATATAGCCGACCCCACCTAGTGGGAAAAGGCTTGGTTTGGTTTGATTTGGTTTATACCTATCAAGATTTACCACCCCTAAATCTTGTGTGATGAGAGAGCACTGCTTTGGGCTAACTTGTTTCAGACTTGAAGAATTTGTCAGTTGCAGAACTCAGGTACACCTAAAGAAGAGAAAGAAAGGAACCCACTTCTCTTTTTACAAAGTTTATTTTTTACATTGGGTGGATGTACTATTCAACTATAAGTCATTATGTATGTTTAATATTTGTGACTCATACTAAAATCAAATCCACTCAAAATCAATTTCTATTTTGTTTAATTATTGCATAAATTTTTAACTCAATCGGAGTTTTATCCATCATGGATAAAGAAACTGTATTTTGATTATTATTACCTATTTCAAAATAAACAGGATTGAACAATTTATTTTAAAGAGATACATACTACTGCGATTGTGCTTTTGAATGGTTTAGATTTTATATATGGGATTGGCACTATCATTAATTTTCTATGTGCTTTTGAATAATGAAATTTCAAATTGCATCTTAAAAGTTACATGTATAAGAAAGGACCTTGGACCTATCTTGAGAATTTCTTTTATATACTTTAGTATATATTTGCATATGTTAGATGTACTAATCAACCATATATCATTTTGTTATTCAATCAATTTCTATTTTATTTAATTATTGCATAAATTTTTAACTCAATCGGAGTTTTATCCATCATGGATAAAGAAACTGTATTTTGATTATTATTACCCATTTCAAAATAAACAGGATTGAACAATTTATTTTAAAGAGATACATACTACTGCGATTGTACTTTTGAATGGTTTAGATTTTATATATAGGATTGGCACTATCATTAATTTTCTCTGTGCTTTTGAATAATAAAATTTCAAATTGCACCTTAAAAGTTACATGTATAAGAAAGGACCTTGGACCTATCTTGAGTATTTCTTTTATATACTTTAGTATATATTTGCATATGTTAGATGCACTAATCCACCATATATCATTTTGTTATTCAATCATCAGGGCTTATACTTAAGATCTAATCCACTAAAGATCAATTCCTTTTTTTTCCACTATTTAATAACTTTTTTAATCTAATCAAAGTTTATCTACCACGAATAATTATAAAAAGTTAATCTTCTTATGATTATCTATGTGAGAACAAATTTGATTGAAGGGAATTCTTTAATAGAGATAAAAACTATTGTGATTGTGCTTTTAAACGGTTTAGATTTTAAATGCGGATCATGCTTTATATATATATATATATTTATATCAATGAAACAATAAGTGATGATTTCAGCTCAATGAAAGAATGTCGCCACAGCTTAAATAATTTATTTATTTTATATTTTATTATTAAAATTTATAATTATGTTTAAAGTCTTTTTTTCTTTGGCCCGTCCTAAATAAAATTACTGATTTCGCCTCGTTGATACGGCCAATTCTTTTTAAAGTAAAATCTTGGTAGTTCCACCATAAGAAGAGCGTGTTCATTTTAAGGGATATAGATTTTTAAGGGAGGGCCCTTACTGTAGAATTTCACTTGTCTCAGTCCCCCACTAATCTAAGTGAGAGCTTCCACCATTTTGACACGTGTGGGTTGGACTTGAATTATATTCTAGACTTTGAAATGCTAAACTTAAAGCCCTTAATTGCCGATCAAATGTCTAAGGTCTTAAATCGACACCTATTATGCTCGTTTGCATTTTTCCACCACACCATCCCAACATGAAGAGCATGCATTCAAGTGGATCCTAAAAGGGCTCAGAATTTCATGACTTATGCAAGTCATAAAAGTTAACAATTTTAACACTGTAATCAATACAACCAGCTCATACTCACTAGTTAGTATAATAATCTGAATTATACTTGTCATTGGCTAAAGTCTTATTAAAAAAGTTGCAACGTGGTAAACTTTAATGCTTGCCTAAATCAATCGTCATGATGATATGATTGAAATATTTTTTTCCCAATATCATATCTATGATGAGATGTATTCTTTAGTAACCCGGTCAAAGGGGCTGAAACTTAAGAGAGAGCCCGCAAAAATACAGGAATACGGCCCGCATAAGCGGAAAAAAAGCCTGCACAAATGGAAAAGTGTGACATATCCAAGGATCAAATTCTGGACAGTCAAATGAGAACTACAGCCACTTAATAGTGAGGTAGTGGCTGTTCTAACCTTTTGCCATGATTGAGATACATTTAAGTGGATCTTCCAAGGGCCTGGACTCTCACCCCTTGTTAAAGCGGAAGAGGTGCCTCCAAGGTGACAATCACCCGTGCATGGGTTTCTTAATGCTGAGCACTGCCCCTCATAATTCCTATATATGGAGGTAAAATTTTAAGCCCCTTGACGGTTGTACCACCCAGCTAGGTTCATGCCGACCATGGGAGATAGTGTGATGGAAAAGTTAGGTACATTAGAACTTTGTGGAGAAGATCATCTCAATTGAATTATCATACCCCATTAATTTAGGGCCCTAAATGTTTTAACATCTTCTTGTTGTTCCGATTACACAGATAAATAATTCAGTATTTACGAAACAACCACACAATAGTGAAGCAATCAACAGTAAAACAAAATTACAGAAAGTAATCTAGAAATGAAAATCACTTACTGTATGAAGGCAGAAAAATAGTATTTTATTGTTGAACTTACGAAACTCAGTATTCGCAGAAGACTGTTTGATCAAGGCTAGTGTTAGACACTATATCCTTAAGATAAAATTCGCCCCCGCAATGGTGCTAACGGGCTTCAGTGGCTTCTGTCTCCCAGGATATAATGATCTAATACATACAGTTGCAGCACTGCAAACTGTATGTCAGTCGAACCAGAAATGTGCAACATGACTCTCTCTTCTTGACTCAGACTCAGACTCAGCGAGCAAATGCACAAGTGCAATTGAATTGAATGAATGAAAATCAAATGGGATTGAATGCTTAAATAGACTGCTGCAGGAAACCATTCAAAGGGGTTGCATCTGTTCAGAACAGTGACTGTTCAGTGAACAGATGCTTCTCTTCTTTGGACACACACCTCTTGGACACACCCATTTAATCCAAATTTTTTTTTTATTTTAATAAAAATTTCTCCAAAAAAATTAATAACGGGTAGTGGGCCGAGCCAAGCCCAACCCGCGCGTGAAGCCCAAGCTCGACCCGGCCCGGGGCGCGTGTGGTGGTGACCCAACATAGATCTACGTCCTCCCTCCTCCACAAAAGTGGGATGCCCCTTGGGGCTCATCTTATACCACTAAAGTAAACATATTTATACCAAAGAAATGTTTTGCTCTCAAGCAATGTGGGAAGTAAGTTTATCACTTCCTTTTCTTTTAATGTTTAACATGTTCAAGTAGTAGTGTTTAGAAGGTAATTTCTCATTCACTCCTTAATGGATTAGAGCAACCCAATACATGTCTTTAATCTACTCATGGAGCAGATTACATTCCCATGTATTCCCACCTAAAATAATAAGTGGGTCCCACTTTTAGTTTGGCCCAAAGATGGCCAAAATAGTGGATTCTCTAGCCATTTTTCCAATACTTCTTAAATTACAAATTTTTATAAAATTCAATCCAACATCGAGTCACTCAAATTAACGTAGATTTAAAGAGTGAAAATTCAAGAAGGGCTAGTGAGTGTAAGGGGTTGGATTGATTCCCCCATAGTACTAAAATATTCAGCTCTAATAAGAATTGTGGGGGTACCTCTTATTTCTGACAATAAACTCACTCCCGTGACTTTTTGCATATTCGAAGACAAAAGCATGAATGTATTTTTAACATAAGATCATGGGATCAACTTCAACTAGTGTGAAATTTGTCCATGCTCTGGAACATAAGGCCATAGTGTTTTTGAGAGTCATGGATGAAATTATAGAGCTGGGTACCATTTGGAGAATTGGTCTTCTTCTCACGCACGACCCTAGGGTTTGACAATTGATCGAGTTGTATTGACACAATAATTGATTGAGTTCTCAAGTTTAGGTTGCGTTGGCGGGTTATAGTGCCATTAGGACCTACCAATTTATTTTGAATCCAATCCAATAATCTAGGGTTTGTTGTGACTCTTACTAGTGTTGGGCTATGTTCAAGTTAACATTTTTGCCATATTCAATAAATTATGTTGAGTTTGAATTCAATTCATTCTTAATAAACCAGCCAACCTTATCCAAACCGAACCCCACTTAGTTTTTCCACTATGAAATATGAGCCGCCAACCCGACGTATTAATGAAGGGTTTGGCTTGACCATTTTGACTTTCAGGTCAAATCTAGGTTGAGATTTTCAACTTTTTTGATAAATGGGTAGGATTCAAATCAAGCCTACAAAAGTTACCCGTGGTTCTCCAACCCGACCAATTGTCACCCCCTAAGTGCAATTAGTTGATTCTGTTTTTTGAGTGGGTGGAATAGAAAAAATAGACTTCAATCAAATCCAACACATTAATTAATAAGGTGAGAAATGTAAATATTACCCTCCTATTTCTGGTTGGGCCAGGAATTTTCACCTCGGGCAGTAGTCAAGTCAATCGTCAAATCAGGAGAGTGGGTCCAACGCACTTACTGACTTTTCTTTCTTTCCCAGCTTTAGTCTACATAGTGGGGCCAGATGAATGATTTTTCTATCAGAGGAACTATTGTTTGTTGACTTGCAATCTACACCGTAAATACACACCCCACTTGACGATAAGAGGACAGAATTGTGAATGTGAATGTTTTTCCGTCAGATTCCCAACTTAGTATCTCTGCTACGAATCAGATTTTAGAGAGAGAGAGCGCATGGCGTATCCTGTGTCTCTGCCTCCTCCTATCTCAATGCAATTGAAAAGGGTACCTACTAAGGTAATATTTGGTTCGCTGTAATGAAGGTCGGAATGGAATGGTTGTAAGGGTCAAAAAGCTCATGTCAGAAGCACATGACAGCTTCATCCCGAGAGGCACCTCGCTATAGCGAGGGTGCAGCTCGCTATAGCGAGCTTTGACGGGAAAGCCCAGTTCGAACCAAACTCTTTTAAAGAGTTTGATGCTAAGTGCTATTCTGATTGGAGTCTAAGTAGAATACTTATGCACGAATTTGGGCCTATAAAATGGGTGTTTCTCTCAACCCAAAAGAGACACCACCACTCTCATTAATCTGAGTTAGAGAGATCATAAGAGAGAGTTTATTCTCTAGAGCCATTGAGAGATCGTTCTGAAGGCTGCTCTAGAAGGTTGCTGTTGCTTCTGCTTTTCGAAGGAGAAGATTGTTCATCTTGTGCTGGCAAGGTGCGAGGAGATCAAGTAAGGAGAACGGGGCACGTGGATTTCGTGTCAGTGGATTCTTTGCAAGAATAACTATAGTCCTGAGGTCGAGGTACAGACTGAGGTACAGGAGCTAGTGAGTATATCTTGTAACTGTTCGTGAACTCTTGATTTCTGGTTCGTGGTTTTACTCCCGGAAAGGGTTTCCACGGTAAAATTTGTGTCTGCCTTCTTGTGGTGTGTGATTGGTAGATAGCTAGTTCTATATTGTTTGATTGGTTTATTTCCGCTGCATTGATTGGTTAAATTAGAACTAGTAGTATTCCATTCTAGTGGGTCCCAAAAAAACCTTCACGTGGTATCAGAGCAGGTTACACTATTTTATTGTGTTGATCCATAATTGCTAGAATGGATATCTACCGCGAAGGCACTTCAACCAATAAGCCTCCTCTGTTGGATGGTAGCAATTATGCTTATTGGAAAGCCAGGATGACTGCCTTCTTGAGAGCCATAGATCTGAAAGTTTGGAAATCTGTTGAGAATGGCTATTCCTTGCCCACTATTACTGCTAATGGGGTAACTGGTCCTAAACCTGAAGATCAGTGGAATAAGGAAGAAGAGTTGGCTGCCACTTGTAATTCTAGGGCTTTGAATGCTATTTATAATGGAGTTAATATGTCTGAGTTTCGTAGAATTTCTACATGTACTACTTCAAAAGAAGCTTGGGATATTCTACAGACTGTACATGAAGGGACTGACACTGTCAAACAGTCGAAACTTCAGAAATTGTATACAGCCTTCGAAACCATAAAGATGGAAGATGATGAAACTTTTGATGATTTTAATTCGAAGCTGAATGCAATTGTGAATGATACCTTTACTTTGGGAGAACCAATTCCTGAAAACAGAATTGTTAAAAAGATTTTGAGGTCTCTCCCAGAAAGGTTTGATGGAAAGGTTGTGGCCATAGAGGAAAATAAAAATTTGAATACACTCAAAGTTGATGAGTTGGTTGGCAACCTACAGACTTTTGAAGCAAACCTTAGGTCTAATGGGACGACAAAATCTCAAGGTATTGCTTTGAAAGCATTGAAAGAATCATTCAAGAAAGCGTCCAATGAATCATATAAGAAAGCTGCAAGTGATTCAGATTCAGATTCAGATTCCGAGGAAATTGATCCCCAAGTTGCTGTACAGTTCATGAAGCAATTTAAGCTTTTTATGAAGGGACAGAAAACCAATGTGAAGATCCCTAAAAATTCTGGAAAGAAGAAATCTTTTAAAGGGATTCAATGTTATGAGTGTCAAGGCTATGGACACATTGCTAATGATTGTGGAAACAAAAAATCTCAAAAGAAGGCCTTGAATACTACTTGGGAAGATGACACTTCTGATGAGAATAATGAAAATTCCGAGTCTGACACTGGCAATGGGAAGTTTATTGCTTTTATGGCAACTTGTAGTTCTGCTGCTTCCCATATTTCTTCTGAAGCTGAGACTGATCAAGATACTGAGTCAGAGGAAGAACCAGATTGGAAAGCTGAATATGAAACACTTTTCAAGAAAACCATGAAGATGGTTAAAGTGAATGAAAAAGTTGCTATTAATTGGCAAATGTCTGAAGAGCAGAATTCCTCCTTAAAAGCTGAACTTGCAGATTCACTTGCAAAAGTACAAAAATTGGAGGATGAAAATAACAAGTTGGCTGACAGATTGACTGCAGAATCACAAAAGTGTGACTTACTTGATTCTGATATGAAGACTTTGAAAGCAGATAATTCTGATCTGAATGGAAGACTCAAGATGGTTTCATCTGAGTTAGACACTGCTAAAGCTTCATTGAATAGGATGAACACTGGATCGAGAAAATTAGATGACATCCTGTGCAGCCAAAAGGCAAACACTAATAAACATGGTATTGGCTACGCTGATGGAGCATCCACTTCAAATGCCAAAGGTAAAAATTGTTTTGTTAAAAATTCAGTTATTACTAATCAGGTTGTTAGTGTTGCAAAGAAAGCTCCAAAGAAGCAGGATGTGTTACGTCCTGAACGAATCCCCACTTGTCATCATTGTGGAATTAAAGGACACATTCAACCCCATTGCAACAAGCTGCGAAGTTTACCGAATCAGAAGCAATGGAAAACGCAGAAGGCTGAGATGACAAAGACGAATCCCAAAGCTGTCTGGGTCAAAAAAGAAGACCTCTCTTCTGTTTTGGTACACACTTTGCTGAAATATTTAAATTTACAAGTGTGTGCGCCTAAGCTTCATCACCCCTGATCTGCAAGATCAAGCCCCCACCCCAGTGCTGATACGGAGATCTTTCTGAGGGGGAGTCAATATTGAGGGGGAGCTACTGCATCCAGGTTGACAGAGGCTGCATGATTATTTTTATTTGTCAATTATGGACAAAAACAGGGGGAGAATAATGAAGTTAGGGGGAGCTTTACAAGCCAAGGCAATTCAAGATCTGAACGTTCAAGCAAGCAAAGGCAATACAAGATCTACAGTGCTGAATTTTTTTTATTTTAAAATTCAAATTCAATGTATTTTGGGTTTTAATTTTGGGTAGATCGAATTGTATTTTTCTAGGGGATTTTGTCCAAGAATTGCCAAAAGGGGGAGATTGTAAGGGTCAAAAAGCTCATGTCAGAAGCACATGACAGCTTCATCCCGAGAGGCACCTCGCTATAGCGAGGGTGCAGCTCGCTATAGCGAGCTTTGACGGGAAAGCCCAGTTCGAACCAAACTCTTTTAAAGAGTTTGATGCTAAGTGCTATTCTGATTGGAGTCTAAGTAGAATACTTATGCACGAATTTGGGCCTATAAAATGGGTGTTTCTCTCAACCCAAAAGAGACACCACCACTCTCATTAATCTGAGTTAGAGAGATCATAAGAGAGAGTTTATTCTCTAGAGCCATTGAGAGATCGTTCTGAAGGCTGCTCTAGAAGGTTGCTGTTGCTTCTGCTTTTCGAAGGAGAAGATTGTTCATCTTGTGCTGGCAAGGTGCGAGGAGATCAAGTAAGGAGAACGGGGCACGTGGATTTCGTGTCAGTGGATTCTTTGCAAGAATAACTATAGTCCTGAGGTCGAGGTACAGACTGAGGTACAGGAGCTAGTGAGTATATCTTGTAACTGTTCGTGAACTCTTGATTTCTGGTTCGTGGTTTTACTCCCGGAAAGGGTTTCCACGGTAAAATTTGTGTCTGCCTTCTTGTGGTGTGTGATTGGTAGATAGCTAGTTCTATATTGTTTGATTGGTTTATTTCCGCTGCATTGATTGGTTAAATTAGAACTAGTAGTATTCCATTCTAGTGGGTCCCAAAAAAAACCTTCAATGGTCATTCCAATGGAATTGTCATTACAACATTTAGTTTGTAAAAAAGTAGCGTGATGACCATTACCTCCAGAATCTCATTCCCTTATATAGAGTAATGCCCATTCCATCCGGGATGGGAATGAATGGCCATTCCATTCATTTCTCCTTTTTTTTTAGACTAAAATACCATTTTTCACATCTATACATTCTTATTATAATAATAAGATTATAAAAGAGAAGAACTTGTGCGGGCCCCACCTATATAATAATAATATAATATATACATTATTATCATAATTATAATTATTATAAGATTATGAAAGAGAAGAACTTGTGTGGGCCCCACCTATATAATAATAATATAATCTATACATTATTATTATTATTATTATAAGATTATAAAAGAGAAGAACATGTGTGGGCCCCACCTATATAATAATAATATAATCTATACATTATTATTATTATTATTATTATTATAAGATTATAAAAGAGAAGAACATGTGTGGGCCCCACCTATATGATGGTTCGGCCATGTTAGAAGGCGTCCAACAGAGGCACCTGTTAAAAGGTGTGAAAGCATAGAGTTTGCCAAGAGTAGGAGAGGGAGAGGGAGACCCAAGAGAAGTTGGAAAGAAACTATTAAACATGATCTTGCCTACATGGATCTAACGGAGGACATGGCCCTAAACAGATTTGATTGCGTCGTCAAATCCATATAGCCGACCCCACCTAGTGGGAAAAGGCTTGGTTTGGTTTGGTTTGGTTTGGTTTATACATTATTATTATTATTATGATTATTATTATAAGATTATAAAATAGAAGAACTTTTGTGGGCCCCACCTATATAATATATTATTATTATTATTAAAATTATAAAATAGAAGAACTTGTGTGTGCTCTACTTATATAATAATAATATAATATATATATTATTATTGTTATAAGATTATAAAATAGAAGAACTTGTGTAGGCCCACCTATATAATAATAATATAATATATACATTATTATTATATTATAAAATAGAAGAACTTGGGTGGACCCCACCTATATAATAATAATATAATCTATATCTTATTACTATTATTATTATTATTATAAAATAGAAGAGCTTGTGTGGGCCCCACCTATATAATAATAATATAATATATACATTATTATTATTATTATATGATTATAAAATAGAAGAGCTTGTGTGGGCCCCACATATTTAATAATAATATAAACTATATAGACTGAGTCAAAGATAATTAAAAACAAGGGTATTTTGGTCAGTCTTATGTAAGTTTTATTTCATTCTAGGACTCATTCCAGCGTATCAAACGCAGGAATAAGAATCAACTGGGTTCAGCGTACCAAACACTAGAATGGAAATGCTTATTCCTGCCTCATTTCATTCCAGACTCATTCCGATCTCCATTCCATTCTCGCCTACAACTATTACAGTGAACCAAACGCTACCTAAGTAATTTACTCCTTATTGATGCTTATTTTATGTCAATCCTTGATATTAAGTGTCATAGAATCCTCTAACAAGATACTAGAGTTTCACTTAGCTTCTCAAAATATACTTTCTTCCCTTGTTTTAGAATTGAACATATTTTAGTACCAACAAACTTATCAGTTAAAAACATATAATTTGCCTTTGTAGATTGTGTTGTATTCACATGTTTGGAGCTACCAAGTGCTAGAAAAGGGAATGAGTTTGCTTTGGATGGTTTGAATTTAAGAAGATAGACCTGCTGAGTACGTAATTTTTTTTTTTTTTTTTCTGTTTTTCTGTTTGTGTTTACGGGAAATATGGATTAGCATGTCTACTTTGGTTTCCGGACTTGTAGTTCTTTGAGACATATGGATCTAGTCATTTGAACTTGTAGTTTCTTTTGGCCAATCAGTCTAACAAATGATCCTATTGTATCTATGGAATAATTATGAAGAAAACAAAAAGGGAGCTTTCTCGCCTTCGGAGAGCAGCTAGAGGAAGGAGAAAGTAGCCTGAGGAATGAGAAGAGGGGTTTCTGAAATTGGGGATGTCAGGAGGCCGGACTCACAAAGTTAGAAAATGGAATGAGACCCACTTTGATACATGACAATCAGGAATGTCGTTGGATGGAAAGATCCGGGTGCAACCTACCTTTGTATAAAATTCTAATTCCATTAGATCATCCTAACCCCCCAAAAAGCCTACATTTTTCACATAAGGGGTCACATCAAAATACACATATTCAAAATCCCTCATTCTTTGTATAAAAAAAGGTCAAAAAACAAACTCCTTTCTTCATTAAATGACAAAAAACTCACTTTTTACACAGAAAGTAAAAAAAGATTCCATACCAAACAACTAAAGACAAAATACAATCATAAACCACTTCTATTTTATTCTCTCTTGATTTCTTGCTTGACTTTATCTTTATTTTACGAGAAAATTATCAAACGGGCCCTTAGGCTTTTACTCCAATTGTGGGTAAAAGTTGAATGATGGTTTAATTTGGACTTATACCAATTCATCAGAGTATTGTATATTTGAAAGGACTAGATTGGCTCGTAGAGGGCTCCTTGGCCTAAAATAATGGAGGCAGAAAAGGGGTGTTTTCATATTAAGAATATCTGAGAAAATTATAGATATCCCTTTCTATATGGCATGTGTATCTTACATCTTCTGATTGGGAGCAATCCAAGACTATCATGATTACTCTTATTATGATTAGCACTTTTTTTTTTGTAGAAACGATCATGATCAACTTTAGCACTTCTCAAGCACTATCTCGCCCCGCCATTTTACAAGGATTTAAGGTGGGGTTTCCTACAAAAATCCCTTATTTGAGAATATTTAAGAGGGGCTAAAGAAAGTGTACTTTAAATGCTCCCCCCTATTCTTAAATTTCCAGCAATTTCGCGGAACAGATTCATGTATAGGGATGTGATCCACTGAGAATTGTTCTCATGGAGTCACCGTGAGAACTTTTTTGTGGGGCCCACTGGAGGGCTCATTTTGGAATGGGACTGGTAGGGATTGAAAGATCTATATGGGACCGCCCCGAATATCAAGTTTGGCTCCAATCCCATGCTTCTAACCCCTTCAACCACGGCGGACAAGCCCAATCCAGTTATATCGGTATATAGTCGATCCAATGGTCTAGTTCATTCGCATTGGTGCCAAACCCTAAGGCGTGTGACTATAAAGGGGTCCCTGTCCATTGCAATATTTGGATTGGGTGATAGGTGGGCCCCACCCATAGTTATCACGGATTGAACCGTGAGAACAGTTCTCACCTGATTATTTCCCTTTCATTCATGTATATATTGTTTTAGCAACATCAACCCTTCTGTTAATTGGGAAAGCCCAAATCTTCCTGTTCAAATGATGTCAATACATCCAGAATTGGATCTAGACTTCAGTACGAATTTATAATAAAATATGAGAAAATAATGAAAGTATCTTTTAGCACAACACATTATTAGCATGGCAATCTCAACACAATCCAATCTCAAAGAAAGCTAAGAAGAGTGGGAATCACACCCCTACGTGGGATCGATGGCAAGGTGGTTTCCACTTTTTTGTCCTGGCCATTGGGCCAACTCAGTAGAAAAAAAGGTCAAAAAAATGAAATGATGCCAAATAGGCCCTAAATTACTCCGAAGAAATCCAAGCCAAGGATGACTTCCGCTACCACCAGGATGATCTGCACCAGAAATGCGAAAATCAAATAAGGTTCCTCACCCATTGCATCAATAAAGGTAAGCTTAGATCATTAGTTGCCCTGGTGAAAGCATATTCCAGAAGTGAAGCGGGAAATGGGGTGTTCAAAATATATGTGAGATGTGAAACAGGGAATCTAATAAAGGTGATCGTTTGAGAGTGGAAAACTTAGTTTTCCTTTAGAAGCTTGTGATCACTATTGGAAACTGGAATTAACTTAAACGTAAAAGGATGTTCAAACAAATGTATTTCACAGTACTTGAATACTGCAATTTCTTCTCTTGTATATACCTGAGAACAAAGCTTACAACTTAAATACAAAATAACAATCTCCACGATAACCACTAACACAATAAGTGCAGATTTTGTGGAGTTCAACTACCTTAAACAATGGAAGCAAATTTGAACGTGGTGAACAGACTCAACCACAACTCCTACATCAGCTTGACTTGGTTTCTACATTGCCATGTCAGCTTTATTTAATTAAAAACTAATTAAACATAACTAAATAACTTTTTTCAATCACGCCTATGGGACACAGCCACACTTGTAAGTGGGCCTCAAACAAGCCCATGTGTTAAAGAAAATATGACTACATGGCTTTTTTGAATAAAAACAAAAAAAAAACAGGGTCCTTTTTGGGATTTTCTGAAGCTCGTGAAAGAGCCCTAGGTGCAGCAACTTTGGAGGCTTGATTTGTGGGCCTTACCAGACCAACTCCACTCAATTCTAGCACCAATAGTGTCACCTAAGAGTGGTCTTCTAATTCGGAGTGTGGTTTCATCGTCAAGAATTTGATGTGTTGGGGGTTTTTAGTCAAGGCGCTTTCTTTATACCATTCAAATAAACCTTTAAAATTATATTATATACTTGATACATATATTTCGTCTGGGACAACCAGTTAGGCCTGTTGGAAGGTTTAAATCATCAATTATGAGAGAGGGGTCATGAAGGTGAGTCAAGGGAAAATAAAAGGAGTGTGATTTGTTTCTGGGGGCAGGTTAAGTGACACAAAAATATGGCATTCAAAGTCGGTCGATGGCCCACCGAATCAAATCAGAATCATCAATTTACCAATTTTGACAGAGCATTGATGGAATAGTGAGTGGCACACACCACTTGATTAAATTCGATCAGGCAACAAATTCGACCTGAGAGACGGACTTTTCGAGACCTTTGGGCATTTCCTAAAAAATCCTATAAATTTAATACTGGTTTGAAAAAAAGGCCCTTATAAGGTTCCAGGAATGAGAATAATCAATGAATTCATTGTAGTTTAAAAAACAAGAGAGCAATCATTTTGCACCCATACCTTTAAGAGCCCAATGTTCACAAGGCCCAAGTTATAGGTCCACCCATTTATGTACTAAAATGACAAATCCTATACTTAGACCACCTTGGCGTGCTACATCCAAATTCTTTCCAAGACTGTTTGGTACGGGATGAATTCGGGCCATTTTGTTTTGGTACCCAGCTTAGTGGGCTGGGACCCAAGCCCTTTGGTGAGGAGCCTATGTACCCGTCAATAGGGTGAATTCGGGCCTATTGACGACCCTTCGTGGAGCCAATAGTGGCGGTGTTTGACTATGGCTTCACATAGCTAAAACTATCAATTCAAGTAGGCTATTCATTTTTTTTTTCTTTGGGTAACCTAGCCAAGGGGGCTGGGGCCAAGTTAGAGCCCGCGCACACACGGAAAGACAGCCAGCACAAGTGGGAAAGGAGCCTGCACAAGTGGGAAGAAAGCTAACACAAGTGGAAAGGGAGCCCGCAAACGTGGGAAAAGGTGGCGTAACCAAGGTTCGAACCTGGATTAAAATAAATAAATAAAGTGTAGGCTATTCACACTAGTTCACTTAGTTTTTGGATGATCATTATGAAGGGAATAGGTCACAGTGGAAGCACGGATGTGAAAGAGCTAGCTGCTACAAACGCGATAAGGGTCAGCTTGAATCAGGCACTGGTGTGGAGATCTATGACTGTCTACGAGAGATCAGTCACGAATTATTCACTCTTTAAGATCCAAGGGCAATGATGGATACCCTGGATGTAGAAGATGGTGATGGAGAATTGGAGATCTAGTGGAAGGAAGATAAATTATTGAAAGTAGTGTCAACTTATATCTCTCATGTCTATATATAGCCCTTTGGCTAATAGGTGATAAGATCTCTATTCAAATTCGAATGGAGAGATGATAAAGATAATAGGTTGGATCAAACTCTCTCAATTTGAATTTAAATGGAGATATGATAAGGATAGAGAGTTGGATGAAACTCAAACTATACTTATCCATATCAGCATGAGATTCCTTGTGAGGGGTGTCTTTGTGAGTGGGGCCACCCACATGTAAGCACAAGCGGGCCCCATCGCAAATGCCAACATCTTCCACTCGCACCGAACAAGATTCATCCCATTAGATCACTAATTTCCATCATCAAATTCTACAAAGTAAAAAATGGACATGAAGAGTGGGACCTCCACGATGCCCATTCACGGAGAGAATGTAAACTAAGTCGCCATCTGACTAGAATACACCAACTCAGCGACACATCAGTCTGCCCTAGACTGCTAGACACTCGCATGACCACACCGTATTGGATATTGACTCATACCCTTGAGTTGTGTTCAACCCACATACGTGCTTATTCAACTTATCGAGTAAAAAAAAATCTTTACAAACATTTCTTTTTATAAAATAACATATTTATACATATATATTTTTTTAAAAAAATTGTCTTGAAATTCTCAAAACACTCGATATAGCCTGGGCTGATAAGTATCGTAAGCACATATAAAATAGAGTTTGATGTCAAGGGGTCTTCCCATGGACTTACGAGGGTCAGAATCAACCAAGCAGCTTTCCTAGCATGACGGCTCATAGGCTCCTATGTTGCTGTGGCACAACCGCAGCTAAAGTAGCATCATCGATCTCATCTTTCCAACGTAGAGGTTGGTATAAGGGCACAAAAGCCTCAAGAATTGGTTCACACAATAACCAACTCTAAGCTCAAGAGTCACCTACGGGACTAACTCTCGCACAACAAACAAAATTTCTAGGGTATTATCCTGTTGCTCGTAGGTAGGTCCTTAAATACGCATGTCTGTAGACACGCGTCATAGTGTGAGAATGCATTAGCTCCATAACTGAGCCCATGCTAACATTGCACGATTCACTACTGCGCAAGCTGATCGTCACAAACACAACCACGCTTGGTTTCTAAAACAGGTTATAGACTTATTAGGGTGTGATTTGTCCGACGACTAACGCTAAGTCTCATTCAGTCTTGTGCTCCACATCACTCCCAATGCATACAAGATTGAGTCGGCGTTCCATACATCTGTATGCACCAATAAGATCCATATTGGACTAATCAGCATATCATACAAATGCATGCACCTCATCCTATCAGTCACTAAGACATCAAGGGCGGTCTTTATCCGTGTGAGTGGATGACCTCACCTGTTTGGTGCCACGTGTGCATCTAATACACACGCTTATTATGTATGTTGCCAATGTAAAGTATATGCACATGCATGAATGAAAGGAATATAACACGCATATAACCACAAACAATGAGGAAAAAACTTTTATCAAAATAAGTCCAATACACTCCCATTGAATAAAAGGATTACATATATTGCATTCCCATATGCATTACATGAATAACAAATAGTTCTCGCGCCAAGGGTTTGGTCATCTGGTCAACAATCATTTCCAAAGATGGCACATGAGATATCGCTATCTCTTTTGCTTTTATTGTTCACGGATAAAATGTCACTTTCGTTTGATATCTATTTTCCCTCTAATGAAACTAGGGGCCTTTTGCTAAGCATATGGCAGTTGTACTATCTGTTCTCAATGGAATTATCACAGGCAATAGATACTAGTCCCAAATCCAATAGAAAATGGCGAATCCATACGGCCTCCATGGCCGCCAGTGCGCAAGCAACATATTCAGCCTCCGTGGTCGACATGACCGTACACTCATGCTACTTACTGGGCGGACTGGACCATGAAATGGCTCTCCCGCCCAGTAAGAACACATATCCCGATGTGGATCTGCCGTCGTCGGGATCATCCGAAAAGGATGAGTCACTGTATGCTAATATACTCAAGCTACCACTGTGATAGCAAAGCATCATATCTTTTGTGCTCTTAAAATATCGGAATATTCGTTTGACGACATTCCAATGAGAAATACCCGGGTTACTTTGAAAATGACTAACCAACCCAACCGCATAGCAAATATCGGGGAGTGTGCACAACATAGCATACATTAAACTTCCTACAGCGCTAGCATAGGGTATGGAAGCCATTCTTTTTGTTTCAGCATCAGTTTGAGGACATTGCATTGCACTTAATTTGCAACCTTTATCAATCGGGGTCTCAACGGGACTAGCAGTGGTCATTCTAAACTTCTCTAAGATTTTCTCAATGTAAGTGGTTTGGGACAGGCCAAGAATGCATTTTGTACAATTCCGCTTAATTTTAACCCCCAAAATGAATTCAGCCTCACCAAAATCTTTCATTTCAAAAATAGTTGACAACCAATCTTTGGTCTCAATTAAAAATCCAATATCATTACAAGTCAAAAGAATATCATCAACGTAGGGATAGCAACACAAATTTATGTTTATATCGCTTAATGTAACACAATGATCTTCGTAACATATGGAAAAACCATTTGACATGATTGTATTATGAAATTGTCTCGAGGATTGTTTAAGGTCATAGATAGATTTATGGAGTTTACGAACTTTATCCTTATGACCTTTTTCCACATATCCTATCGGTTGTTTCATATATATTTCCTCCTCAAGATTACCGTTTAAAAAAGCGGTCTTAACATCTATCTGGTGTAGTTCTAAATCCATGTGGGCCACAATAGATAAGATCATGTGGACAGAAAAAAATCTCACCACAGGGGAGAAAGTTTCTTCATAATCCACACATTCTTTCTGCGTGAACCCCTTAGCCACAAACCTAGCTTTAAATTTGTCATTAGAACCGTCGGCTTTTCGCTTAATTTTCAAAACCCATTTATTTGTAATGGCCTTCCTATCCCTGGGAAGATCCATAAGATCCCATACATGGTTCTTACGCATAGAGTTGATCTCATCATTCATTGCGAGCATCCATTTCTTCGAGTTTACTGATTCCATTGCTTCTTTATAAGAACGTGGTTCGTCCTCGTCAGTTACAATGTAGGCATAAGAAGCTCCCTCAATTTCAAAATACTTCTTTGGAATTAATCCACGAGAAGAACGACGAAGGGCATCATGATCACTCCCAGTTGCTTGTAACTCCATATGATCTCTCCCACTAAGACCGGTAAGTGGTGTTAGCTTTTCTTAGTAGGAGAAGTCATCCATTTCAAATAGTTCAATGGATACCCTTGTCTTATTCTTTTCAGGATATTGAAACTCGAAGAAATCTACGTCACGAGATTATTTTTCAATTAATTTGCCATTGACATCCTCATGAACTAGAACGTATCCTTTTGACAATTCAGAGTATCTCACAAAAGATACTTGGAGTTGTCTCACGCTCCAATTTAATAGGATTCGTGATAAGAACTTGCCCTAAAGAACCCCATGGGCGTAGGTCTCCCAAGGAAGGTTTTCTACTGGCTCATAACTCATACGGAGTCTTTGGAACAGACTTAGCAAGGACTCTATTTAAAATATATGCTGCAATTAATAACGCATCTCCCCAAAAGGACACAGGTAAATTTGCATGAGCCATCATTGATCTAACCATATCTAACAGGGTCCTATTTCGTCTTTCCGCAACTTCGTTTTGTTGTGGGGTGTAGGCCATAGTCAGTTGACGAGAAGTTTCATTTTTCATGCAAAAACTTTTAAAAATCTCCGAAGTGTAATCTCCACCTCGATTGGTCCTAAGGGTCTTGATGTTTTTGTCAAACTTATTTTGAACTTCTTTCATAAAAATTTTGAAAAAATCAATTGCCTCATATTTGTGGGAAATAAAAAACACACGACCATAACGAGAGTAATCATCAATGAAACTAATTAAAATATCGAGTTCCTTGTCTATTAGCTACGTTCATGGGTCCACAAATGTCAGAGTGGATGATTTCAAGGGTGTCCTTGGATATTTCTGCCTTTGGAAAATATTTTCTTATTGCTTTGCCTGTTACACAAGATTCACATGTGGGCAACTGTACTTGTGTGAGAGATCCAAGCAAGCCTTCCCTAGCCAATCGATTCATTCGATCTTTTCCTATGTGGCCTAATCGAGCATGCCACTTAATAGATTCAGAACTTGTGTCATGCACCATAAATAAATCAGAAAATCCAACCATAGAATTATTGAAATCCAAAATATATAAGTCTCCTACAATAAAACCCCATGCATAAATAGAACTATTTTTTCTCATGGAAACTCTATCCCTAATAAAATGAAAATCAAAACCGTCCCTCGTGAGCCAGCAAACTGAGAGGAGATTCCACCTCATGCCAGGTACAAAAAGCTTCTCATGGAGCACCATAGTTTTCCCTATAGACGTTGGAAGATAATAATCATCAAGCCCCAATATGTCTTCTGAAGAGTTATAACCGACATCTATAGACTGAAACTCCCAAAAACCACTCCTATCCTTTGTCACGTGCTTGGTTGCCCCTGAATCAATTATCCACCCATTAGAACTTTCATCCACATAAAGTGCTTCGGAGCAAAACCAAAGAGAGTGACAAAGTTAGGGTGTTTACCATATTTCGCTTGGGGCAAGTTTTAGCGATGTGACCAAGTTCCTGACATTTATAGCATTTGGTTTTGGCTAAGTCCCTGGGCTTGTTACTCTTACGATGCTTCTTTTGTTTTGGTCTTGTTTGGGTGCATTCTGGTCCTGTTTAGGTTTCTTTCGGCGGTCTACTCCATTTTGAAAAGTCCCATTTTGAAACTTACGTTTATGTTTGGTCCCCTTAGTCCCCGACCCTGATACAGGCTACTGTTTTGCAAAAAGTGCTTGTCCAGCGATCTCTACTTGAACTCTTTGGGCTTCGAGCTCGAGATGGCGACACAGATCCTTAAAAGTTTTGACTGCCTAAAAGTGGGTCAAAATTTGATTTATTGTGCGCGAAGAATCAGGTAACAATCGCAGGATTGCAATGATCTTTTGGTCCTCAGTTTGTACATTTCCTGCCCTTGCAAGATCCGCAATCATTTGACTAATTTTGCGGAGGTGGTCCCTGAGGTTTACACCTGGGGCCATCCTATAGTACGCATCGAATTCCATGGTCATTACACGGGTCTTATTGGCAGTAATTTCACCATATTTTTCTTTTAAGGCATCCCACATTTCCTTAGCTGTACCGTAAGTTTCATAAGTGGGAACCAATTCAAAATGTATACTTCTCAGCATAATGTTGCGAGCAGTCAGATTATCTTTATCCCATTTCTCAAAATCATTTAATGTGGGCATGGGTGCAGCATCATTTGCTAATTCGGGTCAGGTCTTAATCGATTCCAAGGTATACGTGACCTCTTGTTCATCGAACAAGTAAATCATGGTATGGTCCTGTACCACTTATCATAGTTATTGCCATCTAACTTATCTCCTTTATTAAGGTCAGCAATGCTATTTTTGGAAGCCATCACTGAAAAAAAAAAGATATAAAAATATGATGATCAATGAATGCACAACATTGGCAACTCACACATACGTATTGATTGCCCTTTTTGCACTTAAATCATTCCGAGAATTAGGACATTGTAGTGAAAACCCTTCATGCCTAGGGCTAATTCGGGGCAGTAAAAAATAATTATCGTAATTACATGGGTGATTTGATAGCATCATGCAATTTAATATTCTGATGCAAATTATAAAGATGCATATAAAATAGTACAACAAATGACAATTTTTGGATGATGTGAATCCTTTTAATAGGGAAAATTGTTGTAAAAAGTTTATTATCCCCCGCATATATTAGGGTCCACAAAGAAATGCTCAACTGGTTAAAGCTTGCACCTAAGCCTCCAATTCGGTCTTATAAAATCAAATCAATCAAGTAAGCCCCCAGTAAAGTGGTGGGGTCACAATGGTCCTGCTTAAGAACCACTTTCCTCGAACATTGACTGTCTCCCTTTAGTGGGACAAGGCTTTTCTTTGGATAGACTCGATCAAAGATCACAATTGGTGCAACTCGGTGGTCTTCATCCTATTAAGCTTGAAAAAACAACTAGGGACTACCCATAAACACTATAATATGGCCCATAAAAATATATGTGGATCCAAATAATGCTATGTAAAATGAAGAAATCCTATCGTGAACACATAACATGATACCTAATTTAGTGCTCAAATGGTAAACAGTGGATAGGAGTAAGCATAGACATCATAGCTACTCAATCCATCATAGCCAATTTAACTAATTAATTATTAACATGGAAACTAAAAATAATAATCAAGGTATTTTCTACATGGCCTTAATACCAATTATACGTATGAACAACTATATGAGCATCTCAACCGTCGGTTCGTCTGGGTCGATGGTTAGAACTTGCTCAAGACTAAGGTTTGGCCACAAATTTCTTTCACATAAGACTTTAGACAATGAATAGTTCAATGTTGGCTTACATTGATTTGTGGGGAAATTGCTAAAAAACTAATGAGTGCTGCTATTGGAACACCAAATTTTTCTTTTCAAACACAAATTCTCTCTACACACATTCCTATAATTTAAAAAATACATTAGTTCTTTTCACACTCAATAAAATTTCCTAAACTACCCATCCCTCCATTTCCCTCTTTCTTCCCACACACATCCTCATCTCTTTCTTCCCACACACATCCTCATCCCTTTCTTCCCTTTCTCCGGCGTTCCTCCGGCATTCCTCCGGCGTACCAGTCCGCTCCACCATCTCCACAATCCTCTGGCATTCCCTTTTTCCTTCACCATTTATTCTTCTTTCCCATCTCTTCTTTACCATTTTTTCCAACTTAGATTATCTTTTTTTTCATGGAAACTTGTTATGGGGATAGATTCTCATTCAATGTAAGTTTTTAAAAACAATGTTAGTGTTTTTTCATGCATTTGGGTGCGTTTTATCCATCGTCGCAAGGGTATTAGAAATCGCGACTCTGTTCGGTCTTTCAGGACCGAACATATTGCATATGTTCGGAAGTACAGGACCGAACAAATGCCTTTTGTTCGGTCCTGTACTTCCGAACATATGCAATATGTTCGGTCCTGAAAGACCGAACATATCGGGAACCTGCAACTCGTTCCAGGCGAGAAAATTTTTTTAAAAAAGAGGCACAAAACTGATTGAAAGGCACCATTTGATTATTGTTTTCTTCCTTCATTGCACTTGAAATCCTTTAGTTATAGAATGAAAAAAAGATAAAGTACAAGAAGAATGAAAGATGAAGGAGATGGAGGAAGATGGGTTGCCCAAAGAGCATAAAATGGAGAAAGATGAGTTGCCTTTTGAGTTTTTCTGGAAAGTGGAGAGTGAGATGGGTGTGAGGGAAGAAGAGATGGGTGGGAGGGAAGAAGATGAGCTTGTGTGTGAAAAGAGGGGCAATGGATATTTTGGTCATTTCATAAAGGGGTAAAATGTAATTAAAAAAAATCAAATTCCTTGTGTTTGAAAAGAAAATTTTGGTGTTCCAATAGCAGCACTCTACAAATTTCTGTCTCATACATCTTTGAGCACTTTGATTAATGGGCTTTTCTCATATCAGCCCGTTTCAACCCTCTTCATTCTGTACAGTAGATCCAGCCTTTGACAAGTCCATGCCATTGGTGATTTGGCACTCATCCTGATTTACTATACCACTGATGGATCTTATCACAAAAAAATGTTTTTTTTTTCTTTCATTGTTGAAAAAACAAGACTTTAAAATCAAGGATTGGTATTATCGGATAGTGGGAGCACTCCTCGCCTCCAGCTCTCCATACACATCCTCATGAACTGGAAGAGTCCCAGGTGGACCTCACAGGAGGGACCCAATTTCTAAAACCTGGGCTGGGCTGGCCCGAGAAAATATGTGCTTTGTGTGAGTGATTGGATGAGTCATTGGTAAGACAAATTAGTCATTTTTAAATTCATCATCATGACTAAATTATAAAATATTCTCATATATGTATATATAAGAATGTAAAGCCATAGGCACCGCCCGTACACTCATGATCAAATGCATTCACATATGAAAAAGTCTCCACAGCCCGGGAATTGTGCCCGTGCTGTGGCACGGGGGAAACCATTGGATCCTGAAGGTTTTACTTAACATTCTTTTTAAGCCTTAACACAGGCTAAGGTCCTTTCTCAGATTATCTTGTGAATTCCTTAGATCAAATCTGAGAGGATCGCACTTTAGAGTTGTGCAACTTGCTCTGATACCACGTGAAGGTTTTACTTAACCTTCTTTTTAAGCCTTAACACAGGCTAAGGTCCTTTCTCAGATTATCTTGTGAATTCCTAACACAGATAATTAAATAATTAATCTAAAACTAGATAATTATCAATCACCACAAAATAGCACGAGACACAAGTTTTTACGTGGAAAACCCAACTCGGGAAAAAACCACGGGTGGTAGAGACCACCTAAAGCAAAGCACTATAATTTGAAGATTACAAGTGAACTCACTAGACCTTTGTCCCAGTTGCAACTCAACCTAAAAGGACTGTGAAGAACTTGCCGACAGCCCGCCGTTCACCTTCCACGTGCTAGCTTGAAACCCACCTTGAATGCCCCTTCAAGGTGCTTGATCACAGGGAAAGAGAATGATTCTTCAGCACAATCTCCCTTGCATAATTAAGCCCACAAAACTCTCCAGAAGACAATCTCAAGAACTCAAGTGAATAATAAATCTTCTGTCCCTTGTTTGTAGATGCAAGGGGTTTATAAATAGCCCATGGTTCGTGCACAATCCTTTTTGTAATGAAACAGGACTCTAGAAACAAGTTTAGAATATGTGAATAGTAGAGTCCCGTTAGGCAGAAATTCCCAGCTCGCTATAGCGAGCTTAAGTCTCGCTATAGCGAGACTGCATTCTGTCATTGACAGAACTGAAGCTCGCTATAGCGAGATTCAGTCTCGCTATAGCGAGACTGGGTTCTGTCAACTTACCTTGTACACGAGAATTTCGTCCGGGTAGCTCTCTCTTGATGTGTTTTGTTTTCTTTGAAACACTTTTAAGTGTATGAACATCTTCCGAAGAGGTCTTCACAAAACAAATACTATCTTCACAGTCCTATTCTAAACTAAATAGAAAATACAACTCGATTAGGACTCTGAGTTTTGTTCAAGATAGAAGAATTAGCCAACTAAAATTCTAACAGATCCCAACGTCAGCTGGAATCCAACGGTCCCCGGGGGGGACCGTGCCACAGCACAGGCACAATTCCCGGGCTGTATAGCACGTCTCTTCACATATTCACACATATACATGTGTTTCACAAGCATGTAAATTAGTCATTAGATCTAATATTTTTACCGAAGGTCAAGGGTAAGGATGGCCAATGCATAAAAAATATTTAATAACACTAATGATCTATCAATCCAGGTCAGATCATGCCTATCACACGGAAAAAAAATTATCCAATTTTTCACACAATCTAATATTATTGTCAAGGTTTCGGGTTACCTGATTCGCAACCAAAATGAATCCAATCCTCGCGTGAGCACGCCGATATGACTCTGATACCAATGAAGGAAATAGGTCGCAGCGTGCTTTCGATATGACTCTGATACCAATGAAGGGAATAGGTCGCAGCGGAAGCACGGATGTGAAAGAGCTAGCTGCTACAAACGCGATAAGGACAACGTCGGCTTGAATTAGGCACTGGTGTGGAAATCTGTGACTGTCTATGAGAGATCAGTCACGAATTATTTACTCTTTAAGATCCAAGGGCAATGATGAATCCAAGGGCAAGGATGGACACATCCTGAATGTAGAAGATGGTGATGGAGAATTGGAGATCCAGTGGAAGGAAGATAAATTGTTGAAAGTAGTACGAACTGATATCTATATAACCCTTTGGCTAATAGGTGATAAGATCTCTATTCAAATTCGAATAGAGAGATGATAAAGATAATAGGTTAGATCAAACTCTCTCAATTTGAATTTGAATGGAGATATGATAAGGATAGAGAGTTGGATGAAGCTCAAACTATACTTATCCATATCACCATGAAATTCCTTGTGAGGGGTGTCTCCTTGTGAGTGGGGTCCACCCACATGTAAGCACAAGTGGGCTCCATCGCAAATGCCAACACATTAAGCCCATGACGAGGATCAGATGTAATGTTTAGCTTTATAAATGAATTGGGCCAAGAAAAAAAATTCACATATAAGGGCCCAAACAGATGCGCAAACCTACCTGTCATATTTGATAGGAAAAGGCCTTTTTTTTTAACTAACCAGATTCTCCTGTGCAAGGGCTGGCTAAGTCTCAACAACTACACAGGTTGGGGTTGGATAAGCTTTTGCCCAACTAGGCCCTCCCATTGTCCCTTCTTTCAAAATTTCTTGTAATTGGTGATGAAGGACACTATTATCTCCACCTTTCTCTAAGAATGAAATGAACTCCAGAACAAGGTTTTCAATGCATGAAAAAAACATATTATACATATTTTCCATCAGGAACAACAAAATTTTAAATAATAACAACATCATGAATTTTCAATCAAACTACTCCTAACCTGGTATATCCTGATTCCTAATCTTGGTGGAAGTTACTTTTGGTGGTCCTTTTTTTATCCCTCCTCTTCCAGTGCTATTGATCAGAAGCATCCAGCACTTGGAATGATATGATATGGGGTTCCTTCACTGACTTGTGTGACTCACCAGATAAATGATTCTCCTAGGAACAACAAATCTCGGGCCAAACGCCTTAATTAACACCAAGCTGAAGTTGGTTGGCAACCCCGCCTCTTACCAAGTGGCCCAAGGATTGACTCCTGGGGATGCTCTCTTCCTGCCTGTGTGTGGGCAACCACGCCCCACATAAAGAGGGTGTTCTCGCTGCCTATGCGGGTGCTCTCATGGGTACTAATCCCTTAGCTGGGCTTAAAAAAATAAAATAAATTACCCACCAAGCTAAAAAAAACAACCAAATGCTTCTATCCAAAACCACCAATCTCAGGACAAAATTACGGGACCAAATTCAAGGCAAAAGTGCAACATATGGCCTCAAAACACCCCAATTTCAAAACCCAGTAGTAAGCAACCCCAAAATCACAAAAAGAGTTCTCTTGAAATCACTCCAAAATGAACTAAACACTACTACGGAAATCCTCAACCACTTCAAAGCTCTCCAAAACTATCCCAATTAAGCACCAACTACTGGTAAAACCACAAAACTTAAAAAAAAAACCCACATGAACTACCTTTTTTAGGACACCTCCCGCAGTATTTATGCCTAAAACCATCCTGAGGCACCAACATTCAGATCCTCGTCGTCTCCTTTGAGCGGCCAAGACATCCTCACATAGGCTGAACCAACAGCCTAAACGGCCAATCGAGTTTAACCCAAGCTAAGCAACGTAGGCCAGAGTTTAGGCCACGCTAATTGAGCAGCACTGAGCTAGCTAAGCACATTGACCACCCTAACAGGGACAGAGTAAAGGACAACATAACAGTATATAAGCCAATAAACACTACAAATATGAAATCAAGCAAGGAAAATAACAGCACACTGATAGTTAACAGTACAAACCAGTTCTCAAATCACACCAAAACAGTTTTCACACATTTCGCAAAAAACTTATAAAATGAGAGGATGAAGAAAAAGAACAAGAAACAGATTTCATGCTGCCATTGTTCATTTGAAGCCATTAAAGCAATGGCTGTCACACGTGGTATTGAAATACTCCTGTAAAAGATTTGAAAACAATTAAAATTTGTTAATGAAACCTGAGAACAGTATAAAATCCTATAGTTCTGAATTAATGACATTGGTTTCTATCTTTCATTCATCCCTTAGAAACGAAATAATAAAGGAGAGATTTAAATTTCACGAAAAATTAATGGATGATCAACGGATAATCACAAAACTTTAGTGTTCCCCATAGGGTGGGTTGGGCAGAGCCCGCGGTGCTTGATTTCCAACCAGAAGAGGTGGGAAACCTGCATCTCCTCTGCTGACAAAAATAAAGGCTCAACAAGACGCCGGTTTTTTAGGTACGCGTACTTTCCACCGCACCAAATAAAGACATTGGAAAATCTGGCACCAGTCCTATCCCTTTTTCCGGCAATGTCGTTGCACAAATGGCTCCTAAAGAGGAATGTGAACGTGCCAAAATTCAATGATCCAAGCTCTATATCATTGATAGTGGCAGACCCAAGTACATCCATGTGGGGGTGGACTCAAGTGGAGGCACCCATTAGACCTTGTTCCGCTTCAAAAACTATGATGAAAAGTCTGGCTATGCTTCCAAAATTTACATAAAAATCCTTCTTCCACCTCCAAAACCCAGATGAAAATTTTGAGTTTAATCCTAAAACACAATTTTCCTTTTGGTTTGGCACCCTTCAAAGGAAACTTGTGTCCGCCACTGACCGTAGACCAAAGATTGAAGTAGTGGGGTATATAACTCAGCTGAAAAGGTGCTCATCAGATGTTGTGAGTTCTAGTCATGTTTGTAGTATGAAGAAAAAATTTGAATGGCAAGGATATATAAATCATGACAAATATTTTTAGGTTTACCTCATTTATAGATGTGCCCATCCTAGACCCACTCACAGAGAAGGTGACATCTCACCATAATCACTTCTAACAAAGGAATCCGCGGACCCTTAACCAAAAAAAAAAAAAAAAAAAATGTTTCCACAGGATTCAGATCCTCTACAGCTTTTACAGCAAGAAGCTCCCAAATTTGTTTTAAAATGGAACTTGTGAAGGGCTTTGGGGGGCTCATTGGCCTATTAAGTGTATAACATGTTTGGGATATAAAATTAACTTAACTGGATGTTCCCAATGACCTTTGAAAAAGCAACTTACATTTGATGCCCTTGAAATATTTTTCAAGCTGGTTGGATTCCAAAATCCTTCTGTATAATGTAGGAAAGTTGGGTCCGAAAACATTTTTCACATGTCCAACTTTGAAAATTGGGATAGAGCTATCTATTGTTTAAACTGTGGAGGATTCGGATCCTTTATATATAACAATAAATCTTCAACACATGCATGAAATAAAACTAAAAATTTGCATTACCTAGTTTTCCCCTGATTCCGTTGATGCTTGCTTTTTTTCTTGAAGACTTGCTTCCATTATGCTACGGACTATCAGCTCCTTAATCATCCCCCGCTTTGGAACATGAGCACGCTCACGCGGAAGAGTGTCAATCCCGACAACATTTGTCAGTTTCTTCAGTGCAGAAATGTCAGCTCGCTTTAATCCAGATCCCTCCAGAGTTAGCATGACAAGATTCGGTGGAATTTCTGGTGGTTTCTCTATTCGTCCTTCTAAAACCATTTTATAGAGTTGCCAATGATCTGTAAAGGGCCTAAACGGTGGGATTGAGCATCCACTTAATAGTTTAAGCGATCGAAGGTTGCACAATTTATCGATGGACTCGGATAGTTCTTTGTGGTATGAACTTAGATCTCCATGTATTCCTAATTTTCTGAGAGTGGTCAGCTCGCCTAAGCCTTCTTTTATCCAATTACCAGCCCTTAAGCATAATGTTTGGAGGTTTCTTAAATCGTTGAGTTGTGGATGACCATCAATATCAAAACCATAAGTGCGCAGATGCCTCAACTGCTCCAAATTACAAATTGCATTTGGTAAGGTGCCAGCTCCTCTTAAACTTAGAGTTTCTAGGTTATAGAGGTTGCCAATTGATGATGGAAGACTGACTTTTGTATAACATCCAATTTCCAAATACCTTAAGAGAACAAATTCTCCTAGTTTTTTAGGAAATTTATCCCTAAAAATTTGTTCATCACGTGCATCTACCACTCTTAGTAGTTTTCCACATGTGTAATGTAATTTTTCCCAATCAACTTCATGGCCGAGGAAGCTCAATATGGAACGAAGTGTCGCAGTTGAGCGATTTTTATTGTCATACCCAACAATGTTGCAATTGAGTGCCAATCTTCTCACACTAGTTGAAGATGAAATAGTGCCTCTATCATTGTGGATTGTGAAGAAATTATTTTGTCTAGCTTCAGATATAGAGAGTTCGCGCAAAAGATCATGGATGCAGCATTTGCCAATTGATCCATTAGACTTTCTGCTTGCTACTTGAATCATGCTTCTGCCAACTAGCTCCTCTAAGTAGTCTTCTGCGATATCTTCTAATATCTCGTTATCTCTTGGTTGAATGAAACCTTCAGCGATCCACAACCTGATCAGTCTCCCTGAACTGATTTCGTAATCCTCTGGAAGAATGCCGAGATATAAAAAGCATGGTTTCAAATAAAGAGGCAAATCCCAAAAACTCAAAGCTAATATTTGCATACATTGTTCAGAGCTTTCATTGAGATGCCAATTTACACTCTTAAGAACTCTGGACCATGCACCGACCGTCTTATCTCTTCTTGCTAAGAGACCTCCTAAGACCAAAATAGCGAGTGGTAGACCTCCACATTTTGCAAGGATCTTTCTCCCTGTTTTCTCTCCCTGTTTTCTCCAAATTTGTAGGGCAAGCTGTTGAGGGATCTCCACCTGGAAAGACTTTCTTCATAAACAACTCCCAGCCCTCATCTTCGTTAAGAAGGCGCATGTCATGGGGTCGGCTTGATGGGTCAGCATGTAAAGCCACCTCTTTGTTGCGAGTGGTAAGCATTACTCTGCTTTCGCTACCACCATCTGGAAATACGGGTTTTATCGTATTCCATGCTTCTATGGACCATATATCATCAACGACCACCAAATATTTCTTCTCTCTCAAATGATCACGAAGCATCTTCCCCAATTCATTCACATTCATTTTCTCTATCTTCTCTATCTCCTCCGGAGATAGGCTTTTGACGCATTCTATAATGTTCATCAGGATTTCTTTAATTTCATATTGTTGAGATAGGTAAATAAATGCGTGACAATCAAAATTCTTTTTAACATCATCATAAATTTTTTTGGCGAGAGTGGTTTTACCTGAACCGCCCATGCCGACTATGGAAATCACGCAATGTCTTGACTTTCCTTCGATCAACTGCATCCTCACAATGTTCATTTCCTGTTGCAGACCAATTACTTGCGTTTCTTCGAGCTCGTTTGAAAACCGCCTACGTCCTTGCAAATTTGAGGTCGAAGAACTTGGCTCTTGTCTTCCTTCATTGATATTCCTTATGCCGTATATCTGCCTACTTGTTGAGATGTCATTGATCTTCAGCTTTATCTGCTCAATCTGCTTACCGACGTTGTGGCGAGTTATCAGCTTGCATATTAGCTCGCAAATGATGCAGACAAGCCTTTCGACCCACTCTGCAGATCCACGCCTCTTCCTTGGTACGGATTGACTACAGATGAAGGTTTCAATAACGTCTTCGGCACAGTAAGAAACATCTATGATTTCTGCCACCCAGTTCTTCACACTCTCATCTTTCTTCCGATCCCCAGAGTCGGCATCTTTGAGAAAACATTGCATCCGCGTCAATTCTTTTCGAATCCATTCGACATCGTTATCCACTCCATGGAGGAATTGTGCTTCTTGAATGAGAAGACCCCCCAGCTTTGTTGCAACAGAGGTAACGACAGCTGAAGCCATCGGTCTCTTCTGCTATGGAGAAGAAGAACTCAAAACTTTGCCCTGGATTGGTGAGATATTAAAGAGGAATAGTGCTTGTTTTTCAGTCGACGACTCCCTGATAATTGAGATCCCAGAAGTTCACGAAAAGATAGGTGTGGTCGGTGAGGGGACCCACCTTAATACCATTCTAGTGCCAAAACAGTTGCATACTCAGGTCAAGTGGCATCTGTTTTATAAGTATTATTTAAAAATTGAAAAAATAGACGAAAAAAGTATAAAAAATTGAAATAACATGCAAAAGAATATAAATTGAGATTAAGCAGAAAAAAAATCAAAAGATCAAAGAATCTTTTCAAAAACTAAAAGTTAGCTAGAAACTAATTATGGATATTTACCATAAAAATTCTTTTAAATAGGATCACCACAGTTGAAGACCCTAAACTTTAATAATGACGGCCAAGGACCTCCAGCCCAAATCATCTATTTTTTTTTCCGTTTTTCCCTTTTTTTGTTGATTTCAACATAACCAGTTCCATATTCTGTCATGAGTAATATTTGTTGACATCAACAAAACATTCATCGACATCAACATATAATTGTGTTGACATTAACAAAAATTCTCAGTTATTATAGTCAGTGACCCTGTGAATTTATGGACGTCGACAGAAGATTCATCGATATCAACATAAAATTGTGTTGATGTCAACAAAAATGCTTAGTTAACAGCATAAGTGACCCTTCGAAATTGTTGACGGCAATAGAAGATTCATCGACATCAATATAAAATTGTGTTGACGGCAACAAAAACGCTTAGTTAGCGTCAACAAAAATTGTGTTTTTCGTTGTTTAGGGTTTTGTTGACATCGAGCAATCTCTCTCTCTCACTGTGATTGAGAACAAAAGGGTAGGCCGTTGATCTCCTTCTTTTCTTTTCTCTCTTTCTTTTATTCTACTGTTACTGTTGATTTGGGGGTGAAGAACACTTTTTTTTTTTTTAGGGTTATGTTGACATCAACTAACCAAGGGCAAAAACGGAATGAAATATTGGATTTTGGGTTGAAGATTCTTGGCCGTCATTATAAAAATTTAGGGTCCTCAGTTGTAATTACCCTAATTAATGGAATTTTTGAAGTAAATGTCCCAACTAATTATATGCACAGTCATTATAACAAAGAATCAAAGCAATGAAATAAAATAAAAGGTGAAAGAGTTTGAAATGCCCTTGGGTATTTTAGTCATTTCATATGGCATACCGACCAAAGCGTGGCTCAGACAAAATTTTAGACAGCTGCTAATGCCACACCCAAAATTTCTTTTTCCAAATCCCATTATTTTAAGACCAATATACCCATGTGTGAGATTACCAAAAAGGACACCATTCATAATTTCATACCTCACACATTTTCTCTCTACCCTCACTCACCACAGCCACCACTGCTCCCTCCAATAGGATTGTCGGAGGGGGAGAGATACGGATGTAAGGGGTCCCCAGTTCTACGATTATCTGGAGGTTCCAACCCGTTAAAAAACAAATTTGGGCCCCGAGACGGTTCCGAGTGTGGGCCCGAGTCCACCTTCTCCTTAACGATTATGGGTCCAGGTCCTCAGAACTGACACATTTACATCCCTAGGGAAAGGAAGAGGGACAGGGATTGGGAGAGGGAGGGAGAGAGCGGGTGGGAAAGGGAGAGAGACATTGAAGGAGAGGGAGAGAGAAAAAAGGAGAGGGAAAGTGGGCGGCGGCGACGGCGACCCGCGGAGGTGGGCAAGGAGAGGGAAAGAGGGAGAGACAAGGAGAGGGAGAGATAGAGAGGGAGAGGGAGAGAGGGCGATGGAGGCGGGTGGCAGGTAGGGAGAGGGAGATAGACATGGAGAAGGAGAGGTAAAGAGGGACGGTGAGTGAGGGGGAAGAAGGGGAGTGTAGAGAATAGGCGAGGGAGAGAGGATAGGGCAATTTGAAAAAAAAAAAAGGTTTTCTATAGAGAGATTTTGTCAATTTTTTACTTAAGTGGTGTGTGTAAAGAAAAGGAACTTGGAAAAGAATTTTTGGGTGTGGCATCAGCATCTCTCAAATTTTATTTTCAAGCAGGTAAATCGCATTTTCAGACTTCAAGAGTACATTTGTGCCGCCATTTCCACGAGGACTGCCAGAGACACTTCTATGCCTTCAGATGATATTTGGGTGCAACTACCATTTGGATTGAGATTCCGACATTTTAGCCGAGAAATCGGTGCCAAGAGAGGATTTGGAAAGCCACGGGGAGCTGCACCGAGGCTTGTTTGGATAGACAAAAAATAGAGTAAAGTAAAGTTAAATGGGCTCTAATAGTCTAAAATCTCAACTCTACCCCGTTTTGGATCAGCTTGGCTCGATAGATGAAATGATGCTGTCAGCTAAATGTACTCAATTTCACTTCAACTCTAAATACTTCCATTTCATTGAGTAAAAGTGAATTTTATTCCAAACATTAACGTCACAATAAGCATCCAAATGGAGTCAAGTGAAGTACTCTACTTTAACTTCAACCTACTTCTCCTCCACTTCACTCCTCATGTGAAATCTAGTTCATTTTACTCCACTTTTCATGTATCCAAACAAATCCAGAAAAAGCCTACAATTTTCAAACAAAGGATCGCATCAAAAGTATATATTTTCAAAATTCCCTCCTTTTTTTCAAGAAAAAATCAAAAAGCAATATCCATTCTCCACTAGAAGGCAAAAAAATACCCACTTTAAACAAAAAAATAAAAACAAAAAAACAATTCCAACCAAACAAATAAAGATAAAATATCATCATTACCTACTTATATTTTTTTCTTTCATTATGTGAGACTTTACTTCACTTCATTCTACATGTAAAGCTCACAAACAACTATTTTGACATGTTTGTATAAAGGAGGTGTTGGCTGATCAGATGATCCATACATTTGATAAAACGTGTGCTCTATGTGGATAGAGGAAACTGTAACCATCTTCAATTATTTAGCCTTTCGTTCCACCTTTGGGTTCATATCAATAAAACGTTTCTACCTATTATTTCTTGGGTATTGATTTAAAGGTTCATGAGGCCAGGCCGCCAGGGTCATCTAAATATGGCGAAAGATTTCATCAGCCCTAATTGTGGTCGACCCATCCGACTGGGACAATGAACACCTTAATTCATCACAATCAACGAATTCCTCATCAGGTTGCATCGTTCATAGTATGGACAAGATGACTGACATTTCCAACCGTTTGGCACTTTACTATCCTAGTAAAAGTCAAGTAAAGTCTTTATTTTTCAGATAAGGGGTCACATCAAAAGTATATTTTTTCAAAATTCCCTCGTTCTTTTTTTAAAAAAAAGTAAAAAAGTAAAATCCTTTTTCCGCTAAAAGACAAAAAAAAAAACTCCAATATTCTATACAAAAAATAAAAAAGATTCAATTTCAAACAACTAAAAATAAAATACCATCATAACCCACTTATATTTTAGAAGAATTTACTGGAAAGATCCCCGTAGGACCCCATTCGTCTTACCAGGTCCCCGTATCATGTTGGACACGAGAGGGGTCCTCATGTGGCTTTTAATTTTTTTTCCATTTATTGATATGGTCGATATCGACCATTCCGTCAGTCAGAAGCTGAACACAACAGAATGGTCGATATCGACCATATCGCGAAATAACAAAAAAAAAAAAAGATGAATATGCAGGTCCACCTGCATGCAAATCCTCCACCCTCGCCTCTTCTCACTCGCCAAGTCCTCGGCCCCCATCCCCTCTCTCCCCCACTACATGCAAGCTCAGCCCTCTTCCTCATCTCTGCCTACAACCTCGCCTCCGTCTCCCCTCGCCTCTTCTCCCTCCTCCCTTGCCTCCATGGCAATCCTCCATCCTTCTTCGACGAAGATGACTCCATGCTTGCCGGTCTCCATTCCTTCGTATCTGAAAAGTCCAAATTTATGGGCTACTAGAATGGAATACTACTAGTTCTAAATGCACAGCGGAAATAAACAATCAGACGAACTAGCTATCTACCAAGCAATCACCACAAGAAGGCAGACACAAAATATAGCGTGGAAACCCTATCCAGGGAGAAAAACCACGAACCAGAAATCAAGAGTTCACGAACAGTTACAAGATATACTCACTAGCTCCTGTACCTCAGTCTGTACCTCGACCTCAGGACTATAGTTATTCTTGCAAAGAATCCACTGACACGAAATCCACGTGCCCCGTTCTCCTTACTTGATCTCCTCGCACCTTGCCAGCACAAGATGAACAATCTTCTCCTTCGAAAAGCATAAGCAACAACAACCTTCTAGAGCAGCCTTCAGAACGATCTCTCAATGGCTCCAGAGAATAAACTCTCAATGATATCTCTAACTCAGATTAATGAGAGTGGTGGTACCTCATAGGGTTGAGAGTAATACCCTATAAATAGCCCCAAATTCGTGCATAAGTGTTAGTGCACAACTAGGACTTAAACTTTGAAAACATAGCCTCAATGGGAAATAAGTTCGTACAAAAATAGAAGACTTTTTCGAAACTGTGCGCGCCTGATCGCTCGAGCGAATTAAACGTGCGCTCGAGCGAATCACTTACTTTCTTCATTCGCTCGAGCGAACCAAACAATGGCTCGAGTGAAGTACCCATCTTTGCTGTGCACGATTCCCATGGCATATCAATCACAATTGTAACTTTGACTTTCTTTAAATATCCATCTTGCTGTGCACGATTCCCATGGCATTATAATACACTACCAGAAGCTTGAATGCTACTATAGCATGTTGTACATCAGCTATGTCAAGCCCACCATCTTTGACTTTTCAGTTTCACACGACAAGTCCCCATGCCACATGATGACATCATTAAAATAATATAAGCGCCCATATGATGTCATCTTTCTTGAGCAGTCCTTTTTGATCTTCCATCTTCAGAGTCCTTCCCTAAAAAAATATACAACACAAAGACTCCTAAAATTTTGTCCAATATGAATTAGCCAATACAAAAATACCTAACAATCTCCCCCTTTGGCAATTCATGGACAAAACTTTTACAAAAGATCTATCCAAAAGAGAAATCCAAAATACATTGAATTTTCAGCACAAGAAAAATTTATCAGCTCCTGTAGATCTTTGCATGTTGTCTCCCCCTAGCTTCAGTATTCTCCCCCTTTTTGTCCATAATTGACAAACAAGTATCTTTAAGCAACTTCTGTCAATTTGGATTCGGCAGCTCTCTCTCAATGTTGACTCCCCCTCATAAAGATCTTTGTATCAGCACTGGGGTGGGGGCATGATCCTGTAGATCAGGGGTGATGAAGCTTTGGCACACACACTTGCATATTCAAATATTTCAGCAAAGTGTGTACCAATACAGAAGAGAGATCTTCTTTCTTGACCCAGACAGCTTTGGTATTCTTCTTTTTCAGCTCAGTCTTCTGCATTTTCCATTGTTTTTTATTCGGTAAACTTCGCAGCTTGTTGCAATGGGGTCGAATGTGTCGTTTAATTCCACAATGATGACAAGTGGGGAATCGTTCAGGAGGTGACACATTCTGCTTCTTTGGAGCTTTCTTTGCAACACTAACAACCGGATTAGTAATAACTAAATTTTTAACAAAACAATTTTTACCTTTGGCATTTGAAGTGGATGCTCCGTTAGCGTAGCCAATACCATGCTTATCAGTATTTGCCTTTTGACTGCACAGGATGTCATCTAATTTTCTCGATCCAGTGTTCATCCTATTCAATGAAGCTTTAGCAGTGTCTAACTCAGATAGAACCATCTTGAGTTTTCCATTCATCTCAGAATTCTCTGCTTTCAAAGTCTTCAAATCAGAATCAAGTAAGACACACTTTTGTGATTCTGCAGTCAGTTTGTCAGCCAACTTGTTATTTTCATCCTCCAGTTTTTGTAATTTTTCAAGTGAATCTGCAAGTTCAGCTTTTAAGGAGGAATTCTGCTCTTCAGACATTTGCCAATTAAGAGCAACTTTTTCATTCACTTTAACCATCTTCATGGTTTTCTTGAAAAGTGTTTCATATTCAGCTTTCCAATCTGGTTCTTCCTCTGAATCAGTATCTTGATCAGTCTCAGCTACAGAAGAAACATGGGAAGCAACAGAGCTAGAAGTTGCCATAAAAACAATAAACTTTCCCTTGCCAGTGTCAGACTTGTCAGACTCAGGATTTTCATCATTCTCATCAGAAGTGTCATCTTCCCAAGTAGTATTCAAGGCCTTCTTTTGAGATTTTTTGTTTCCACAATCATTAGCAATATGTCCATAGCCTTGACACTCATAACATTGAATCCCTTTAAAAGATTTCTTCTTTCCAGAATTTTTAGGGATCTTCACATTGGTTTTCTGCCCCTTCATAAAAAGCTTGAATTGCTTCATGAATTGTACAGCAACTTGGGGATCAATTTCCTCTGAATCGGATTCTGAATCACTTGCAGCTTTCTTATACGATTCATTGGACGCTTTCAAAGCAATACCTTGAGATTTTGTCTTCACATTAGTCCTTAGGTTTGCTTCAAAAGTCTGAAGGTTGCCAACTAATTCCTCAGCTTCGAGAATATTCAAATTTTTATTCTCCTCAATAGCCACAACCTTTCCATCAAACCTTTCAGGAAGAGACCGCAGAATCTTTTTCACAATTCTATTTTCAGGAATTGGCTCTCCCAAAGTAAATGTATCATTCACAATTGCATTCAGCTTCGAATTGAAATCATCAAAAGTTTCATCTTCTTCCATCTTTATGGTTTCGAATGCTGTATACAATTTCTGAAGTTTCGACTGTTTAACAGTTTCAGTGCCTTCATGCACAGTCTGTAGAATATCCCAAGCTTCTTTCGCAGTAGTGCATGTAGAAATTCTACGAAACTCAGACATATTAACTCCATTATAAATAGCATTCAATGCTTTAGAGTTATAAGTGGCAGCCAACTCTTCTTCCTTAGTCCACTTATCTTCAGGTTTGAGATCAGTTACCCCATCAACAGTAATAGTGGGCAAGGAATAGCCATTAACAACAGATTTCCAAACTTTTATATCCATGACTTTCAAGAAGGCAACCATCCTGACTTCCCAATAAACATAATTGTTGCCATCCAACAAAGGAGGTTTATTGGTTGAAGTGCCTTCGCGGTAGATATCCATTCTAGCAAATATGGATCAACACAATAGAATAGTGCAACCCGCTCTGATACCAATTGAAAAGTCCAAATTTATGGGCTACTAGAATGGAATACTACTAGTTCTAAATGCATAGCGGAAATAAACAATCAGACGAACTAGCTATCTACCAAACAATCACCACAAGAAGGCAGACACAAAATATAGCGTGGAAACCCTATCCAGGGAGAAAAACCACGAACCAGAAATCAAGAGTTCACGAACAGTTACAAGATATACTCACTAGCTCCTGTACCTCAGTCTGTACCTCGACCTCAGGACTATAGTTATTCTTGCAAAGAATCCACTGACACGAAATCCACGTGCCCCGTTCTCCTTACTTGATCTCCTCGCACCTTGCCAGCACAAGATGAACAATCTTCTCTTTCGAAAAGCATAAGCAACAGCAACCTTCTAGAGCAGCCTTCAGAACGATCTCTTAATAGCTCCAGAGAATAAACTCTCAATGATATCTCTAACTCAGATTAATGAGAGTGGTGGTACCTCATAGGGTTGAGAGTAATACCCTATAAATAGCCCCAAATTCGTGCATAAGTGTTAGTGCACAACTAGGACTTAAACTTGGAAAACATAGCCTCAATGGGAAATAAATTCGTGCAAAAATAGAAGACTTTTTCGAAACTGTGCGCGCCTGATCGCTCGAGCGAATTAAACGTGCGCTCGAGCGAATCACTTACTGTCTTCATTCGCTCGAGCGAACCAAACAATGGCTCGAGCGAAGTACCCATATTTGCTGTGCACGATTCCCATGGCATATCAATCACAATTGTAACTTTGGCTTTCTTTAAATATCCATCTTGCTGTGCACGATTCCCATGGCATTATAATACACTACCAGAACTTGCATGGTACTATAGCATGTTGTACATCAGCTATGTCAAGCCCACCATCTTTGACTTTTCAGTTTCACACGACAAGTCCCCATGCCACATGATGACATCATTAAAATAATATAAGCGCCCACATGATGTCATCTTTCTTGAACAGTCCTTTTTGATCTTCCATCTTCAGAGTCCTTCCCTAAAAAAAATATACAACACAAAGACTCCTAAAATTTTGTCACATATAAATTAGCCAATACAAAAATACCTAACAGTATCCTCCCTTCCCCTGCCTCCACTGGCCTCATCCACCGCTCTGAAGCAGTACCAGCAACCAAGAGAGAAAAATCCAATTTCTATTTGTTAACTTCAAATCGAAAGCAACCACTGCAGAATGGTTAGGGATGGCAACGGGTCGGATCGGAGGCGGATATTGATATATCCGCCTCCATATCCGAATCCAATTCTCAGTCTCCATATCCGCATCGATCTCCGTACGGATATCCATTCTATCCTCCATCCCCGCCTCCAAACAGAGATCGGATATCCAAACGGAGAATCGGATATGCGAATCATTAAAAAAATATTAAAAAGACAATACAATTCAAAATATAATTTAAGCATTAGAAACATTAAAAAGACAATACAATACAAAATATATCCAAAAATAAACTTTCAAAATAAAGTCATTCAAGTTTCAACACACTTACACAAGTCATACAAATCCCAATTACTGAAGTGTTCTTTGTAATATATTGATATATATATATATATATATGGTGTAATATATATAATATTGTATAAGATAAGGGGGGAAACTGCAATTAAGGGTTAAACGGATATCCAAACGGGTTGGATATGGGTCGGAGATCGGATATCCAAACGGATATTCGGATCGGATATCCCCATATCCGCCTCCGATCCGATCTCCAAATTTTTTTCAAAATCCATATCCGAATCCGACCCGATCTCCGAAAAAATCTCCGAAATCCATATCCAAACGGAGCGGGTATCGGATCGGATTGGACCGGCCGGAATTGCCATCCCTAAGAATGGTCGATATCGACCATATCGTTAAATGATAATTCCTTTTTTAAAAGGGCCACATGAGGACCCTTCCCATGTCCAACATGATACGGGGACCTGGTAAGACGTATGGGTCCTACGAGGACTTTTTTCGTAAAGTTTTCTATATTTTATTCTCTCTTAATTTGATACTTTACTTTATTTTTATTTTACGATAAAATTACCAAATGGGCCCTGATGAGGGGAAGGGTCACGTGGAAAGAGAAGCAATAGAATAACTCTAACCAAGAATCCCAAAGGCTAAGGGCCCGTTTCTTTGTAAGAATTCTTGGAATTTATGTCTGTTGGATTTTGTAGAATTTGAGAAGCTGGAATTTTGAAATGCTACAAATTCTAGCATTCCTAAATTCTCCGTTTCTTTTATACCTAAAATTCCTGCCTGAGAATCTCTGCACATTGCAATGATCTTCATCTTAGTTCTGTCCAAAGAGGTTGGATACATGAATTCTGGAGTTTATTCGGTCTGGATGTAGGAGGAGATGGATTTCTTGTACAAGCATTGAGGATGATGGTATGATTTTGAAAGATGTCGGATGAAAATGAAATTGAGATTAGATCAAAAGAAAGGTGTGGATTTGGGAGGTTTTGGGTTTCATGGAACCAGATATATGAAATGAGTGGAAAGAAAGAAAATAACCAGATCTGATTTTTTTTAGAGGTGCAGTGAAGAAGATGACCTTCGACCGTCAGAGAGAACCGGAGTTTTAAGGAAGCCTCCCGGAATGCCAGAATTTATAAATGCTTGAGCAAGGGCTAGCATTTGGGAATTCCACTTTTTTGGAATTCCAAAATACTGTTTGCCTCAAATGCTACGAATTCTAGTAAATGAACATAGAATTTCTGACTGGAATTCAGGAATTCACAGACAGCCTGAATTCCTGTCAGAAATGCTTGGAAAGAAACAGGCCCTAAAGCAGACCTTTCGGGGGGTTGGGTTTCAAAACTCTGTCAAAGGAATACTATAAACAGGAATTCTAAAGGAGATTGCTTTTGGCTTGATGCTAGAAATTCTCAACGGTGTAAAATTTTATCAAGGATTCTTCTAAAATAATAGGCCCTGGGAAAAACAAATACTTATCAAAATTATTCTTGAATTCTCCAAAAGCTACCCTGGAGTCGTATTCCTAAATCCTCTTTCTAAGCCGAATATATATCAGCAAATGCTAAGGAGGTTAGAATTCCGAGAATTTTAAAAGTCATTTGGGGTATGTTTGGTAAGTATCATTTTCTCCTTTTCTGCGAAATAGATTTCCTACCACTCTAGATGGGAAGTGCGGGTCCTCGCCATTATGGAACTCAAGTGCAAACGGAGGTCGTTTCACCAGTGCACCAAAGGCCTCTAGCAATTTGGCTCCTTCTCCAGCACAAACAGCTCCTTAAGACTTTTTTACGGGTTGGAATTTAAAATCTTAGCTAACAAATATATCATTTGTAAATACCAAGTGACAAGTCATTACATCATGCATGGACACAACCCCAGCCCCTTATAATTTCATAAAACCCCCTATTATTAGTAATATTTTCAGTAGATTTTCCTTTGGGCCCCTCCAAGAAATTTTTTTTTTCAAAGCGGCCTCTAAGTCAAGTTATATTTCCTGGTTCGCCCGACATCATGCCTAGCTTTTGTTATTTTAAATACAAGTTGTTGGCAGAATCTTTTTATGAAAAATCACACTGGCAAGTGGCAAGGTGGCGGAGCAGTGGGAGATGTGCAAGGCCCGTGTGATAACACACAGCAAAAGTGGATGTCCAAATTGTCGACAACGTTGGAATGAAATGTGGTCCAGCAACAGAGTTGGGTTGTCTGTTGTGGGGCCCAGCGTAACACTAGTGCCAAATCAGGTGCGGCACTCAAATTGTGATACGTTAAACATTTGATTCTTCATGCAAGATATCTTTAAAGAGCTATTTAAAAATTATATAGATTAAAAAAAGTAGATTTTACCAAAAAAAGGATTCAAGACGGCCTACAAACAAAAAACTGGGCCACTAATAAATATGGCACGGAAGTGGTCACAGGGGACCACTTCCGTTTTTTATTAATGATTGAAACTTGCGACAGCGTCGTCGCTTAATATCCCATCTAAACGTGTGACGACGTCGTCGCTTAATCGCTTGAAACACCATTTTCCTCATCTTCCTTCCATCGTTTTCTCGTTTCATCCCAAGCGTGGTTGCCCTTGCGCTTGATGGGATCGTTTTCTGAGGAGTAGATGAAGGCTACAAACATAACGCCTGGAAATATTATGTAGTCAGAGATTATTATAAGCTTCGTGTGACCAGAGGCTCCCCTCTCCCAAACACGTTGAGAAGATGAAGAAAATCCCTTGAGCTTCTGGTTTCTATGGTTGCAGTGCAGATTTGTTGCAAGTCTTATTGCAAAAACATGAAGAACATAGAGACAAAGAGGGTTGGGCTCTGTCGAGCATGTGCAGGTTTCGTCGTTGCAGAAGACGACTGAAAAATATTTGACCTCGTGCTGAGTTTATCTGGGCAGGAGATTTGGGCCACTGCATGCCTGTGCAATAACGGGATTTCGGTATACAAGGCGATTTCTACGATTTGTGAGAGAGGAATTGTGATAGGGAGGAAGAAGGGGAAAATGGAAAAAATGGGGTTTTAGCCAATTAGTTCCACTGATTTGCTCATGTTGCTCCTTGTTTTTCCTTTTTGTCTTGTGCAGTTTTTTTGTGGTTGAAAGACCCTGATTTGCCTTTCTCGTTGCTGTTGGTGCTCTCTTAGTTCCACTGCTATGGGTTTTTCTAGATGACAGGTGTTGTGAAGTTCTTTCTTAAAAATGTCAGTTGGTTGTGTAGCTGCTTCCGTTCTCTGTTCCTTTTAGTTTGGGGTGTTTTGTTTTGCAGCGCTCTCTTTCTAGTCAAAGTCTTGGGAGTAGTTTAGATTTTGTGCAATTGTTGGGCTTGCTTTTTAATATCCTATTTATGGTCTTCTTTTTCCTCCTTTTTTCCTATGGCCTTCTTCCCTTTATATGTTATGGAAATTTATGGCAAGATAGAAACTTGTAATTCCTCTGGATCTTGTAGTGCGTTCGCAAATCAAAATAATACAAACATCATTTTTTTCCGATTGCAATGGTCAGTGACGACGTCGTTGCTTCACAGAAGCTAGTGCGAAAAATTGTGTGTGACTATACAATGACGTCGTTGCTTAACAGAAGTTAGTGGAAGAAAATGTGTGTAACTATACAACGACGTATATATAGAACATTAGCGACGACGTTGATACCTACTCTCGATATTAAGTGACGACGTCGTCGCTTGTTGAAAAAAGGCAAAAAAATAAAATAAAAAATATGGCGGGAATACCACTTCCGTGCCATATATACTATTGGTACCTCTTTTTGTTAGTGGCCATCTAAGGTCCTTTTTGAAGTAAATTTCTCAAAAAAGTATGAATAGGGGACAAATAATATGTGAAAAAAAAACACTTTATTTTCTTGAGCTTAAGTAAACGATCCGGTTTTTTAAAACAAAAATAAATGGAGCAAGATTACAACAACCCCATTCCATCCCACTACTCAATGGTTAGAAATCTTTAATAATAATAATAATAATAAATGGAAGCTCAGTTGAATGTCATATATATTATGAGAGATTTGAATGAAGAAACATATCATCATTATCAAAGCCATGTCCCAACTATATTGGGAATGAAGTGGATCGTTTGGCTAAAAGAGTCACAAGCTAATGTAAATGTATACCATTGTAATATGTATTTAAACATTTTGATTTTGAATTTTAACTATTTCCTTAATTAATAACACATCTCTTTTTCACATATCATCACCTTAATTAATTTTTTTATGTTAACTTTAAAGAAAAGAAAAAGAAAAAGAGAAATCTTCAAACCTGTGGGACAATTGTTCTAGGGTGATCGTAGGCAAAATATCATGATAAAAGGCATGCAATTGGTTCAACTCCGAACCATATACCGAACCGGGCCACATATGCATCCCATCGATACTTTCATATTTGCAACCTCCTTGGCAGAAGTGCTCTATTTGTAGGACCCTCTGACCTCCACGATGTCCGGGCCTAGTTTTGATGCCTTGAGAGTCATTGAGTCTTTTAATTTATCTCCCAGCATGTCTTCACCTTTAATTGTTTCTACAATTTCAGCCACTTCGAATGAACCAATTTTTAGGCTTTTTAGAAATTCAATTCAATCCAAACAAACACCACTTTTACTTATGGTCCAAAATAAGCTGACTAATAAATAGTTTCGTAATTATCATCAAAGTCTTGTCCCAACATAAATATTGGATTCGGGTGACTAATAATTAATTTGAGGTAAAAAAATAAAGAAAAAGAATTGATAGAAACTTCCTTTATTTGAAAAACGACCACTAAATGCAGATAAAAGAGCCCGTTGATTATCAATCTAAACCCTCCAACATGTGCGTCTTGGCATGCAACCAAATTTGATACCAATCTAATGGTTATCAACTGTTCAGAATATTTAATTGTTGCAACTTTGATGCCCTAGAAGTATAGTTTAAAAGTTAAACTGGTTGGTTAGAGTGATATTTGTTTGTCATCCGTGATTGAGATGCATTCACATGCTTTTGAAAAGCAATCTAGGTATTCTGTAGCATTCTGATCCGGTAAGTGCAAAAAATGTAACTCACAAGGAGAGGGGGGTGCCTGCACGGACTTATTCAAAGAGATTAGGAACACCGATGCCTGTGCCTGAAACCTGAGAAAATGAAGAAGAAACATAGGTTAGAGGACCCTGGCTTGGGCAGCGCAGGGCTCTTCGATGCCTAAGTCAGTTTAAGAACTGCACAGTAGGAGGAGATTTTTGGAGAAGAAGATGATACCAGTAGTGTGGTGTCGTTGTTGGCATTTTTTGCTTGTGGATTGTTCTTGTGTTTATATAGAGGAAGAGAGGAGACAAAGGGGTGGTTGACTGTCTTGTCATAGCCCACTCTGTCAGGTACTAGGGAGGCGCAGTCCCATCGTAGCCTACTTTTCTTTAATTGCCGTTCCATCAAGCCTTGTCATGGCGTTTTGGGAGCTGTGGACGGCGATCTGTTAGGGACTATGGGGGTGCCCCTATATTGTCGCATGTGATGTGGCGTGCTTGAGCGTCCAGGGGAGGACAGATGTCAGCCCCTGCCTTGGTTAGCTCTGGCATTGTGACCGAGGTTAGGGCGTGTTGCCGAAGTCGGTGAGCCGAGGTCGGGGGCGACCTTGACTTGGCTGGAGACCTTGCAGGGACGCCGAAGTGGAGAACTGGGACGAAGTCCCCAGCCAGGCTGGGGATGCCATGGCCGAGGTAGAGCTTATGAGCGTATGGCCGAAGTGGATTTACTTGGCCGAACTGGAGGCTAGCACTATCGCCGAGCCCGAGCCTTGCCGAGATGGACTAGCTGGTACTGGAGCACGAGATGAAGTTTTAGGCCAGTATTCCGGTGAGTTCGAAAATATCCCCACACAATAGCCCCCCCAGCTTCTGAGTTCTGAGAGTACTCTTTGAGGTCGGAAGCTAAGAAAGGAGGAGTTGTTGAGCTTGATAGTCTTCAGTGTCTGGTTTGCCACCAACTGAGAGACCGTGACCAGCTGGCTCGTCGCCAGAGGTGCAGTCTCGTTGGTCGGCGATGTGGTACTGTCACCGAGAATGAGTGTGGCCTAGATCAACATGAGGCCAAGGAGGTAATATGGAACAGTCTCTTCGGCATTCTAATTGAGCTGCCATTGGCTGAGGTGGAGACGTGGAGCAGTCTCTTTGGCTGAGGTGGAGGAGGCTGTACGGTACGCCAGAGTAGTCTTTTTGAGAAGCCTGGGTCCATGGATCCGAAGTTTTAGGAGCGACTGGGTGTATGAACCCGAGGTCAGTCCCAGGGTGTATGAACCCAGGGTTTTAGGAGCGACTGGGTGTATGAACCCTAAGTCAATCCATGGGCATGTGAACTCAAAGTTTAGGGAAGACTGGATGTGTGAATCCGAAGTTAGTCCCAGGGTGTATGAACCCAGGATTTTAGAAGCGACTGGGTGTATGAACCCTAAGTCAGTCCATGGGCACGTGAAACCAAAGTTTAGGGAAGACTGGGTGTATGAACCCGAGGTCAGTCCCAGGGTGTATGAAACCAGAGTTTTAGGAGCGACTGAGTGTATGAACCTTAAGTCAGTCCCTCTGGCGCTGGCTGAGATGGAGAAGCCTGGACGGTACGCCAGAGCAGTCTCTTTGGCACTGGCCGAGATGGAGAAGTCTGGACGGTACACCAAAGCAGTCTCTTTGGCACTGGCCGAGACCAACATGAGGCGAAGTTTCTGATCTCTGGAGAGAAGGGGGATGTGCCGAAGTCGTAAGATTTCAGCCGAACTCGAGCGAAACTGGCCATTTCCATGTTCTATCGTACTGCTTGCTCTATGCGTCGATCAAGCCACTCTCTGGAGTCGCGGTTGTTACCCGAGCTTTCGCCATGAGCCCGGTTGCTTCTGTTGTCCTTCAGGGTGCGCCTTTTGGAAGGTAGAGTCGAGGTCGAATCCTTAGAGGATGAACCCGATCGAGTATCCTGCTGTTGGACGCTTGCTGGGCCAGATCTTGCTCCTGACCTTTCCCGGCGGGGGACCGTCGGCAGCTGTGTCGACAGTGTCAGTGGTTCCTTTCCCTTTCTGGTTCTTCGAGGCATGGTGTTTGGGAAGATGACTTTTTGTAGCCGTTTCCCACAGACAGCGCCAATTGTAAGTGCAAAAAATGTAACTCACAAGAAGAGGGGGGTGCCTGCACGGACTTATCCAAAGAGATTAGGAACACCGATGCCTGTGCCTGAAACCTGAGAAAAGGAAGAAGAAACGTAGGTCAGAGGACCCTGGCTTGGGCAGCGCAGGGCTCTCCAATGCCTAAGTCAGTTTAAGAACTGAACAGTAGGAGGAGATTTTTGGAGAAGAAGATGATACCAATAGTGTGGCGTCGTTGTTGGCTTTTTTTGCTTGTGGATTGTTCTTGTATTTATATGGAGGAAGAGAGGAGGCAAAGGGGTGGTTGACTGTCTTGTCATAGCCCACTCGGTCAGGTACTAGGGAGGCCCAGTCCCATCGTAGCCTACTTTTCTTTAATTGTCGTCCCATCAAGCCTTGTCATGGCATTTTGGGAGCTGTGGACGGCGATCTGTCAGGGACTATGGGGGTGCCCCTGTCTTATCGCACGTGCTGTGGCGTGCTTGAGCGTCCATGGGAGGACAGCTGTCAGCCCCTGCCTTGGCTAGCTCTGGCATTGTGACCGAGGTTAGGGCGTGTTGCCGAGGTCGGTGAGCCGAGGTCGGGGGCGACCTTGACTTGGCTGGAGACCTTGCAGGGACGCTGAAGTGGAGAACTGGGACGAAGTCCCCAGCCGGGCTGGGGATGCCATGGCCGAGGTGGAGCTTATGAGTGTATGGCCGAAGTGGATTTACTTGGCCGAACTGGAGGCTAGCACTATCGCCGAGCCCGAGCCTCGCCGAGATGGACTAGCTGGTGCTGGAGCACGAGATGGAGCGTCAGGCTAGTATTTCGGTGAGTTCGGAAATATCCCCACACAGATCCAATTGCAATGGCATGAACATTATTGCAAATTTGCAATCGTCCCCATCAGCCTTTTTGCCTTATTTTTGGATTCATATGGTTAAGTTCTTCACATATTTCCATTCCTCCTCAAAAGGCCCAGTTACAATTCCACCCAGGACAAGTCATCATATCAAACCCCATGTTTAGCCTTTTATTTTTTCCAACTTGTAGGCTACAAACTTTTAATCCGAACCACTTAAATTCTTTAATGACCTATTAAAATCAAAATATTCAGTTTCATGCTTTATATCTTCCAAGTTTTTGAAATAAATGAAGATTTTACTGTTATAATCCAAACCATTCACCTCTTCAATAATCATATGAAATTAAATACCTATTTTACTATGACCTCCTAGAAATTTAATTACATGGGAATAACCAGGCCCTAAATGCAATCAAGTTTCTCAACTTAATCACTGAGTTTTTATTTTAATAAAAATCAACCTCATGAGCTGCAACAACGAGAGGGTTGGAAAATGGAGAGGAAGAAAAAGAAAATAATGATGAAGATGAACCATAGGAAGAAAGGAAAAGAGAGTTCGGGAGAGGGAGGAAAAGAAAAGAGGAGAGGGGGAAAAGGAGAGAAGCATAAGGAGAGGCCGGGTATATACAGAAAGAGGGAGAGGCATTGTGAATCAATAAATCCGATGTGATTTATTCACAATTCGTAAATACCGAAACAGAGACTTATTTACAAATATTAAAAACCATATAAGAGTATATTTGTCTTTTATACATGGGATATGAAAATGGTGTTTACAGTAAAATTTACAAATGTAATTCTCATTAGTCATTACCATGTTCGTTTGAAGCACCACTTTTGAGATATTTTAAAAGATTATGAGATATTGTATGTTAGATTATGATATAATCTACCTGCTTAAAAATTAGGTGTTTGGCTAATTCAGAATCTATTCTGTGTGACTTTACTAAAAATTGAAAGATCTCTTCCTTCTCCATATCCTCCCCTTTAGGAGCAAACTAGCAAAACCCCTTGGATAACCACGAAACCACCAAATGCACAGACCGATATGAATTGTTTTTAATAAATTTATTAATTAGTAAACTTGTGAGTCCTTTTTTTTTTTTTTGCTAATTAGATCTTTATGTTTTTTTCCAAATGTTTTATTCTTTAGGTGAGGCATGAATTGATTAAGAAAGATCAAATGATCATAGACCTAATTACAAATTGACCTGATATATTTAAGTGTGACCAAGATGAATGGGGTCCATCATCTCTATTCTAACCGTTCATAAAATCATATGATGCGGGCTGGGACCCATTAATTGATTGATAAAGATCAAATGATCAAATGATCATAGACCTCTCAAATTGACCAAACCAAACCTATTTAAGTGGGACCCCCAAGATGAATGAGGTCCACCATCTATATTCTAACTGCCCATAAAATCATATTATGCGGGATGAGACCCATGAATTGATTAAGAAAGATTAAAGGATCAAATGATCGTAGACCTAACAAATTGACCTAATATATTTAAGTGGGACCCAGATGAATGGGGTCCACCATCTTTATTCTAACCGTCCATAAAATCAAATGTTGTGGGCCGGGACCCATTAATTGATTGATAAAGATCAAATGATGAAATGATCATAGACCTCTCAAATTGACCAAACCTAGCCTATTTAAGTGGGACCCCCAAGATTAATGGGGTCCACCATCTATATTCTAACCGTCCATAAAACCATATGATGCGGGCTGGGACCCATGAATTGCTTGATAAAGATCAAATGATCAAATGATCATAGACCTCACAAATTGACCAAACCAAACCTATTTAAGTGGAACCCCCCAGATGAATGGGGTCCACCATCTCTATTCTAACCGTCCATAAAACCATATTATGCGGGATGGGACCCATTAATTGATTAAGAAAGATCAAAGGATCAAATGATCGCAGACCTAACAAATTGACCAAATATTTTTAAGTGGGACCCAGATGAATGGGGTTCACCATCTTTATTCTAACCGTCCATAAAATCAAATGATGCGGGCCGGGACCCATGAATTGATTGATAAAGATCAAATGATGAAATGATCTCTCAAATTGACCAAACCTGACCTATTTAAGTGGGACCCCCAAGATGAATGAGTCCACCATCTATATTCTAACAGTCCATGAAATAATCTGATGCAGGCTGGGACCCATGAATTGCTTGATAATGATCAAAGTATTAAATGATCATAGACCTCACGAATTGACCAAACCTAACCTATTTAAGTGGAACCCCCCAGATGAATGGGGTCCACCATCTTTATTCTAACCGCCTATAAAACCATACTATGCGGGATGAGACCCATGAATTGATTTAAAAAGATCAAATGATCAAATGATCGTAGACCTAACAAATTGATCAAATATGTTTAAGTAAGACCCAGATGAATGGGGTCCACCATCTCTATTCTAACCATCCATAAAATCATATGATGCGGGCCGGGACCCATTAATTGATTGATAAAGTTCAAATGATCATAGACCTCATAAATTGACCAAACCTAATTTATTTAAGTGGGACCCCAAAGATGAATGGAGAACCATTTATATTCTAACATTTCATAAAACCATATGATGCGGGCTGGGATCCATGAATTGCTTGATAAAGGTGAAAGGATCAAATGATCATAGACCTCACAAATTGACCAAACCTAACCTATTTAATTGAAACCCCCCAAATGAATGGGGTCCACCATCTCTATTTTAACCATCTCTATTCTAACCGTCCAAAAAATCATATTATGCGGGATGGGACCCATGAATTGATTAAGAAAGATCAAATGATCAAATGATCATAGACCTAACAAATTGACCAAATATTTTTAAGTGGGACCCAGATGAATGGGGTCCACCATCTTTATTCTAACCGTCCATAAAATCAAATGATGCGGGCCGGGACCCATGAATTGATTGATATAAATTTAGCACATCTGGTGTGTTGGCTTATTTAGGGATCTCATGGAGAGATTTTAGGCTTTTGAGTGGAAGATGATTCTGGATGGAGAGATTTTAGGTTTTTTGAGTATGTAATAGATATAGAGATTTTAGGGATAGGGGCAACTCCGGAAATGACATTGCAAAAAATTTGAGGTTGCGCCACGTGTCTTTATGTGAGGAAGTGTATACATTCATTTAGTAATATAGATTGATAAAGTTCAAATGATCATAGACCTCATAAATTGGCCAAACCTAATTTATTTAAGTGGGACCCAAAAGATGAATGGAGAACTATCTATATTCTAACCTTTCATAAAACCATATGATGCGGGCTGGGACCCATGAATTGCTTGATAAAGGTGAAAGGATCAAATGATCATAGACCTCACAAATTGACCAAACCTAACATATTTAATTGAAACCCCCCAAATGAATGGGGTCCACCATCTCTATTTTAACAATCTCTATTCTAACTGTCCAAAAAATCATATTATGTGGGATGGGACCCATGAATTGATTAAGAAAGATCAAATGATCATAGACCTAACAAATTGACCAAATATTTTTAAGTGGGACCCAGATGAAGGGATAAGGGCAACTCCGGAAATGACATTGCCAAAAATTTGAGGCTGCGCCACGTGTCTTTATGTGAGAAAGTGTATACATCCCTTTAATAATATAGATATCTAGGAAATGAATCTTTCATTTTCATGGGCCCCGCGTTATGAAAGAATAATGGGCTAAGAATACAAGACAAACATACAATTCCATAATTATTTTTATGAATCTTGTCTTGAGCCTAGGCCAAGGTCCAAAATGTATAATGGGATTTAAACCGGGAGACATGAGCCTGTTCATTTTCCAAATCGATAGACTCAAATACGAGAACTACAGTTTTCATGAGATGCAAAGGCAAGCCTGAACTCCTAATTATAAATGGACTCAGCCCGTGTGGGTGCAGCCTGAATCAGTCCCATTGCTGGCCTTAAAAATCCGTCCCTCCTATATACGATTCATCTCATGATGGGATGTAGGAAAGAATGAACGATAGGCCAGTGAGGATTGAAAAAATAAATAATTGTTCTTCCAGTTTTAGCACGCTGAGCTCGAATTGATTATTAGCTTAGCTTGAGGTTGAGCCTAATTGAGGCCAGCCGAGCAAGCTAAGCCGATTGACTTTTAAAATTTGGTATATTTTTATATGATCCATCCTCTCTCTATTTTTTTTTGGCAAAATTAGCGAAAGGTCCCTATAAGTCAATGTTTCCAGCCTCCAGTCCAAGAAAAAACTTTTTAAGGCCTATGGTCCACTCAGTTAGACTTTTTTCAGCCTTAGGTCCCTACATCCACATGATCTCATTTTTTAGGACTAAATTGCCCTTTCAACCGTTTTAGGAATGAAATTTTGAAATTTAAAATTTCAAAATTTATATTCCCCCTCGTTGGGCTTGGACAATCCTGATCTCCCACCCATCGTCTCAAAAGAAGAAGAAGAAGGAGAAGGGCTGGTTGGCAGGCGGCAGGCAGTCTCAATCCTCTTCCCAGGCGCAGCGCAGCAGCCCAGCCATCATCATCTTACATCTCTGATCTCCCACCGGCCACCCATCGTCTCAGGCAGCAGCCCGCCAGCCCCATCAGGCCATCAATCATCATCACCCATTCACCTTCCAATCTCCATCAACGCAAGCAGACGGCATACCCATCACCCATACTTCTCATCTCTACCTCTCTCTTGCCCAGAACTTCCGGACGCAGAACCCACCATCATTGCGCCCATCATCCTCCATCCAGCCATCCAGGCTAGAAAACCACCGAAATTAAACAACAGCAGTTGGGAAAGAAAACGGACCTTTTCTCGCTCTTTGTCCATGGAAGCAGTAGAGAAGCTATAGCTCTTCTCTGCACACTTCTCTGGTGATGGCCTCAACGTAACGCCGATACTCACCCCACCTTCCATCCGCCCAACAAACCTAACGGCGTCAACTTTCACCCCAGGATGCTCCGTCATCCTCCCCGCCAGCTCCAGAGCCTCACGATCATCTGGCCCACCAAAGAACACCACGCACACTCCATGCGCCACGTCAGCCGACCTCACCTGGTGGCCCCCACCAAATCCCCGATCCACGAGAATCCCGACCGAACACGCGGCCTCCTTCAGCACCCTCTGATTGACCCCCCCCCCCCCCAATCTCTGCAAATCCTACCCGAAACACCTCCTCTGCAAATCGTCACAGAGAAGACGAAATAGAGAACTCCCATCTCTGTTCTGGGATTTGGCTCGAACGTTGCAGATTCATCGTTTTCTTCAAGGAAGCTGAGATCTTGTAAGAAGAAGAAGAATAAGAAACAGGAGAGGAGAGAGAGAAACTGTTGCTGTCAGTAGTGATGAAAGGAAGAGGACCTCTACTAGCAGCAGCGTCTTTTGGCTCTGTTTTTGTCTTTTGTCAAATTCCGTGGAGGACTGACATCTCCCCGGTGATCGATTTTGGCTCTGTTTATGTCTTTTATCAAATTTATCTGAGTTTTTGTCAAATTTATCTGAGTTTTGTTCAAATTTATCTGAATTTTTGTCAAATTTATCTGAGTATTGTTCAAATTTATCTGTTTTCTGTCATATTTCTTTATATTTTTTGTAAATTTATCTGAATTTTTTTTAAAATTTATCTGAGTTTTTGATAAATTGATCTAAGTTTTGTTCAAATTTATCTGAGTTTTTGTCAAATTTATTTGAGTGTTGTTCAAATTTATCTGTTTTCTGTCATATTTCTTTGTGTTTTTTGTAAATTTATCTGACTTTTTTTCAAAGAATTTTTTAGCAAATTTATTTACGTTTCTTGAAATCTATATGCGTTTTTTAAATTTATTTACGTCTTTTGAGATTTATTTGTATCATTTCAAATTTATTACGTTTTATAAAATTATTGCATTATTTAAAATTTATTTTCATTATTTTAAATTTATTTGCATTTTTTGGGATTTTCTTTGGATCTTTTGAGATTTATTTGAGTCTTTTGAAATTTATTTATATTTTTTTAAAATTTATTTTGATATTTTAAAATTTATTTGCGTTATTTGATTATATATTGCTTTTTTTTAACTTATTGCTTTTTTCAAAATTATTTCATTTTTTAAAATTTATTTTCATAATTTTGAAATTTATTTGTGTCTTTTTAGAATTTATTTGAAAATCTGGGGATTGCATTAATCGTGGGCAATTAAATGTTAGTTGGCCATTATTAATGGGATATCCCACCAATCATGTATCCCACCAATCATGGGATTGGTTATGATTTGAAGAAAGGGTAAATTAGACATTTTAGGTGTGAATAAGTGTGAGAGGGACCTTTGGCTCTGTGACTTTTTTTTGTGGATCTAAGGTCATAAAGTGTAATGTTGAGGGACCTGTCGCCAAATGCCCCTTTTTTTTTTTCTCTTAAAATGACCCTCCAGTTGTTTTTTGACAATAACAAAAGTGATATATTAAGAATTGAAAATACTTACACCAAAGAAGAAAGAAACCTTCAAGGCCAAAATCCTACGAACCCCTACTAAAGGTGCATTTTCTTATTGTAAAAGAAATCTCCAATGCAGGCACAAAGATACAAAAATGTATAAAATTCTTTGTAATTTTGTGATTTGTAAAATTTTCTGATATCATATATCATCTATCTTGTCAAATTTTGCTACTCTCATGCAAGAAATTTTTTTTTTTAAGCTAAAGAATATCACACCCATTTCACATTCGATCCATTCCCCACACATCCATCTTCTAGAGACAATCATACTTATAAAGAAATCATTGCACCCGGACAAATAACCCATCAAAGCACCGGTCCACCCCCACCTGGTCTGTTTGGATAGGCAAACAGTAGAGTAGATTGAAGTTAAATAGGCCCTAACAGCCTAGATTTTCAACTCTACCCCGTTTGGATGAGTCTGATCCGATAGATGAAGTAATATTGTAAGCCACTTATACTCCATTTCACTTCAACACTAGATAATTTAATTTTTTTGAATAAAAGTGGATTTTACTCCAAATTTTAACTTTAAAATAAGCATCCAAATGAAGTGACGTGAAGTACTATACTTTATTTTTAACCCATTTCTCTTTACTCCATTCCATATGTGAAATTCACTTCATTTTACTCCACTCCACATTTATCCAAACAGGCTCTAATAGGGTCCAACTTTTAGAAATCGAGGATGCATCAGCTTCTTTCTTTCCTACCATTATCTCACAAAAATCTTAATTTCATTATAAAAGATTTTTATTTTTTTAACTTTCATATAATTCTTTGTTTATAAAAAGAGCTCGGCTACTTGGAGGGATTCAAGGACCGGTCCCAAGAATCCCTCCAAGTAGACTTTTTGTTATAAAAATTGAAGTTCCTGCATGCAATAAATCCTGCAAACCCGCTGTAAATGCTCCGTCTCAATCAACAATCAAGGCACCCATCTCTCTTATTCTACAGCGGCCCCTCTAAAATCCCTTATCACTTGACAAAGTTATATGAAATGGAGAGTCCGATGCGGATGCAGCAGGGTTTTATTTGGTGTCCGATCAATGGTAGTCCGGCCGGCCACACAATTTACTCATGTATTGATAAAATTTGTCAAAAAAAAAAATTTTATATCGTCATTGAGGCATAGTAAAAATTTGGAATCTTTTTCCTCTTTTTTCTCTATTTTTTTATTCATAAGAGGTACTGATCCTAGGAAGCAAGCATGGATGGACATGTTTTTTTTTAAGCAGATGAAGAGCAGTTGAGATTCAATTGAAAGCGCTAGCAAAGATGGATTGCAGATACATCCAATCAAGTAATCTCCGTACATATAGACTTAATTTGAGCCTGACGTTATATTAAATTACAACCTTCAGATTGCCTCATTTGAGGCCCACGACCAGAATTGAATGTTGTGAGGCAAAATATTTAACTTAACCGGATTCAAGTGAGCACATCGCTTTAACTTAACGGATTCATTGATGAGGCTTGCTACATGGACTAATCCATGAACCGATTCATGAACTAACTCTATAATTTTGGGGAAAAAATCATCTCACATAAGTTAATTTTTCCCCCAAAAAACTATAGGGTCTATCCATGGACTAACTCATGGACTTTTTGTTCATTGATTCCGATATCAATTAATTGTTGGGGACCACCAATGCAGCTGTAGTTGAGTGGTGCGTACATACACAACTCAGGAAGACTTGACTTGAGCCTGACGTTATATTAAATTACAACGGTCAAATTGCCTCATTTGAGGCCGCACTACGACAATTGAATATTATTAGTCAAAATATTTGACTTAACCGTATTCATGTGAGCGCATCGCTTTAACGCACCGGATTCATGGATTCCGGTATCAAATAATTGTTGGGGACCACCAACGCAGTTGTGGTTGAGTGGTGTGCACGAGGGTATTACATACATGCCATGGATGGACCCTTGCATCTTCATGATGTTCGTATTATTCCGCTCTAACAGACCGATTTAGTAAAATAATAATAAAAAATTATTATTGAGTCGCGCTGCACCAAGGCATGTTTGGTTGATGCCCATGTCATGTTGAAGAGTGAGCTCCACCAAAAGAGAGTATTAAAAATATTAAGGATTTGATAGGAATGATTAGTTATAGAAAATTTAATATGATATTAAAATCATCATATTATGAATTCAAATCCTAAAAGGAATGACTAGGCACGGGAAATATGCGCTAAAAGTGCACACCCAAGGAGTTACTCATGAGAGGGAATGTTGAGGAGTGGGCCCCACTTGTGAGAGAATATAAAAAGTATTTTTGATGTCTCTACTAATATTAGTACATGAGTCCGAATTCCCTAAGCAGTCTCCCACATGATTCCCAGCAGTGGGATGTCTGTACCATGGAGTCTATCAATCGATAATCTAGATAGTCCACAATGAATGTCATCCCCTCCCATGACATCCTCGGATTTTACTTTAATAGAAATTAGGGCTGTAAGCGGTCGGTTTTCGGTCGGTTTTATGACATATGACACCCGGACCGAAACTTTCGGTTTTACAATTTTACAATAACCAAAACCGACCAAAGTATATATACTGGACATTGGAAACCGATATTTCGGTTCGGTCGGTTTCGGTCGGTTTTCGGTTAATGGGCTGCGCCTAATTTTGTTGGGCTTCAATAATAAAATTTTCAAAAATCTCATAGCTATGTCTCAAAGGCATAAGAGACCACAATGTTACCAAACACTAGTGCCTGACTAATGAAGCATGCATGGACATAAAATATTGTAACTGCCTTGCCATGCATATCAGGGGAACATCAAAAGTGATAAGATATGATCGTTTAAAATGGTATGATTAGTCTCAATGATGTATTAATCCACTGAGTAATTGAAAATGCTTAACTGTCAATTTACAGTACAACTAAAAGAAAAATGAGAAAAATAATGAAACTGATTACATGGTATTCTCCACAGAAAGCCTCTTATTGATTACAAGAGATACTATTATATAAAAAAATACAAAAATCTTCCAAAGAAGTAAAATAAAAGATAGAACACACAAGCCCTCACCATTAAAAATAACAATAAAAAACCGCCATTACATACAATTACATACCAAGACAAATAGCCAAAAGCTATTTTCTAGAGAAAAAAAAAGTGGGCGGGCCATCAAGTAGTAATTTGTTCGGTCGGTTCGGTTTTAACCGAACAGTTTCCACATAATTATAAAAACCGACCGTTTGAAAAAAAGAAAAATTTACAAAAACCGTTCGGTCGGTTTTGTTTTAAAAAAAATCTATAAACCGGCCAAACGGTCGGTTCGGTCGGGCGGTTCGGTTTTCGCGGTTAATTTTGACAGCCCTAATAGAAATAGATCCCATCATAACTAGGTATGGCAATGGGTCGGGTATAAATGGGGACCCGCCCCAACCCATTTTTATTTTGGTCAGGTTTGGTGGTAGTTTTCTTAGTGTGGGGTGAGTTTGAGTTTTATTGTCCCAACCCGCCCTGCCCGAATATAAATTACATGTATACTTATTACTAAAATAATAGACAGGTGTAGGTGGTTTTTAACCTTAACTCAAGGCATATAAGAAGAAAAGGTGGCATGTTCAATCTCTACCACTTATTCTCATTTATTTTTATTTTAAAAGTCTTAAACATTAAATTCGACCCGATCCAACTAAACGGGGCGGGTTTGGTATTACATCCTAGTGACCCGTCACGGGCCTGGTTGGGTTCGAATGAGATAAATTTTAGACGAGGTAAGTTTGGATTTACCCCAACCCGTACCAAACCCACCCCGTTGCCATCCCTAATCGTAACATTGAGCAGATGACTGATATTATAATTAGCACAATTTTATGCATTATTAATTAGGGGGCTTTGGCCAGAGGTCCCTCAAAGCATGACTTTATTGCAAACAATCCACAAAGAAAGCCATGCAGCCAAAGGTCCCTCTCACACTTTTCACTACCTGAAATGTCTAATTTACCATTTCTTTAAATTATATCCCATGATTGGTGGGATATCCCACTAATAATGATCAACTACCATTTAATTGACCACGATTAATGGAATCCCAAGATTTTTAATAAATTTTAAAAACACACAAATAAATTTCAAAATAACGTAAATAAACTTCAAAAACACAATAATTTTAAAAAATACAATAAATTTAAAAAAGAAGTAATAAATTTCAAAAGAACGTAGATAAATTTAAAAAAATGCAAATAAATTTTAAAAAATATAAATAAATTTCAAAAGATGAAAATCAATTTCAAAAGATCCAAATAAATTACAAAAAAGATGTAAATAAATTTTAAAAGATGAAAATAAAATTTAAAATACGTAAATAAAATTAAAAAATACAAATAAATTAGAAAGAAAGCAAATAAATTTCAAAAAAAAAAGAAATAATTTTAAAAAATGAAATAAATTTCAAAGGAACACAGAGAAATTTAAAAAGACGCAAATAAATTTCAAAAGATCCAAATAAATTTTAAAAAATATAAATAAATTTCAAAAGATGAAAATCAATTTAAAAAGATGCAAATAAATTTCAAAAGATCCAAATAAATTTCAAAAAATATAAATAAATTTCAAAAGATGAAAATCAATTTCAAAAGATCCAAATAAATTTCAAAAGACGCAAATAAATTTCAAAAGACGTAAATAAAATTAAAAAATACAAATAAATTAAAAAAATGCTTGCCAAAACAAAGATAAACCAATTTTTTAAATTTCAGAAAAAAATTGCCAAAAACTCATGTAGATTTGTCTAGAACTCAGATAAACTTGTTCCAGAACTCAGGTAAATTAGCCAAAAACTAAGATAAATTTTTCTAGAACTCAGAGAAATTTGTTTCAAACCTCAGATAAATTTGCGTAAAACTCAAATAAATTTGACAAAAAAATGAAAAACTCAGATAAATTTGACAGGAACTCATATAAATTTGTTAAAAACTCAGATAAACTTGATAAAAATTTAGATAAATTTCACAAAAACTCAGATAAATTTCATAAAACTCATATATATTTGTCAAAAAATGATATAACAGCCCTGCTGCCTTCGTTCGACGCGAGTCTATAGGAAGAAACGGAACGCAAATCGGAGTCCGGATGTCCCCGAAAACTGAGATTGAAATCTGGTCGTTGATCGGGTCAAATTGCTGTTTGACTGCACTGCTTGCGTGTGCTGACGTCAGCCCTAACTGTGGTTACTGGGATTCCTGCTGCAGACGGGTAAGAATCGACACGAACCTGGATCTGGCCTGGTGCCTGACCCAACTGGGTTGTCTTCGTAGTTGTGTTTCTGTAACAGAAACTCGTTCTGTTTTGTAAACAGAACCTGGGATGCAGCGCCTTGCTGTTTCGTCTCCTTCTTCGGTTAGGCCAACAGCGGTGGATCTCCTGTATCTACACCGGTGATGGTGTGCGTAGATCCGACGCCGAAAATAAGGAGGACGGAGCACAGACCTTCTCGTTTTCCTCGGCGATGGCTGGGCAGCACCTGCCCTCTGTAACTCTGATCTTGGTGGCGGAAACTAGCGGCGTGTACTTCTCTGGTTCCGGCGACGATGAACGACTGGGATCCGGCAACCTTGAGGGTGTTGGCGCGAATCCCCTTCTTCCCCTATTTTTCATGAGAGAGGAGATACTGAAATGTATGATCGTGCAGCCACGGAACGCCTGTCAAGGCACGATGGCAGAAGCGACGTCGACACGCAGCAGTAGTGGTTCTCCTTCTCCAGTGACGAAACTGAGACCAGTTTACACATTGGATCTCCGTCGGTAACCGCCCACAGCGACATCTTGTTTTTTTGGCTGGAGTTGAGTTCTGTGCATAGAAATAACAGAGGGAGAATACAAAATTTGAAATTTCAAAATTTTACACCTAAAACGATTGAAAGGATAAAACAATCCTGAAATATGTGATCATGTGGACACAGGGACCTATGGTTGCAAATAGTCTAGTTGAGTGTACCAGAGGTCTTAACAAGTTTTTGCTTGGACTGGAGGCTGAATACAATCCACTATAGGGACCTTTCGCTAATTTTGCCTATTAATTATGTGCATCAAACCTTTAATTTCTTCATATGAATGATAATATACAATTCACATATATACTTTCATATTTTATTCTTTAATTTTTTATATGATTAATCTTACACAGGGATGAACTCCAATTAAAGTAAAATTCAAACCATGCAAGAGAAGAGCGTTCATTTGCTAAGTGGTTTGGATTTTGAAAGGAAAGGTGAGAAAGAAGGCCGGGCTTGGATGTCGAATTGTAAGAGCATCTCCAAGAGAACCTTCAAATTTGGAGATGCCTAATTGAAGTTGAAGGCTTATGTGGCACAATATGAAGTTTGTAAATTTGGCATCTCTCTTGGGCAACTCCAAGAGGTATGCCAAATTATTATTTTATCATTTTCTCTCTTGCACAATGTTACCTCTTCAACTGCTATCAGTTGCCAAGTGATTATTTAATTACCAAGAATAGATTTGGCATATGATTTTTCATATGCCAAATTTGACATCAAAAAGTCTACACAGCCCGGCAAGAAAAGCTGGGCCATGTAGCACGGTTGATTTGACATAGAGGATGCACTCCCAAATGCCAGTTAGACTTAGGCACCTCTGTTGGGGGGCTTACAAGTGCCTTTTATTACCGTTTGAACATGACATGGACAAAAGACTCCTCCGTTGGAGTTGCGCTAAGTTACATCTTTCTCAATTATTTCCTGTATGCCTTTCATTCACTATTCTTATTTTGAAGACAAGGTGCGCACAGAATTCCCTTTGTGCAGCAGCGGAGTTGTGCGGGGCCCACCAATAAATATTTTTTATCATTTAATGTGAATGGACCACAATCAGAGTGGGCCTCACAGCTTTTACTGCACCACAGTTATATAAATCTAAGTCCAATCAACCAAGAAAGCGATGGGAGAAGGAATCCCATGTGATGACACTCCAGCGGCCCACTCCCCAATAAATGCGCTCGGTGGTCGGCAATAACCGAAAAGACGTGTGAATGTGTGATCCATGGAAGGTGGTATGTTCAGAGTCTCAGAGAGTCAGACTCCAGTTGTGGGGCCCACTGCAACGCAGGTGCCGAATTAGCTGCATCATGTTCGGTGACATGTTAGATATTTGAATTTTGAAGAAACTACGGTAGCGATGAGCAAGGAGAGGACCCAACTTGAATTTCGAGATGGGAGGGGTCTTTTGGATGTTTTTTTTTTTTTTTTTTTTGTCGTTTAGCGATGTTGTTGATATCGATAATGTAGCGATATCGACAAATATGCGAAAATCCTTTATCCATCGTCCCGTGTCTGCATTTCTTTGTCAAACCCTTTTCATCGTTTGCAACTTATTCTTTGGCGATTTTCCTTCCCAGAAAACTCCTACATGAAATTAGCCAAAGTGGTTGTTGGATTCCATTAAAAGGTTGGTACATAATAAATTCCTTCTTATATTGCATCATCTACCCTAAAAGAGGATCAGCTTGATTCCGTTTTTTGTATAGACTTGTTAGAAGGAATAGAACTGTGGTCTGAACCCTAAAAATGCCGTTTGAAACCGTACATGGTGCCCAATATATGACTCACTGTATGTAGCTTTGGGGTTGGTTGATGACGTTTTTCGTTTTGGTTCTGGTAAATGGCGATTTTAATTTTGGGTTTTAGGGTTTCGAAAGGAGGTTTCTTTTTGGTATGCACTATTTTAAACTATTACATTCTCTCTATAAGTGGCACTTAGTACAGTTTTTTTATTACCACATTACATTACTCTAATGTGACTAGAATGATTATTTTATGATCAAACATATCCCAACATGGGCATTTTAGCCGTAGCTAATTGTTTAGAAATATAAAGTTGCTTTGTCTTTCAAGATGTATGTATATTTCATATTTTTCTAAATTCTATTTTTGTGATTAAATGATAGCATGTCAGTGAGCGATGTGTTGGTTATATTCCACTATGATGGTGACTTCCAATTCGATATAATTCGTCTGGTGTACAATGGAGGAAATCAAAAGATGAGATATTTACCGACGGACATAACATATGACTCACTAGTTAACGAAGCAGCTGAGGCATCTAATTGGGTCTCATCCATCCAGAGATTAAGCATACAATACCTTCATCACAATGGACAGGCATTTTCAATGGCAAGCATTGACGACGACAGTGATGTGAGGAGGATGTTCAAAGCATCGGGGAATGACGTGAATGAGATATATTTATATGTTTTCAACGGTCTGAAGATAAGGCAATGTATAGGAGGAGAAAAATGGAAAGTGTTCCAACGTAACAGTTGCTTCACCGGATGGAAAATGGAAAGTGTTCGTTTCAGGACGCCACCTCTCTACCAATGCCGTTATTAACGCGTGATCTATGACCATATGGCTTATCTCTGCCAAATGATGGAGACCTGTCTCCCTCACGTACTCCTTTTGTTTTTTTGTAAGCCCCCATATTGTTGCGTCCGGGTTTGTTGGGATGCACCTGAGGCGACTGAAAACTCCCGCACATATCAAGTGTTATACGGCTAGTTAAGAATCATACACCAATTGTCAACAGAAGGAAGATATATAAAGTCAATTGTGAAAGACTATATGTAGAAATGCATATACCTCTCCAGCATGAATTCCTTCCGATATATGGTATTGTTGGTTATATAGGAGAACTTTCATAGCCTCAGCGGGTGCTTCTTCGTTCGTCTGCATAGTAACAAACATAACTTCTCATCTTCTGGAAATCATAGGTGCCTAACCACAAAGAGAGAGAACTTTTATGCAAAATATATTGCAAACTTGACAGTATATTAAATAATGAATGAGAAATTATACTTTGGCTTGCAGTTATGTATTATATAGACATCCTGAGGTAAATCATCACGCATTGAGATCTGGTTGAACCACCCATATATCTCAAGCCAAACCAATTCCCATCCCTCTTGTATATTCAAGGTATATTTATTTGTTATGGTTATCCACAGAGAGATTCATATTTGCTCATTTCTTTCTTTGTATCTTAAAAGTAGATTGTCACAATCCATTTGGAGAAAAGAAGATTGTGTACAGTTGGGGCAATTGACTATAAGTGGAGTATGCACGAACTTTATAAAATCCATGCAATGGGTCCATTATGATAAGTCCAACCTGCTCATACCACATGTGCACCCCTACCCTCCCCTCCCCCAAACCCAAAAATCGAAATGGCACACATCCAATTCCACTCCTAACAGAATGCAGCATGTAAAACACTCAATTTATTTCATTAGAGTTAATTCATGTATTTTAACTCTTTTATGTGATCAATCCAACGGTGATTCCCACACCAATTGAATTGAATTTTTTTATGGGGTGTCTTTACAGTCATTGGTGTGTGATATGAGTGGCAGCAATTCATGAATGGTGGGATAATGTATGTTTTGCATGATCCACTCTTACAAGTGAGAGAGACTATATAGAAAAAGAAGGTCCCAAAATTTTATGCTCACCCTACATTGCCTTATGCAATCCGCATTGGACCATACTTTCCTACCCATGCCCCCACTTAAATCATTGTTAAACCTAACCAAATCTAGTCCCTTCCGCATTCGCTGCTATTCCTTCACCTGATCATTGGGTTCTAATGTGTTAATCGGAATCCAACTCAATCCCATTTGGGTAAACACAAGCCATAACTTTTGAATAGTTCAGATCTCTACAACATGGACTCAGATGTAGAACTCTTAATTCAACTAATCATACCCTGTTATAAGCACCCATGAAGAAAGAGGGTCGAAAAAATACCGGCCATAGTTTCTAAACTGTAGTCCAAAGTCCATTTTGTGGGGCGCACTTAGATGCAAGCCAACTTATCCTGCATGGGTGGGAAAATTCTGAATGATGCTCATTTATTTGAGAAGATAGCGAGGCAGGGGGAGCATCACCAATGTTCAGTAAGGCTTGTTTGTTTAAACTACTATTAGAAGTGATAATCGTTGCCTTCCCATCATATGTTATGATTGACAGCCTTGATTCAGAAGAAAAATCAAAGAAATAAGAATTTGATGGTATTGATTTATTTGAACTTAACAGGTCTTGGGCAGCTATTTTAATGGGGGGTCTGACTATTAAGCATACCAATCTAGTTTCATGGATGTGCCCTCATTTGGGAATCCTTAAGCCACTAAATTTGATGGTAGCTTCATTAAATCTATAAGTAGAGGATGAATTGGAGGTGTTATTGGAGATTGGTCTATGAATATTGTTAGAAGATTTTCAAGACAAGTGGAATGCTCGAATGCTAATGAAACTGAGTTCTTTGCTCTTATGATTGGTTGTCATGAATCTCATCTTAAGGACGGTTATAATTCAGTCATTGAAGTTGATTATTTCTCTGCGATTCAATGGGGGTCAAGAAATACTTTTTTCCCCCGGCATCTTGGTAGGAAAATTTTCTTCACACAGCTCTCTTGTCATGGTGCATAACAAATTTCACAGGAGAAAGGTCCTATTATTAGACATTATCACTAGCCTTTATTTTTCTGCTTTGAAGTATCATTTTTACATGAGTAAATATTGAATGATTTAAATTACATACATCAAATTTATATTTTTTAAAAGGAGTTTTCACTAAAAGCATTATCAAATATCCTTATACCTCCAAAAGCATCCTCAAATATATATAATGCCCAAAAGCAACTTATACAACTTCATGTTTTTCTAGACCAAATTGCTCCACTTTATCTCTCGCAAGTTTGAGGCATGACACTCGTGAGTTCGAAACATAATACTCGCAAGCTCAAGATTTTGTATCTATATATGTGTCCGACATCATTCGCGAGGTCGGGTATATACTGAATATTAACGTAATTAAGTCGCGATGTCGAGAAACAAGTTGTGATGTCGAGAAGAGACTTAATAGTTCAATAGTTAAAGTTAACTAAAATATGATACATGGATGTGTATTTAGATTGCCTTACAGTTCTGAATCTGAATGAATGATTTCTGTAGATGTATGAGTTCAATCATTCTATTATGAGTTTCTTCAATAATGAATGTAGTCACTACGAATGGATTATTAGCTTAGCTTGAGGTTGAGCCTAATGAAGCCCAGTCAAGCTAGCTAAGCTGAATGACAACCCCAAAAGAACAACGTAGCATTATATAAATGCCAATAAACACTATATAGATGAAAATAGAATACTCACTATCCAACACTTACAGATGAAACAAAGCAAGGAAATAACAACACCTCGATGAGTTGATAGTTAACGGTACAAACGCAGTGAAGAATAACACAGTAACAGTTCTCCCATAGTTGAAAGACAACTCACAAAATAAGAGGATGAAGAAAAATAAACTGTTTCTTGACACACCATTGTTGATTTGAGGCCAAAGCACTAGTTGCCATCAGTGGTATTGAAATATGATCACCTGTAAGGCATGGGAGTGCAAGTAAAATGTGTCAACACAAGCTGAGAGCGCTACGAAATCAAGAGTTTTGTATTGATACAAGCAATTTAAACTGTGTAGTTTTAGAATTCTTTGACAACAATGTGTTGGGTTTTTTTCACAAATTACAAATGCATGGATATGTTGGCACATCACTTTTCTACTGTGGAAGTCTCGAATGGGAAGATGCAGTATTTTCAATCCTCATAGTGCAAAAAAGCGGAATGCGGTGACAGAAAATCCTGTACGACAACCCTACATTAGAGGATTACGTGTTCCTTTTCTATGGTCGTCGAAATAATATAAAAGATACAACAAATTCAATAGGCACTGCACATACAACCCAATTTTAGAATCCCATATATTCAACAACCTCACCTTGTTTTCAAATATTGTATTTCATCTTTGTCTCTCAAGTCAGATGGTATTCTGCAGTTGGATCAACAGTCCTTTTGAAACAAGATTAAAATTGTCATTTTAATGTAAAGTTCAAGTGTAGAAATTGACGGGCCGGTTAGGAGTTCAGGTCCATTTGTTTCTCATCTTTTCTAGAAAAAAGATCCTTTGAAAAAGAAAAAAAGTATTGAATGAGAGATATTTGAAGATAGAAAACAAAAATGAAGATTTATAAATAGCCCATCTAAAGGTTGGGACCAATGAGAAAATGCCCCAACCCAAAACTGTTTTGGCCAGTGAACACTGAAAAATGATGAATGATGATGATGCCAAAAATAGATTCGGACACCACCCGTCAAGGTATTAATAAAAGTATTAAATGCGGTAATAAAATGAGAGAGAGAGTTATAGTGGTTCGGTCAAGAGTGACCTACGTCCACTTCAAAATGGAGATCTTCGATTATGGTGAGGAGTTACAGGTATGAGAAAGGTAGTAAAGGCATGTAATCATTGCCCCTCAAGTGATGATGAGACCCTGAATTTATAACCCTTCCCCAACAGATGGGATGCAAAATTAAAGCAACGTCTCTCTGGAGCCTGGAGCCTCAGACGTGTCCTCGAGGAACGAGCAAGGTGGAGGGCAGGTGAGAGCTTCTCCGCGAGATTTGGTAAGAGCGGGTGAGGGGAGGACTTCGTCGTGATGACTCGGAGGCCTTGACGTGACGAGGCTTCCTTCAACGAGTTTCGAATATCAATTGAGCTAACCTGGCCTGACCCATGACCTTGGACGGACCAGGTTGTCTGGACCTGACTCTTTACCGCAATCCAGGTTGGGCCTGACCCATCAAATGGTTAAACGACTACCAGAATATGATCGTGGAATAGACGTGATTGCATCATTCTCATCTGGACTGAAATAGTTATCCATGTAGCTATCAGGAGCCTCTGACAAACATTGTTCTGTCATTCAATCTCTGGAGAAGTGTCTCTCCACATTGGTCATCTGGCGCGTTTCTTCTTTGATATACATTGATCTGTCGCTCACTAATAGCTTGAAGCATGGATAAATAAGAAGAAATAGGTTTTAGCTTCATGAATCTCGTAGAAGAAAAAAAAAAGAATAAATTTCATGAATTATTAATGAAAAAAATTGATGATCACATAATTTTAACATTCCCTACTTCGAAAGTGTTGTGTGCATGTGTGCGGAAGCGTGTATTATCACGATCGACAAACAATCAAACCACACAAGAAGAAAAAAATCACATTCATACATTTACATGATTCGGCAAATTCGCCTACGTCCACGAAAAAAAAACTCGACTTTCCTTAGGCCCCACATGGTTCAGAAAACTCCGACACCCATAGGACAAAGAGCTCTCACCTTTTCAACTCTCTCACAGAGGACCACAGATTATATCATATATATATATATATATGAGAAATGCTCCTATGAGAGCATCTCTCACCTTACTATGCGATATAAGGTGGGGGCCCTCAAATTTAAGTTGTTGCCATTGGATATGGATGTGAAGGCCCACACCTTATCTCTCATAGTAAGATGAGAGATGCTCTTATAGGAGCATCTCCCTATATATATTTATAATCTCCACTTTTTAGCTCCCAAGAAAGTCCTAGTATAATTACCAAAATACCCATGACCCTGACCATGGTCATTGGTCAATCCAATGAACCAAATCCGATTAAACCAGAATACAAGACATAAACCCAACATAAACAACACATACTTGCTTTGGAAGAGTTTTCAAATTAGACACATAGGAGAGTTTGACACTTCCGAGAGATAGCATTGCTACATCCTCAATTATCCATTCCACTAGAATAGGCAACCCAAAGAGCTCCAGCAATTCCAACCGATGAAACCCTCAAATCATTTTCTTGCTGATCATGTAACACCTCTGTTCTAATTTGAGAGTCTTATGGTGTGACAATTTTTCGAGTGTAAAATTGGCATCTTGTTCTAACTCGAAACAATCCAGAGAGCTTGGTGAGATTCAATGGCCACTCAAGTAGTTTCTCAATTCTTCCATCCAAATACATCTTATAGAGATGCAAATGATGTGTAAAAGGTATAAACGGTGGGATTGAGGACCCTTCATATAGTTGAAGTGAGTGGAAGTTGTGTCGTTAATCAATAGATTCAACTAATGAGTAATGACTTGTGATTTAAACCATGGAGGATTTAGATGCTTTATACATAACAATGAATCTTCAACACATGCATGAAATGAAATTAAAAATTTGCATTACCTAGTTCTCCCCTGATTCCATTTGTGCTCCGCTTTCTTCTTCCTTAAACTAGTTTTACTTGAAAAGAACATGTAATTGAAGAGGTCGACTCCTTTGAGAGAGCATCGTTGCTTCTTTAATGGGCAGATGTTGCATTGCCACCGAATATCTGCTTCTAAATCCTCCTCCTCACCTGACACGGCAACCGTAGGGGGAAAAGATCAACATCCGTCAATCTCTTCAATGGGGAAATGTCATCTTGTTTTAATCCAGATCCCACCAGAGTTAGCTTGACAAGATTTGGTGGTATTTCAGGTGGTTTCTCTATTCGTCCTTCAAAAAACATGTAATAGAGATGCAAATGATGTGTAAAGGGCATATACAGTGGGATTGAGCACCCACTTAATAGTTTAAGACTTTAAGCGATCGGAGGTTGCACATTTTATCGATGGACTTGGATAGTGCTTTGTGATATGGACTTAGGTCTCCATGTATTCCCAATTTTCTAAGATTGGTCAGCTCATTTAAGCCATCATTTATCCAATTACCAGCCCTTAAGCATAATGTTTGGAGGTTTCTTAAATTGTTGAGTTGTGGATGCCCATCAATATCAAAACCATAAGTACACAGATGCCTCAGCTGCTCCAAATTACAAATTGCATTTGGTAAGGTGCCAGAAAATAGCTTTGAACTGTTTGAATAAACTAGGCTGATAAGCAACTCAACAGAATGTTCAACACTTAACTCAAATGATTCATGAAATTCCATGATCAGAAAGATTAACCTTGCTAAAAAGCCATCGTAGGCATCAGAAGATGAAACTTGAACAGAAATTTGATTTTTGGCACATCAGTAAAACTAAAAGACATGGAAATTGATTATCAAAACTCATAACTGCTTATTGTCTTGTCAACCAATTGCAAGTCAGATAGAAAGAGACAAACTAAGTTGAATATATATATATATATTTAAAAGAAAAAACCATATTTATGAAACATGAAAGCTCTCTCTATCTATGAAACATGACCAAAAAACTATCTATGAAACGCGGAAGCTCTCTCTCTCTCTCCTCCCAACATTATAGGAATTATATAATAACAATGACCATGATGGAGATGGAGATGGTGATGACTGGCTGGCTCATGGGATTTACTGATATAAGAGGATCATAACAGACCCTAGCTTTGATGCAAACAGGGACCCAAAAATCCAAAATCATAATAATTCTAAAATAGGTTGTTAGCTATGTGAAACTGAAAAGTAGCCTTCTAATAAATCTTTGCAAAAAAAAAAAAAGAAAAAGAAAGAAAGAAAGAGTCCATCCATGTATGGACCCACATTGGGTTAGCAGAAAGGTTTTAGAACAAACAATTTCAATCCTTCTTTTATTTCAACAAAGATAAATAAATATATATATATATAAATGAAAATAAAACTACATTCCAGTTAAGAGATAATATCTGACAATAGAAAGAGATTTGGAGGTCCTAACTCCTAAATACCAAAACTAGCATCTGTAGGGCCCAGCCTAGCCATAAACCAGAGAAATAAAAGACAGAGAAAGTAGCAATGCTAGAAAGGAAATAAAGCCAAGCAATAAAATATTACATGCTGAGATTGAAGTAACTTGTCAAACAAGTAAAATATATAGACCAAGAGTAGAAAATAGATAAACAAGACACACAGAGAGATGAAAGTTTTAACTCAGTAGCCTAATTTCTAAATGAGAGAAACATTTCAAACAAGAGCAAAAACAAGAAGACAAAGAAGAAGAAGAAGAAGAGAGAGCTCTACAATCTACATACATGAAGTATAAGAGATAAGAGTTTCAGATATATGAAGGTTGAATAATCAATATAAGTTTCACATGTAAGGTATTGATGGGAAAAAAGCATTCAATATAAGAGAGAGAAAAGTTTTCACATGCAGAGGAGATTACATCAAAGAAAGCTTAAAACAGAGAAAGCAGTCTCAGTGAAAGAAACAGAGAGAGATTCAGAAAATACAGACTATCACTAAACAGAGCTCCACATTGGACAGATTGACCAGAAACTCCCAAGTGGGACACTGTTCTGGGATTTCTGCTATTACCATTGGACTTGAATAAATCAGTGGCTACTGTAAATGATGGTGATTTTCTGCTAAAAGAAACATTCTCAAATTATTATGTCAAATGGAATTTGGTATCCATCTTCTGTATGCATTTTGGGGCCTTTTGTTTGTGCATGTTGATTTGCTCTGCCCACTTATGCTGACTGCTGACTGCTGACTGCATTGGTAGATCGAATCATCTATAACAAATTTAGCCTTAATTATGAGCTGGTTAAGCCACTGCCATGTCTCAACAAAAACAGAAGTATACCTCATACATCCAACTCTTCGTCCACACAATCCCATATTTTCCGCATATGATTGAGCACATCCAATCAGATGCCCATCTTCAAGAAAAATTTGAATAGCCTTTGGATCCCTCTCAGGATCACCACTTGCAAAACCTTGGCAAGCCATGTCAAAGAAGGGGAAATGATTTTCACTTGAAATATTCAGCTATAAATAACTTATCTGAAAAATAGCTTTGCCAATCATTGGTCCATTAAAAGTAGGGAATGAACATCCATCTAATGACTTACCTTGAATTGATAGGCGATCTCTCTCCACTGTTTTCCTCAGAAGGATCCACACCATTTTGAGCATTCTGCACAACATATAATGTATTTGATCAGACAATAGATAATAAGATCTGCTGAGCAACTTGTATTTTGATAAAAGACATAAGTATTAGATGTAACCCATCAAACATAAGAATATCTAAAAATTATAAAATAAACTACCAAATAGCAGCAGGAGAGGGGCGCTTGCCAAGAGAGGGGAAGAAGACCAGGGCCCCATTTGGAAAGCTCATTAACTGCCAGTCCTATAAAAATAGGAATCACAACAACTTATTAAGGATTGAAGAAATAGAAAAAACCTGAATCACACAAAACATTAATGGTAAGGATTCCATAATCCATGAATCTCAAAGCCCAATGTGAGAAACACTGACATCCAAAACGCTTATCCATGACTTTTTTCACAACCATCAATGAAAGAGATAAAAATATTTTGAACATAGAAAAGAAAAATAACATAGATCTGAATAAAATATAATGGAAGCAAAATAAACTTTAGATCATGTCAGCCCCATTTTTTTTTCTCAAAACATCGATCATTTATTGAGCAAGGCCTATGTGAGCATGTGTCAATATATTCTATTTGCATTAAAGGCAATTAAGAGATGCAATTCATCAAATAGAAAACTTGACAAAGCTAGTGATGCTGCCCCAAACTAACATAATCACACCGGGCCCCATTTACATTAATTATGGAGCGATGAGATCCAATGCTCAGCTTAACAAGTGGACTTCGCAGTGCATATTTAAAGGTGATATGTGAACATATTACATCATTCTTCCTCTTTAATTAATATATCCTCATATTAAGCATACTGGAAAAAAAGAAAAAGAAAAAAGCGAAGCACTAAAATATGGAAAGCTTTTTATTTAAGATGGTAGCAGCAGAAAGTCCCGACATTACATGATAATCCTAAACAGAACATATGCCATCAACTTTAAAAATGCAACTGATCCATGCCATTCTCACTTCTTGTCTTCCTCCTGCTCATCTTAAAGAACCAAAAAGGGGGAAAAAATGGAAAGATAATGCAACACCTTCCTTGCCTACCCAGTGGAACCTTTGCCACTGTTACCGGAAGAGGTGAAATGGGTTGCATTTTACTTAATCTTACTATTTTTTCAATCAAACATAGTTTTATGTGGCATAGTAATGAAACAAAATACTAATAGTTGAAATTTCCATAGAGATTGTTTCATTCATGCAAATGGCCCCAATAACTACTTGGACTTCTAGCACATTTTCATTCATCAGTCTTAAACACCAAAACTAATTCCGTCAGTGATTACAGACCTGTATTATTCCTAGACATGGTGGATAGGTCTTCTAATTTGGTGGCTTTCATTGTGTGATGTTTCTTTGTCTTTTGCTTTTCCTTTTCGTGGTATATTTCTTTTATACCATTGTGCTCTTTTTTGTTTGTGTGGTGGGGTTCTTGTAACCAGAGCCAGCTCTGGGCTAAAGCCCAGGAAGCCGCCTCTTTAGGCCCCCAATTTTTGTCCATTTTTTGGGGCCCCAAATTTCTTTAGCCCATATAATATATAGGTCTGTAAAAAATAAAAAAAAGGCTGCCCAAGACATGAGAAAGGGCCCAATTTCTAAACAGCCCATTACAAAAGGGCCCTAAATTAATGATTTTGTGTTATATTTAAAAGTAAAAAAAATGAAAAAAAGAGTATGAAACTTTGGAAATTGGAAAAGATTAGGTCGGCTATTATAGAGTAGTTTTGGATGCTGATTCACTTTCGACTTCGGAGATCAAATACACCCTCTCTCTCTCTCTCTCTCTCTCTCTCTCTCTCTCTCTCTCTCTCTCTCTCTCTCTCTCTCTCTCCCTTATTCACAATCAAAACTGGGTCTCCTTATTCCCAATTAAAATTGGGTTTTTGGACTGCAAAACCGTTTTCGACTTTCCGTTTATGTGTTTCACCGCTTTGTGCGGACGAGCCGGGAAGAGAATCAGGTGATTGAACATTCTCTCCTTTCCAAGTTTCAAAGAATATTTTAAAAATGAGCCATTATTTTTTTATCTATTCTTTTAATCTTTTTGACTTTTAAGGGGACAAGACTATTGATTAACATATATTTTTTTGTTATATAAAAATTTGTTGTATACATAAACTCAATATAAAAATAAAAGGATAAGAAAATATACCACTATGTTTAACCACAATATCAATTGAATCAAATGATCTTTCGCTTATTATGAAGAAAAAAAATCAGTTGAATCATCACATTATGAAAATACAAATAATTTGTAGATGGGTTATGTTTGGCAAATTTGTTGATTGCTGTTTATTTGATTTAATGATTTACAGATACTCTTATGATGTTGATTGAGTTATTTATGCTTGCCTAACACTCTATTGTTTCGCAACGTCGGTAATTTTACCTGAATTTGAAGCTTTTGAATTTGGATTGATCGTTGGTTCTTGAGTTCTGCATTAGATTGTTTACTAGAATCGTGCATCCTAGAAAGTGCCTCTCAGGTCTAAAAAAAGGAAAAAAAAAAAAAAAGAAAAGTCGATGCACTTATTCAATCTCAATCAGCAGCTCTTGATAAGTTTGTTATTGCTAAGAAACAAACAAATGATTCAGTTTCAGTTGAAAATTTTGAGGATGAAGAATTTATAGATTCAGTAAATGAAGAGCATGAATAGACACTTGATGAGGAAATTAATCAGTAGATTAATGAAAATGACAATGAGAATGCTGGTAGTCAACATGAAGACCAAAATGTAGAATTTCAGCCTTCAAATATTGATGATCCGAGTAATTGGGATATGATGGATCAGAATTTACGAGACTTTTTAGTATAAAGGGTCCTAAAAGAATAGTTGACGATGTCAATTATCCTAAAGATGATCTTAATAGACATTTCTCTTCCACACACTACATCCGGCATTTATCCAATGGAGATAAACATGATAGAAAGTGGCTTGTATATTCGGATGTTTTGGATAAAGTATTTTATTTTTGTTATAAAATGTTTAAGGAAGAGGGGAACAAGGCTTTATTGGCTAATGATGGACTTGGAGATTGGAGAAATATTGGTAAAAGGTTAAAAAGTCAAGAAAGTAGTAATGAGCATCTTATGTTCATGAGTAAATGGATTGAATTAGATATGAGATTGCACAAGAATGAAACCATTGATAAAAGCGTGCAAGAACAAATCAATAGAGAGAAAGAACATTGAAAAAGGGTGTTGCGAAGGATAATGGTTGTGGTGAAAACACTTGGAAAAAATCATTTAGCTTTTCGTGGGGACAATGAGAAGATTTATCAAGAGAGGAATGAAATTTTTTTAAGCATAATTGAAATGATTGCCGAATTTGATCCAACAATGCAAGAGCACCTTTGGCGAATTGAAAGTGGTGAGGTTCATTACTATTATCTTAGCCACAAAATTCAAAATGAATTGATACAATTGTTAGCGTGTGAGATTAAGAATGCAATCATTGCAAGAATAAAAAAAGCAAAATATTCTCGATTATACTTGAGTGTACTCCGGATGTAAGCCATGAAGAACAAATGTCTCTTGTGATTCGTTGTGTGGAGTGGATGTTTCAATAAGTCCAATAAAGGTGGAAGAATTCTTTTTAGAATTTTTAAAGGTGGAAGATACAACGGGGTTAGGGCTTTTCAATGTACTTCAAGAAGCGTTGAGAACTCTTGAACTTGATTTTGACAATATAAGAGGACAAGGATATGACAATGGATCTAATATGAAAGGAAAACACAAGGGTGTACAAAATAGGGTACTGAACATAAATCCTAGAGCATTCTATACACCTTGTGGTTGTCATATTGTCCTAAGGCTACATCTTTCTTTGGAGTGGTACAACGAATATACTTGTTGTTTTCATCTTCGCCAAAGAGGTGGAAAGTGTTGAAAGATAATGTAGAAGGTCTCATGGTCAAGCCATTGTCGGAAACACGTTGGGAAAGTCGTGTGGAAAGTGTTAAAGTTATAAGATACCAAGCCCCACAAATAAGAGATGCTTTAGTTGAATTGGCCCACACTACTGAAGATCCGAAAACAAAGAATGATGCGGAGTCCTTAGCAGAACATGGAATTGGCAGTTTTTAGTTTTTAGTTGGCATGATTATTTGGCACAATCTATTATTTGCTGTTAATTCCGTTAGCAAGGTTTTTCAAAACGAAGACATGCACATAGATGTTGATGTTGATCAGTTGAAAGGGCTTATTGCATTTATTGAAAAGTATAGAGAAACTGGATTTGTAGAGGCCATGATTGAAGCTAAAGAGGTTGCAGCTAGAATGAATGTTGAGCCGGCATTTCAAGAAAAACGAATCATATATAGAAAGAAGCAATTTGACGAGAACAATAGCGAAGAGGCGACACAGTCAGCTGAAGAATCTTTTAGAGTGAAGTATTTCTTATATATTATAGATCAAGCTCTTTCATCACTTCAAAGCCGGTTCGAACAGTTTCAAGTATATGAGAAAACTTTTGAATTTTTGTTTGATTTGAAGGATTTAAATGCTACCAATGATGAAGCTTTGATGTCCTATTGTGCTAATCTTGAAACTAACGAGCAGGAGAGAAAAAAGTACCATTGCCAATAGTAATAAAAAGGAAAACATAATCTATCTGACCACTTTGAAGACAAATGATTTTTCTTTGATGTGTGGAATTTTGTTTCCTGATTCATGTCTTATCAGAGTAATGGTTTGCTAATCTCAAACTACTTTCTCCATCCTCTCCTGCACAAGAATTGGTTTGGTTCATCCTTTCAGTGATCCCTGCAGGTATGTTGAAATCAGAAACCTTCACTGTAAATTTTCCTTTTCAGAAAAAGAAAAGGGAGCATTTCTTTATTTGTTCTCCTGATTGAGCGCTTCCTCAATTGGATGTTTTATTTGGATTTTTCATTCAATGGTTGGTCCTTGAAGTAGTATTGTTGCTCTGATTCTGGCCGAAATCAGGGAGAGAGGAAAGTAAGAGAGAGAAACAAGAAAGAAAGAGAAACAGAGAAGGGAGGAAGAAACAGGAAGGAAAGGGAGAGAAAGAAATGGCGAGACGTGAGATGGATCCAGTGGTGGCAGGCAGTGGCGCATGTGGGTCCGGCGGCGACGGTGATGGTGTTGGGACGGTGGGGGCCGTGGCCGTGGGGCAGTGAGTGAGGTGAGGGAGTCGAGAAGAGAAAAGGGGAAAAAGAGAGAGATGGGGCGGGCCGGACGGCAGTGAGCTGGGAAGACCGGAAGAGGGAGAGAGATGAGAGATGGCAGCGTTTGATGACTGAGATGAGAGATGAGGGTCGTTCTCTTGCATTTCTCTGGCGTTTAGGGGCTAGGGCAGATGACGAGATGAGCTGATGAGGATTTTTGAACTTTTTTTTTACCGGGTTCACGGGTCACCCGGAAACTCGACCCGTGAGACCCGTTAACCGTTATAGGCGACAACGGGTTGGGTCGGGTCGGATTAAGCGCCAAAAATCTGCTACCATGACCCACGGGTCGGGTCACGGTTAATTTTGAACACCTCTAACTATACCAGTTAGAGTTGCAAGAAGTTTTTCAAAGTTAAAGTTGATCAAGGCTTACCTTCGGTCAACCATGTCACAGGAAAGATCGAATGGATTAACTATGTAGATTGATTACACAGCTTTGATTAGTACATTCACAGCAAAAAATGCTACAAGAGTAGTGTTTAAATGAATTTGAAGTGATGCAATGACTATCGATTTTTATATATTTTTTTTTTGAATTTTGGTAATGATTAATTTATGACCCATTTTTTAAACTAATTTTCGTATACAATATATAAGGGGCTCCCTTTGAAATCTTTGCTTTAGGCCCCAAAAATATCAGGGCCGGCGCTGCTTGTATCTGGCTTTCTCTTTTAATATAATTTATCGTTACTCATAAAAAAAAAATTATTCCTCGACATGGATCTTCATGTAATTGAGCAGATTAAAAAATTTAAAAAACAAAAAGAGAAATGCATTTCCTCCCATATCCACATAACAAATACAACCACCTACAGCATAACTGAAAATACTTCGACAAAAATCAGAGCAGAAATAAAATAATAAAAGAAATCCAACTTGTAGAAAAACCTCACCCCTTCACATGATGTTAAAAAAAAAAAAAAAAAAAAAGCCAACCCACATTTTCTACCTACCTGAAATGCAAAAATGTCCTAAAACAACACGACCACCTCTGCAAAAACTTAAAAGGAAGAGAGAGAATATTGCAAATAGGCTCTTCCTAGTTCCAACCCAGAGGGCCAGAAGCAAGATCTAAGAGGACAAGTTCTCAAAAAAACAGAAAAGAAAAAGAAATAGCCATCAGAAGCAAAGAAGAAGAAGAGGAGAAAGAAGAGGAATTACCTGAACGAGACCTAAACGAGACCTAAAAAAGATCTGCTCCACCCGTGCGCAGCAGAAAGGGGAGAAGCGCTATGAACTTGACGACACGATCGGCATTGCAGAGAGACCTTCACCCGCTATGAAGTGATGAGCTCGAAGAAGCTCGACTGAGGTGCACTACCAAAAACGATCAGAAACGTTCGAGCATCGCTACCAAAAACCCTAGGTGGAGATGAGAGAAGGAGGTGAAAGCCGTCTCTTCGAAGGGGATGAGAAATGAGAGTGAATAGGAGAGAGAGTCTTCTTTGACAATGGCAAGATCTAAGAAAACCTTATGATTTTTGAGAAAGAGAGAGGATTTTTGTCTTCTGCGATGAATGAAACAATCTCCCAGCGATGGAGATCTCGTTAAACCCTGCTAATTTCTGAGAGAGAGGAGAAAGGAGTTTTGAGAAAGAGGGAACAAATGGGCGCGAAAAAAGTGGAGGGAACGCTACTGTCCCTCTTTTTAGGGAGAGGGACCAAATGGGGGAACTGGAACTGGAACGTCTTTCAGCAAAAGGAGCCCTACATTTATGATGTTGAAAAGGTAATGTGATGCTCCAAACCTTCTCTGATTATAAACGGCTCACGGCCGTTTCAATTTTTCATTTCTAATTTGCATTTTTGGTGTAGTGTGCATTTATACCAATTGGAAAGATATATGCACCCTATGCTAGAATTGAATGCCACTGATAAAGCATATTATGGAAAGTGGATAATAGTCAATAAAGGTATCCTTAACACACAGCATTAGAGGCTCAATCCAATGAAAAAAACAGGTAGAGGTAACTAATAAGGCACTCGAGCCTCATTTTTTAATTATTGTGAGGCTTACGACCAAGGAGACTACTTGTTGCTGTAACAAGCATGCCTATTGTTAGAATATAGAAAACAATGTCAAAAGGTCAACAAAAGTTGCTGTCAGGACACAAACATAATAAAGGACGAGACAGAATTAAAGTTGATTCCGGACTCTGTGTTAAAGTTTGAGGAGTCTTAAGTACGAATTAAGGGCTATATATTGGGTGTTTCTCACAAGCCAAAGAGACACAAGATCATCTCTCAAGTTCTGAATTTGTGATCAAATTGAGAGAAATTTTCTCTAGAGATTTTTGAAGAGTTGTGTAGCTTGTGCTGCCAAGTATTATAGAGAGCAAGTTTCTTCTGCATCATTTATAGAATATCATCTTCTTACGTAGAAGATTTGAGGAGTCAAGCGCTGGATCTGTTGCAATCAACGGTTTGATGTCGTTGAAGCGTGATGCGACACAAAGTAACTTCAGTCTTTAGATAGAGGATATCTAGGGAAGAAATCTGAGTTTCTTGTAATTGCGAGATTCATAATGTTTGTGGTTTTTTACCCGGTTTAGGTTTTCTACCTTAAATTTGGTGTTCTTGTGGTGTGTGCTTGTGATTTTATTTCCGCTGCGTAGATTATTTTTTTTTGCAGACTTTTGGTTTGATTGATCGAGTGAACCAATCTAGAGATCTCAAACCCTAAACCCTCACCTACATCAATGCCAAAGTCACAAATGTTCTTTTCATTGGTGTCCTACAAAGGCGCTACCATAATCCATTTCAACCAAAGCTCTAACCTAGAACGTCCTTACCATAAGAGGGTCGGTATTTCCAAAATCTTCCCATTCCAGCAAGGATTCACTTCTCAATCCAAGTGGGGTCAGCATTGGAAACCTCAAGGGAGAATAATCGAACTTCATGCTTGACTTGGGGCTTTTTAACTAGCAAGAGTGCCTTCAAGGTGGGGAAAGGGAAAAATAGACCGGTGCATTTGAAAACTCATCTTAGATAAAGGGATCAGCTTGGGTGGTGAGCAATGATCAAGAGATTGGATGGTCGGTTCCCCTGGGTGGGCAGACTCATGGACAATGATTAAGCTAGAGGATCAGCTCATTACACAAACCAGGATGCGTCCCTGTTTAATTGACAATCAGAATACTCAATGATCCTTGATGGAAGGTATCACAGAATCAAGGTTATTTCCTCATGGAGGAAATGAACGTCGTTCATAAAAGCAGCACAAAATCAAATTGATGAGAGGCAAACTGGACCATCATGGCCATGGCTAGGTGAAGAGGCCACCTTGATATGGAGACCCCTAACCATTCAAAGGTCCTTTTGAGATTGTCTCATTAGAAGAATTAGAAAATACTAGTGGCTGTGACAACAAAATGGAAAATATAGATAGCCTCTTCAGATATTTTTGTTTTTCCGGGCAGGTTTATAGAGGGTTATTGGTTGAGCAGGCGGTGTAAATGTTGACAGAAAGGAATTGGCCCTCTAAACCATCTCGAGGATCACTCTTTATAAAGTGCAGAAAAGAGAGTGTGTTATAAATGAAATTCTCTCACACTTGGGTCCACTTTAAAGTCACAATTATGAAAAGTAAGCATGCTTTGTAGGAATCGAATGCACTTGGGTCCACTTTAAAGTCACAATTATGAAAAGTAAGCATGCTTTGCAGGAATCGAATGCACAAAAGGACGCTCACAAGGAGGAAGAGGAGTGCATGAAATTTGACTTTTAATTGAGCATCCGCCTCTCTCCAAATCAAGACAGTTGGGAGGCATTTTCAAGAAAGAATCACATAGAATTGGTGTAACCATAACATCTTCATGTTCAGATAGAATTGGTGACAGAGGAACTATGAATTTAATCCAGTTCGGAAATTATGCACAAAGGACAAGAAGATTAAACGACAAGAGAACAATTGAAGGAGTTTCTGAGCAACAAACTTTTATACCAAATGTAGAAGACCTGTTTCATTGCATGCCATATAAATCGGTGAATGCTGATTGGACTGTAAATACTAAAAACTCCAGTGGGATGCCTGAATCCAATCGTGTGAGGAGTCCAAATGTTTATGCTCTGCTGTTTCTACTAAAATAGAGTCTAATCAACCAGAGAGGGGAAAAAGCAAGAAAGAAACTAGCATGCCACAAGTCAAAAATGGAAAGCATAAGCAATAAAAGCACTAATAAATTTCCATGTTTTAAGTTCAAAGTGACAAAATTTCCCTGACAACTATGATGTTTTGTCCTCCAACATAATGATCTGAAGATAAATAAATTCTTATCGATACTACTAGCTAGGGAAGATCTGAAAAGTACATCAACAAAATGAAAATCTTGACCCTCATGGAAAATAAACTTCACATTGAAGAGCTTGAAAGGCTAGTTCATTCTTTGAAAGGCTATAATCTTGACCATACCAAAGGGCACTTTTTTGTAGATGCATTTACGAGGAAACGCGGGAAGGATAGCTAGGGCCTTTTCTATTGAAAACATTATCAACATTTGGTGAAAACACATTTTCGCTAGGAAAAGCATTAAAGTAATGTAATTCTCAATTAATCTATGGTATTTCTCTAGGGATGGAGGAGAGAGTGGAGAGGGGATGGGGAAGGCAAAATTTTCAATAAAAAGTGTGAGTCCGGGAGGCACCACAAAAATGTATCATAAAAGTTGTCTTTGGCTGATACAATCTACTAAAAGCACACATTAAAACCTTTACTAATTTATTTTTGCTTAACTAGTATTCAAATGCCAACAACTGCATATAGATGAAATCAAGCAAGGAACATTAAAACACATCGATGAGTTGATAGTTAACAGTACAAAACCGAGTTCTAGCTAGAATAAAACAGTAATAATTTCCAAATATTACACAAACAACTTATAAAATGAGAAAATGAAGAATAAAAAAAAGAAAATGGGTTTCATCCCTCCATTGTTCTTCTGAAAGCCAAAGCACTGCCATCATATGTGGAATTGAAATATCTCCTGTAAAAGACATGAGAGTGCAAGTAAAATTAGTTAATACAAGCTGAGAATGATACAAGATCCCATAGCTAGTTCTAAATTAATACAAGTGCTCTAAAGAGACTAGTTTTAAAGTACTTGGATAACTATGTGTTTGGGTTTTTGACAAATTATAAATGAAATGGATATGATTGGATAAGACTGTTGAGGGAGAATAAGGATTTCCATTCAAAAATTATTATTTTTTTGATCATCAAGAATGTTTCCTTTCACGTTTGCTTGCCATCTTCTCCAGAAATAGACCCTATAGAAGCGGAAAAACTACTGAATGAGGCACATTTGAAAAAATAAAACAGAAACAAGGATTTGCAAACAGTCCATCAAATTTATCTTTTATTACTGGGAAATGTACACATAAAATCAGCCTATCCAGGATACAGCAAACTTCCCACTATGAGCTGGGATGAGCAGTTTTTGGTATTTATCTATAGACCCAATAAAAGGGTTGAACAGGCCCAACATAACTCACACAAATGAACATCATCTCTTAATAAAGGACTTGGTCCGGGTAACAACTGATGATCAGTGGGTCAGACATGGACCAAAAGAGTAGTAGGCCTAATGACTAAAGAGCAAAGACAGAGACAAGTTTCAGCCTGTCCTAGCCTGGCCTAGTTGTAACCCTAGTGCCAATATTGGCAAGTATGTTAAATTGGAGATTTTTTTCCTGCTTTAAAGGTTGGACCCAGTGAGAATATGACCTAGCCTGAAACAGATTTGGCCTCTGTACTCACTGCAGAGATCACATTGTGAACAGAATTATGGATGGTTAAACAGCTTCCGCCGGTTTAAGTTGAATATGATCATCTAATAGATGAGATTGCATCATGCCAATCTTAAAAGGGCATAACATATGAATTGTTGGAGTGAAATAATTTTTTCCATGTTGCATGGTGGCAGCAAGGACCATTACGGTATCACTCATATATCTGTCAAATAATGCCAAGAAAAATAAGAAACATGTTTTCTTTCTCTTAACCAAACATATATAGAAGCATTAGTTTTTAGCTTTCCATATCTCTAGAAACAAAATAATAAAATAGAGATTTAGATTTCGTGAGAAGTTAATGGATCAATTGATAATCACATTAATTGTTTTAGTACTTCCCGGCAAAGGATTGTGCAAGGCCAAAAATTCAATTATCCAAGTTGATCATAGGTCACTGAGTGAATAAGGAGGGCCGGTGATCTAGTTAAAAGGTGCTCATTAAAGGTTGTGATTTCTAATCATGTTACAAATAAAAGAAAAAAAATTGAATGGTATCAATATAATATTTTGTGTGTACCCCATCCATAAATGTGCCCCATCCTGGTTCCACAAAAGGTTGCATCCACCACAAAAATTTCATACAGTGAATTGGGATCCTCCACAGCTTTTGAGACAAGAAGCTTCGAATGTCTTTTATAATAAAAGAATATAGGTGGTAGGGATTTTGGGGCTCATTAGCTTACCAAGTATATGATCTGTTTGGGATAAAGCTTATATATATAATCAACTTCGGTGGATATTTCCAGCCTTTTGATCTGAGGCCGCTATAGACAGGATTTAGTGGACCTGATCATATTTTTTTAGTTAGTTAGATCCTAAGCTCATTTGTATCATGCAAGTTAGTAGGCTTGGAAAAATTTTCCCACTTGCCCAACTTCAAAAAGTAGGATAAAGCTATCTACTGTTGAAACAGTGGAGGATTTGGATCGTTTATAAGCATAAATTATCTAATTGTAGAATGAAATTGAAAATATAAATTACCTGGTTTTCTCCCAATATCATTTATGCCCCGCTTCTCTTCTTTCTTGAACTAGGAGTCTCGCTTCAAGAGAACACGGACTTGCTCGGGAAGAGTTTGTGTTTTCAAATGTCGCATAAAAGAGAGTACAACGCTTTTGAGAGATGGCATTGCCCCCTTCTCAATTATCCAATCCTCCAAAGGTATGCTGGTCATTTCCAAAATTTCCAACTGAGGAAATCCCCCCAAAGAGCAAATCATTTTCTCACTCTTATACGCACGATGGGATAAATGGAGAATCTTAAGGCGTGGCAGTTCCTCCAATTTAGAAATGTCATCTCGTTCTAACCAAGAAAAACACAAAGTAAGCTCGGTAAGGTTTGGTGGCAACTCCGGTAGTTTCTTCATTCTTCCATACAATGACATTTCATAAAGATGAACATGATTTGTAAAGGGCATCAATTGTGGGAGATATAACACATCATCAAGTGTAAGCGATCGAAGACTGCAATTTTTCAATGGAGTTAGATAGTGTCTCGTCATTTAAATCTGAGGGCCCAAATATACTCAAATTTCTAAGATTGGTCAAATTGCCAAAGCCATCTTTTATCCAATTGCCAGACGCTAAGGATATTGTTTGGAGATTTGTTAAATCTTTGTGACAAGATTGTATTAGGGTATTGATTTCTGTGCCTTTCCATTCAACTCAAAACCACTTAAATACAAGAAGGAAGACCTCAGAGAACCGTGAGACTCTCCTAATTACATGCCAAATTATAGGAAACCACCTAAAATAACATTGACCACCCTAATGTAGAAGATTATGCAAATCCCTAAATATTTGCCTAAATATACATGCCAAATTATAGGAAACCACCTAAAATAACATTGACCACCCTAATGTAGAAGATTATGCAAATCCCTAAATATTTGCCTAAATACACGCTTAACACCCCCCCTCAAGTTGGAGCATGAGGATCATAAATGCCCAACTTGGCAAGAAGAAAATCAAATTGTTGTTTACCAAAGCCTTTGTAAAAATAGCAGCCAACTGCACCGTCGTCGGAACATAAGAAGGAGCAATGAGACCATCTTGAACGGCATCACGAACAAAGTGACAATTGGCCTCAATGTGCTTCGTACGTTCATGAAAAACAGGATTCTGTGCAATGTGAATCGCAGATTGACTATCACAAAACAAAGGTATAGCATGGGGATGATGCACGCCCAGGCTCAACAATAGACCCTTTAACCACTTTAACTCACAAGTTATAGCAGCCATAGAACGATACTCTGCTTCCGCCGAAGATCGAGAGACCGTATGCTGCTTCTTAGTCTTCCAAGATATAGGCGAATGTCCCAGAAATACCAACCATCCAGTGAGAGATCGCCTAGTGAGAGGACAAGCCGCCCAATCAGAATCGCACCAACCTTGTAAAGATAACTCGCTATCGGAGCGAAGAAGAATACCCTGACCTGGAGAGCCTTTCAAATATCGAACAACTCGCAGTGCTGCATCCCAATGTTCTTGTTTTGGCTCTTGCAAAAATTGAGACAAAACATGAACAGAGTAAGCCAAATCAGGACGAGTCACTGTTAAATATACCAATCGTCCTACTAAACGCCGATATGACTCCGGATCCGTCAGACTTTGCCCTGTTGCACGTGCCAAGTGATGATTCTGCTCAATCGGTGAGGAAGCAGGCTTCGAACCGAGAAGACCTGCTTCTGTAATAATATCAAGTGTATATTTTCTCTGACAAAGAAATAACCCTGTAGAGCTACGTGCAACCTCAATGCCCAAAAAATACTTCAGAACACCAAGATCCTTCATATGAAAGCAAGAGCTAAGATAGACTTTGAAAGCATGTATCGCAGCGGAATCATTACCATATATTATCAAATCATCAACATATACCAACACATTGATTTGAACTAACCCCCGCGTATACGTAAAAAGAGAGTAATCCGAATAAGACTGTAAGAAACCATACCCTTTCAAAGCTGTCACAAGTTTTGCAAACCAGCATCGAGGAGCCTGTTTTAGGCCATACAATGACCTACGCAATCGACAAACCAAACCAGGCTCATCAGAAGTGAAACCAGGAGGAAGTTTCATATATACCTCCTCATCTAAGTCACCATGCAGGAAGGCATTATGTACATCCATCTGATGCAACTCCCAATTCTTTGAAGCTGCTATGGCAAGAAATGCACGTACAGTCACCATCTTTGCCACAGGGGCAAAGGTCTCATTATAATCTATCCCTTCGGTTTGGTGATTACCAAAAACAACCAATCTGGCTTTCAATCTCTCGATACTAGCATCAGACTTATACTTGATTTTGAAGACCCATTGACTGCCAAGGGCCCTCTTCCCGGAAGGTAATTTTTCCAGAGTCCATGTGCCACATTCTTCCAAGGCACGCATCTCCTCTGTCATTGCACGACGCCATCCTGCATCTTTCATAGCTTCCTTAAAAGACTGTGGCTCCTGTCCTGCTGTTACAGCTGCAATAAAACTCCGATGTTGCACAGAAAATGTGTCACAACTAACATAATGTGCTATAGGATAGGACATACCTGAGAGAGGTTTGGATGTTGAAGCAGATGAGGTTGGGGATGGACTTTTCCGTACTACCGTATGTGTCACAAAATCTCTTAAACGAACAGACGAAAATTTCTCTCTACACCCACGACCCATAAGCTCACTTTCCGAAGACATCACAGGATCCGAAACCCCCCCTGTCGGTGACTCCGGGTCTGGCAGGACAGGATATTCCAGTTCTATCCGGGGTGAGTCATCCACCCGTGTTGACGTTGCTGGAGGCTGCAGCATCTCCTCATTATCGCCATGATACTCAAAAAAATCCACATGAGTACCCCCATAATTATTTTCAGGTGGTAAGACAAAATTTGCATTTTTATCATTAATGTAGGGAAAAACATTCTCAAAGAAACTCACATCCCGGGACACAAAAAATGCCTTGGTGTCTAAGTCATATAAACACCAACCTTTTTTACCAAAAGGATATCCAACAAACACACATTTTCGACTCCGACTAGCAAATTTATCACCTTTAGTCTTTTGATTATGAGCATAACATAGAGAGCCAAAAACACGTAATTCACTAAAAGACGGAGGATTGCCAAAAAGAACTTCATATGGTGTCTTATTCTTAAGAATATGCGAAGGAGTCCTATTGATAATGTGTGCTGCGGCCAAAACACATTCTCCCCAAAAATAAATAGGTAAACCACCCTGAAATCTCAGAGCCCTTGCTACATTAAGAATATGCTGATGCTTTCTCTCAACCTTCCCATTTTGTTGAGGAGTACCCACACATGAAGTTTGAAACAAAATTCCATTTGCCAGAAAATACCTTTTTAAGCAAAAAAATTCCGTTCCATTATCACTACGAACAATTTTTATTGTTTGGGAGAATTGACGATCAATCATAGCAATGAAGGACATAAACATACTAAAAACTTCAGTTTTGTCAATTAATAAATAAATCCACACTGCGCGAGAAAAATCATCCACCAAAGTCAAAAAATATCGAGCACCACAAGAGGAAGACTCGTCATAAGGCCCCCATAAATCACAATGTACTACTTCAAAAATACGAGTTGATTTTGTCTCACTAACAGGAAAGCTATCTCTAGTTTGCTTAGCACGATGACAAATTTCACATGCTTTATTCAAACTACCCTTAGCATTACGTAAGAAAGGAAGCAACTTCACTATTTTCTCGGAAGGGTGGCCCAATCTATTATGCCAGAGCTCAACTGACACCGAATTGTCTACCGAAACTGCTTGAACCGTTGTCTCCTCCCGAAGATAGTAAAGTCCATCCCGTCTTTCACCCGTTCCAATCACCTCCCTCGTTTGTCGGTCCTGTATAACACAAGAGTCAGAGTTAGAGATGACTTCACATTTTATATCAGCACACAACTGTGTCACCGAAATTAAATTACATGTCAGCGACGGAACATATAGAACATTTGTGAGGATAATCTTGTCAGTTAACTTAACTACACCCTCTTTCGTTGCAACTTTAGTCTGACCATCTGGAAGACCCACATTACAAGGAGTAACATCTCCTACATCCGTCAAACATGAAAAATTACCCGTGACATGATGAGAACACCCCGTATCAATAAGCCACTTACCATACAAACGATTCGGAGGAGGGTTAGGGGTACCAAATGCAGCCGCTAAAGCCTGCCATTGTTCGGCAGTGAAACCCGGAAGGGCTGGAGAAGCGGTAGATGGGGCTGCTGCAGCGGAGATGGATGGCGAGGGAGTAGCGTGGGCCTTCACATGCCCACGAGCTTTAGTCGACGCTACTGCCGGCTTTCCACGTGCAGAACCTTTGGAATCGGCCTTACCGTATCTCGCCACATACCAATCAGGAACTCCGTGCACATCAAAGCAAGTGGTAATGTCATGCCCACTTTTGTGACATTGGGTGCAAACCAAGGCTGCTTTTTCTGCACGATCAAGTCGGGGCTGCAATTTTGGCTCTATACGAACCGCAAATCCCGCAACTTCAGGTTTGTCCTCCTTGATTCGTGTGATACCTCTCACACGTTCCTCTTGAGCAAGAGTTTGAAGAGCTCGATTGAGAGATGGGAGAGGATCTTGAGACAAGAGAGTTGATCTTGTCTGAGTATAATATTCAGAACAAAGGCCTATAAAAAACTGATGAAGCTTATCTCCATCACGTCGGTCGGCGTGTTGTTTGCCAACATTACAAGTGCAGTGTCCACATTTACAACTAATAAGGGGCTCATGCTTATCCAATTCATCCCACAACACCGATAATTTGCTAAAATAAACTGAAATTGGCATTGTTTTAGGTTGTTCAAACCGAGTGATCTCAGATTTTAATTGCTGAATTTTTGGCCCATTAGTGATGCAAAAACGTTCATGGAGATCATCCCAAAGACGCTTAGCATTATCATAATTGGAAAGCATAGACTTTACCTCGGAATCAATCGTGTTTGTGAGCCAAGAAACCAACATATAGTGTATGGTAACCAAATCAGCCTTGGTTGCTGGTGGGGTAATAGCCGTGATTGAACCGTCAAGAAAACCGAATTTCCGGCGTGATGAAAGTGCGACCATGATCGCATGTGCCCATTCATCAAAATTATTGAGTTTGAGACGTACCGGAGTAATGAAGTCTCCTGGACGATCGTGAGGCCCTAAGTAAAAGGGAGAGGTGTGATCTATTTTCTGTGGTGGTGGATCAGTCTGTGGTGGTGGATCGGCCATTGTTTTTAGGTGAAGCAAACCTGCTCTGATACCATGACAAGATTGTATTAGGGTATTGATTTCTGTGCCTTTCCATTCAACTCAAAACCACTTAAATACAAGAAGGAAGACCTCAGAGAACCGTGAGACTCTCCTAATTACATGCCAAATTATAGGAAACCACCTAAAATAACATTGACCACCCTAATGTAGAAGATTATGCAAATCCCTAAATATTTGCCTAAATATACATGCCAAATTATAGGAAACCACCTAAAATAACATTGACCACCCTAATGTAGAAGATTATGCAAATCCCTAAATATTTGCCTAAATATACGCTTAACACTTTGACTCGTAGATTCCCTACCTTACTACAAGGAGCATCTAGATGTCTCAATTGCTTCAAATTAGAAATTGCATTAGATAAGGAGCCAAAAAATCGCGTTAATACTAGAGTTTGTAGGTTATTGAGGTCTCCAAGGGATGATGATGGAAGACTTTCAATACTTTCTACAAGTTCCAAGTACCTGAAATGAACAAATCCTTTGAGTTCCTTAATTAATGTGCTTTCCTTGGATGATGCATAAAATCTTGACTCATTACCCACAAGAACTTTGCCTGCCTGAATTCTGAATCAGAAATGTCAATAGTGCCACAGAAGTCCAAAATGGAATGAAGGGTCGAAGTTGGGTGATACCCATTAATACTGCAATGGAGTGCCAATCGCCCGACGTTGTTTGGAAGTGAACGAGTACCCTCAACATTGTGGATTGTGAAGAAATTGTTTTGCTTAGCTATGGATATAGAGAGGTCAAGAAAAATATCGTGGATGCGGCATTTGGCAATTGACCCATCAGACCTCTTGCTTGATGCTTGAATCATGCTCCTGGCAACCAGCTCATTTAAGTAGTCTGCTGCGATATCTTCCAAAATCTCATTATCTTTCTGCTGAATGAAACCTTCTGCAATCCACAATCTGATTAGTTTTTCCGAATCGATTTTATAATCCTCTGGAAAAAGGCCAAAATATAAAAAAACATGGTTTTAGGTAAGGAGTCAAATGCGAGTAACACACTGCTAATATTTCCCCACATTTATTTGACCTGTCAATGAGAATCTCATTTACACTCTCAGGAACTTTGGACCATACTGTGAACGTCTTTTCTTTGCTTCTTAAGAGACCTCCCAAGGCCAAAATAGCTAGTGGCAGGCCTCCACATTTTTCAAGGATCTTTCTCAATTTTGTTCCCTCTAACTCTGAAAGGCGAACTTCTCCTCCAAAGATTTTATTCGTGAACAATTCCCAACCCTCCTCGTTATTAAGAAGGCGCATCTCAAAGGGACGGCTTGATGGGTTAGCGTTTAAAGCTACCTCTTTGAAACGAGTGGTAAGCATCACCCTGCTACTTTGCTTCTCAACATCTGGTAATATTGGTTCTAGCATGTCATCCCATGCTTCTTTAGACCATATATCATCAATGACCACCAAATATCTCTTATTTTTCAAGTGATCACGGACCTTCACCCCTAACACCTTCTCAGTCAATCGACTCAATCCCTCCATCTCCTCTGGAGACAAGAGCATCACGCATTTTGTTATGCTCTTCAAGACGTCTTTAAGATTGTAATGTCGAGAAAGGGTAATAAATGCACGACAATCAAAATGCTTTTCGACATCATCATATTCATAAACCTTTTTAGCAAGGGTAGTTTTACCTGAACCGGACATGCCTACTATAGAAATCACACGCCGCCGCCTAGGCTCCTCACTGATCAATAACATCATCGACTTCATAAGAAACATCTCTTACATCTTCCGCCCCCCATTTGCCCACTCCCTCAACTGTAATCTGTTTGAATTCGGCATCTTTCAGAAGGCCTTGCATCCGCTCCAGTTCCTTTTTAATCCTTTCAAAGTCAGCAAACACCCGAAAGAGGAGGAGTGCTAATTCCACGACAATATACATTACTAGAAAGTTTACTTTTGGCGCAGGCAAAAGGCGGGCGGCCGCCTGTGGCGGTCGCAAATAGGATCACAGGCGGTCGCTAATGACCTTTATACATACACCCCCCGAAATCCTTTTTTCCGCGCTCTGCCCTCTCCCTCTCCCTCTATCTCTATCTCTCCCGATTGTCCTACAAATTGTGCCGGTTCTCTCTCTCTCTCTCTCTCTCTCCCTCTCTCCCTCCCTCTCCCTCTCTGTCGCATAAATCTCTCCCGCGCTCTGCCCTCCCGCCGCACCAGCCACGCCACCGCCGGATGATCTGTTCCGCCATGAGTTGCCGCCGCCGGTTCTCTCTTTCCCTCTCCCTCTCCCTCTCTCTCGTGCTCGGATCCCACTCGTCCATCGCCCTTTCCAGCCCTCACACCCACTCGTCCTCCATCAGCCCTCTCCACCCTCAGGCAGCCATCATCATCTCCAGTCACAGAACCCATTATTGAGGCAGCTAATCAAGAGGGCATGGAGGGAGGGAGGCCAGAGGGGTTTTGTGGTTCTTCATGCTGCTGTTTTCTGCCTTTTTCTTATTGCTTATTGATTCGAACGAGTGGGTTTTGGATGGTGGATTTGCAGTGCCAGAAACAAACTCATTTGGTCATACATTTAGGTAAGTTTATTCTTTCAAATCTTATGAAAGTTGCCCTTTGTCTAAAGCCCTGTTTTGGTGGATCCTCTACAAATGGATGTTATTTTTTCTTTGTTTTTAATAAAAAAGTTGTCATTGAATGGGAAAGGAAAAAGGTTTTCAGTTGTTTGAACTTCACAATATCAAGATTTGGAAAGCAAAATACTATTTGCATTTATGTGTTTATTCTATTATAGTCATTTTCAATCACATGATCAAAGTACTGGTTGCCTAGTGGGATGTTCCTTCTCTTGGATTTCTTATACATGGATGTCCTATCAGAATATCTGTTAGCTTTGTTATATACTAGAATGACAGGATGATGATTTTGACAATTCCCATTTACTGATAAGGGTATGGTTTGAAATATTGGTTTTGGTGGCTGCAAAGGAGTCCATTGATCAGATGGTTTGGGTGATCTTACTGTTGTGGTTTTAGTCACAGAGGAAGGTCTAAAACTACAGCATCCTTCACCTTCCAATCCCAAACCCAGAACCAGAAAGAAAAAAAAAATCTGTTTGGCAGTCCCAGCCCCAGAATCAGAGAAAAAAATTAAAAAAAAAGGAAGAAGAAGAGGAGAGGCAGAACAAAAAAAGAAAAAAAAAAATACAGAAAGAATCCCCTGTTTCTTCAGGTTTGTTCTTTTTTCTTTCTTCCTGCTTTGATTTTTTTCATTCTCTGGATCTTTCAGTTTTATTGGAAACTTGTAGAATGTGCCAATTGCTTGAGTTTGTTTTGGCTGTGATGTGAGTATTTTGGTAATATATTGCCGTGCTTATTTACTTGATGATTGTTGAATATCTAAAAGATTACATGGGAGTCTAAATGGTTAAATTTAAACACACAATGTAATGTGTATTGCATAGGAATTAGCTATATGATTACTAATGACAAAACAAACACTTGAAATCAATTCACATGCATATTCAATACATTCTTTCAAGTTTCAAATATGTATGTAAATGTAATGACAAGGGGAGGTGTTGTGCTTGTTCTCTAAAAGGTGTGGGGTTAGGGATTCTAATGAGGGTGAAGTCTTGGCCATTCTAATGGTAAAGTGCTTTTAATGTTGTGTAATGAGATAGATCCCATGTAACTGAAATTTTCTAGCTGTCATAAAATCTCTTTCCTTCACAATTTTTGTGAAAAATCTACCTGGATTATCATTACTTTTCTGCACTGGGGACTGAACACACCCACCCACTCTCACATCCATGTCCCAACCAGTGTCTCTGGTGGTGTTCCTAATTATATCCCTCTAAAAACCCAAAAAGTTTTAATCTTGTTGGCATTCGTTGTTTTTAAGACGCCAAAAGCATGCTGATACTAGGTCTGTGACAGCTATATGTTCAAAAATTCAAACATACTTAACATTTTTTATTCATCGAATTATCTCAATGTATCCTCATCTTTTATGTGAAATATATGATGCATTAGACCATTGTAGCTGGAGCTTGATCCTGATTAAAGCTTTGTATAATGAATGCTATTACACACTGCACAATTTCTGATTCTTGTTGAAGGCAGGAATGGGTGAAACTTTTTGTGGACAAACATTTGTACAGCCGAATGAATTGTATAAAGGGTGGGCATAGATCTCTTCCCCAACTTTTAGTGGACAAACATTTGTACAGCCGAAATCATTTTGCCTATGTAATCTTCTTTTGCTTAGTACAGTTTATCGTAAAGCTAAAAAAAAAAAGTCCTCAAGGGTGGCCATAGATCTCTTCCCCAACTTGTTGATCCTTCTTTGTGCACATGTTAATCCTGCTTTCCATTTTCTTTTGGTTAGCCCATATTATTGTAATTTGTAAGAGCTATTTGCCATGTTCTATTAAATGATTCTGGGTGGATGGTCAAGCTTGCTAAGGTCACAAACAATTAGAATTTATTGAGTTTATATTCTAGACATAGAGTGCTGCTTACATTTTTTTAAGAAGTCCTTATGCAAATTTAAAAATGAATTTCCCTTTGTCTTGAATTTGCGTCCTTTTTGTGGCAAGAAATCTCTGAGTCAATATGGTTGTCCTTTGAAGCAGAGTTACTTCGAAAGCCTCCGCTACAGGGGACATCAAAAGTGGCTCACTCTATTATTAAAGCTAATCACACGGAAAGAATGAAAGTATATGTTGAAGTGGGATGTAGTCATGTTCTGATTGCCGTGCAGGATACAATTAAGTGTAAGGATAAATTAATTTTCTTCTTTGAATTATTTGCTGGATAACATGGAAACATCTATCGGTTTTCATCTCTGACAAATGCATGTTTTCTTAACAATTAATTTGCACAAAAGATAGCATCAGCATAGTTGGGGATAGCAAAAAACTATATGAAGTACATGCTAAAAGGCAACCTTTGCCTAAAGGGATCAATTATCACTCAATAGAATACATGATGTTCATTGCCAACTCCAACTTACTCGGGAAGCCCACTTTGGATGGACAGCAGGTGGTAATCATATAAATATATATATATATATATATATTTATGTTAGTACTGAGAGAGTGGAATAATGTTGAAGCCATTTTTTTCCCAAGGAAATTAGTGGGCCTCAAAACTTGTGAATCTAGAATACAAAATATGCTTTATTTTGTTATATATCTGGCATATGAATGGTGTCCACTAGCCATCTTACTTTTTGATAGGATTGCAAGTGGAATTCACTATGTGGTCCTGATGTATACATAGGGCTTAAGCTTCATGCTCGGCTCTGACCCACAAGGAGCTAGAATGTTCTGGTCAACCCATTTGGACTAAAAAAATCATATGATCAATGATCTTGAATTTACTTTTCTTCTGGGTATGTTGACATTCATCACCATTTATGAAGATCTACAGTCGTACATGTATAATTTCTATTTCCTAGTTTTTCTTTGTGGGTTTTTCAAACCATTAAATCTTGTTTGTGATCTATTCAATTTCTCCGCCGGGTGCTCTGCTCTAAAATGTTTACTTTCCTTTTTATGTTGAAACTGAGAAGAAAAACATGAGATGCATGTTAATTTCCATTGCTGTGCGTTACTATAGCATGTGAAGAGGGGTTTCGTCATCTATAGGTGTGATTTTTCTTGTAGGCATGGATTTCATCATCTGTCTTGGTGATTCACTCACCAGGGTTACAGAGAAAGTTAATGACAGGTGGGAAGTTTCTGTAAGCCTGAGTGATGGGCACTTCCAACAGGTACTCATGAGTATTAATCTGCTTCTATCAAATGTTCCAACAAGATAAACTTAGTAACTATTAAAGCTATAGGGAAGAAAAGCATAATTCTCACAGAAACTGGTTGTTTGATTATCTGGTTAGTTTTGTGAATGGAATTGCCACTATTAAGGGCAGGACTCATGTAGAATATGTTACAAACCAGATCGCGAACCATCTAGTAAACATTGTAAATAAACAGAAGAAGGATGCCAACATGAAGCCTCATGCAGTGAAGAACCATTTGTGGGTTTTCGTCAATGCTCTCATTGACAACCCAGCATTCAATTCACAAACAAAAGAGACCTTGACAACTCGCCAAGTCAATTTTGGATCGAAGTGTGAGCTTTCACCAGAGTTCTTAAAGAAGGGTTAGTTTCTTTGTACTTCCACATCCCTCCCATCGCTCTTTCCCTTCTTTCCCTATGTGGAAAAGATTTGAAGTGTTCTGACAGTTCCATGTTTCAATCTTATTATTCAGTGGCAAAATCAGGAGTTGTGGATAATCTTCTTTCATGGGTTGATTTCAAGCAAAACAAAGAATTGAAGAAAACTGATGGGACAAGGACTGGGGGGAGGATTAGTGTTATTAAAAAGCTGGAAGAAGCTAATTTGGCTGGTAAGGCAAAAGCTGGAGAATGTACCTTGATTTTGACAGAAGGTGATTCAGCTAAGGCTCTTGCTGTAAGTGCTTCCATAAAGTTCACATGGTAATTATAATTTTTTTTCCTTTCACGTTTGTAATGACAGTTTCTCACAACTGTGTGTGTGTGTTTTGTCTATGCAGAGGGCAGGGATCTCAGTTGTTGGCAGTAACACCTATGGTGTGTTCCCATTGAGAGGGAAACTGCTCAATGTAAGAGAAGCATGTCATAAGCAGATAATGGATAATGCCGAAATTCAGCATATCAAGAGAGTTCTTGGGTTGCAACAGGGAAAACAGTATGACAGTGTCAAGGGTCTGAGATACGGCCATTTAATGATTATGACTGATCAGGTTTAGCTTCCAACATCTCTTCTTCCTTTTCCATGTATTCCTTTCTGCACTATATGTGTATTGGCCTTGCTATAAATGTCTTGTTTTAACCCGTTGTATTACAACAAATTTTGTTCATGCAGGATCATGACGGATCCCACATCAAGGGACTATTGATAAATTTGTTCCATACATTTTGGCCATCTCTTCTCAAAGTTCTATCTTTCTTAGTGGAATTTGTAACACCAATTGTGAAGGTGCGTGTTAACCGAACTACTGACTTAATGCAAATTCATGTTGAGCATAATCTTGTGCAAACCAATAAGTAAGAAGAATGACTAGTGGATCTAGGTACTTAAACTAATGTTCACATCCGGGTACTAGCTTTCTGTAATTTATGTGGATCCATGATGAATGATAATGCATTGAGACATGTAAGATACAATAGTTTGAATTTGGAAAGGTGGAAACATATTCCTATTACAATTCATTTCAATTTCAGGACTTCATAACTGCCATGTCTTTGGGTTTGTCGACAACAAGTGTATATATACTCAAGAAAAAATGCACTGATCCCAATATTTCGGATATTGAATTTCTGTTGATTCTGTTCCACTCCTACAGGGTTTGGGTACAAGCACATCAGAGGAGGGAAAAATGTACTTCAAAGATATTAAAAACCACATGAAAGAGTTTGTGTGGGAGGATAAACAAGATGGTGACTTAATTGAGCTGGCATTCAGCAAGAAAAAGATTGACGCTAGAAAGAACTGGCAATTTATGTTTTGGGTATGCTTATCATGACGCTAGAAAGATTGACGCTAGAAAGATTGAAATGGGGTTTTGTTGATTTCAGTTGTCACGTTTTGGGTATGCTTATATATTGGTTTTGGGCTCATGGGCGGCAATTTATCGCCTTTTTGTTGATTTGGGATTGTGTTGTTGGTGTGATTTGAATTTATGTTGGTTGTTTGTGATTTGGGGTGTATTGGAATGAGGTTTTGTTTATTTCAGTTGTCAGGTTTTGGTTATGTTTATATATTGGTTTTGGGCTCATAGACAGCAATTTATCACCTTTTTGTTGTTTTGGGATTGTATTGTTTGTGTGATTTGAATTTATGTTGGTTGTTTATGACTTGGGGTGTATTGAAATGGGGTTTTGTTGATTTCAGTTTTCAATTTGGTTATACATTCACATGGGTTTCGGGTCATGGGCAGAAATTAGTAGTATTTTTGTTGTGTCAGCATCATCTTCTTTGGGTAATTTGAATTTATGTTGGTTGTTTATGATAGGGGGAGTCCATTGGAGCGACCTTTTGTTGATTGTAGTTGTCAGTTGTGATATGCATTCACTTGGATTTTTGCTCATGAGGAGCAAGCAATTGTCCTTTTGTTGTTTTGGCACTATATGCATTGTGTGATATGACTATGTTTTTGCTCATGAGTATAACCGACTAGATTTCAGTGATCATAGTTGATGGTGATGAACTTGAATTGGGTCTTCAAACTATAAATTGATAAATTAGATGGAAAAAAAACTAACTTTGTGCATTTCAATGTTGGTATGCAGAGTTTTGGCAACCCTTGTAAAGAACAAAGTGGTTCCGGATCCTTTCTATGGATTGCAGAATGAGGCTATGATTGATATCGCTGATTCTGGTAGAGAGTATTACATGTTTTGGTATTTCACTACTTTTGAGTGCAAGCTGGTATGTAACTCTATTCCTTTATATGCTCTTTGTAGTCAATTCCCTTCTAAATTGGGTCAATTCTTACATCATTTCCTCATGGTGGTGCTTTTATTTGATTGTGGTGCATTATGTGGCAACGTATCATTTAGTTTCCCAGTACATGCAAACTTCTTTAGTCGTGGAGGAAAGGGCCTCAATACCTATTCGCTTCAGAAAGATTGTGTGTATATTTTCTTTCATCTCTCAAAAGCAGAAGTGTTGGCCTTTATTTATAGTTTCTCTTTGTGCCTTGCAGTCGTGAGTTTACTCACAGGGTGAAATCTGTATCCATGGCTAAGTTCACGATTCAAGAAGTTGATGCTCTTCAAAGAGGTGGTAATCAGGCAACAAATTATTGACCCTTCTCTCTTTATTTTTTATAGAATTAGACAGAAATTCTGCCCAAGATGACAACTTCATAATTGTTGTCTACAAATAAAAATGAAGACTTTTATACTAATTGAAATTACATTTCAGTTTGTGAACAACATATTGTTTCAATGTCCCTGAAGCCATTTGTTAGTAAGAAATATTTAAGTGTTATTTCACTCTTGGAGCTTCCTCTTTAATCAATATAAACTATGAAGAATCTTATATTTGATGCTTTAACATATTAGAGTATATCAAATAAACTTAGATTCAACTAATTTTTTTTTTTCAATGGTTGAAGAACTCTCATGAATCATGATTCTGGAGGAGGGAACATTACAGAATTTATATATCTCCATATTATGAAGTTTTCTTGTACGAAGAAGTCAATGATAATTCAGCAATTGCATTTTGAACAGATTATCTGAATGCATTCCATGCATATGATGAAGGCAACCTTTCATGGCTGGTATGTCACTGCTCATTTAATCCTCCTAGTTATCATTTGTCATTTCCATTTTAAAGAATACTTTGTGCATCTGTCTTAACTCACAAAGGAAAATATCCTCTCTTCACTGTTTGTGGACTATGAGCCCTTATGGATGTGTGAATAGTGGTTTCAAAGAACGCTTTCTTGAGGTGAGATAAACATAAAGTTATAACTGGATTTCTTTTAAAGTTTAAGCCATTAGCAGTTCAATGTAAGCTAACTTGATTCAATGATTGTCCCACTGGTCCCACTACTTCAGGGTTAGGAGAGTGGGGACATTTGAACCCATTCTGCAGTTCCCATCACATTTCTTGGTCTAAAGTGGTTGAAGTGAGTGATAGGGTAGTTTTACAAAATTAAAGTCATTGCTAGAAGCAAATCTTCATTTAGAGAGTTTAATGCTTTTGTATTTGAAGGGGACTCTCTGCAATTGTCTTCTCCTCTGGACTTTCTTATACCTGTCATTGATCGTTTGCTTACAAGTGAAGTGACAGTTACACATTGGATGACTTTTTTGAATTTTATTTTTCTCCATAAACATAAATAGATATGCTGTTGATGGCAATTTTCTCCATCAGTCCTAAGGCATTGGCTGGTCTCATTTTATGGTTTATGATGAGTCAGGCCCAAGTGGCCTAGAATATGATGAGCCAGATCCAAATCCACCAGGGAAGCCCAGGTCCAGATCCACGGAGTGACCAAGTCAAGGCAGGCATCTACGTCGCTTTGGAAGCAGTCCCGCTTCTACCAATCTCGCGAAGAGACTCTCACCTGCCCTCCACCTTGCTCGTTCCTCGAAGACACGTCTGAGGCTCCAAGCCCTCCGCCTTGCTCGTTCCTCGAGGACACGTCTGAGGCTCCAGGCTCCAGAGAGACGTTGTTGCATCCCATCTGTTGGGGAATGGTTATAAATTGAGGGTCTCCTCATCACTTGAGGGCCAATGACTACATGCCTTTACTACCTTTCTCATACCTGTAACCTCTCACCATAATCGAAGATCTCCATTTTGAAGTGGACGTAGGTCACTCTTGACCGAACCACTATAACTCTCTCTCATTTTATTACCGCATTTAATACTTTCATTAATACCTTGACGGGTGGTGTCCGAATCTATTTTTGGCATCATCAGTTTGGCGCCGTCTGTGGGAACGAAAATCAAAGCTAAAGTTCTCACTTCACACATCTTTTTCACAAATTATGGTGATCACCACAAGATCAGCAAGACGACCGGAGGATAATCTCACTCAAGATGGGCGCCCAACAGGCCTAGGCCCTTCCGGGCGTCCAGGCCCTTCCAGGCGCCCAGACTCCCCCAGGTGGGGAGAGGATGTTCCTCCACCGAATGACCATACCTCGAATGCTCCTGCTCCCACTCCTCAGCAGATGTTGGAGACCATGCAACAGCTGGTAGCCCAAAACCAGCAAATCTTACAACTTGTGCTAGCAAGGCAAGGAGGAGCACAATTTGGAGAAGTATCACAAGGAGCATCGCACCAAAGAATTCCAAGAGCTCCACTCCATGGAGCTCCTCGCCTCAGCGCCCATATAGGGATGGGCGGCGCCCAGGGAGCACCCCATCTGGGCGCCCATCCTCTGGGCGGCGCCCAGGGAGTTCCCCAGGGCGCCCAGGAAGTTCCCCAAGGAATTCCCCAGGGCGCCCCTCATGGAGTGCCCGGTGGAGCCCAGCTTGGAGGACTTCCACCTCCTCCTTCTTCTTCTAATGGAGAGGGTCCTCATTTCCAAGAAGGGGAGAGTGAAAACCAAAGCATGGAGGAGGGAGGTTATTTTCGTGACCTATCCAGAGAAGCTCCCAATCCCTGGGACGAAAAGATCAAGGAGATGCAGAACCAGCTGGGAGAAGTCTACAACGCCATGAAGGCGAAGGCACCGGAGACAGTGGATCACCTAGTCGGGCGAACGGACACACCGTTCAAGCCCGATGTGGTGAACTACCCGCTTCCCAGAAAGTTCAAAATGCCGTCCATGGAGACCTTTGATGGAAGAAAGGATCCATTGGACCACCTGGAGACGTACAAAACCAAAATGCAGCTGCATAATATCCCTGACGAGATTATGTGTAGGGCATTTCCAACCACACTGAAGGGTTCCGCCCGGCAGTGGTTTGCCAATCTCGCCCCTACCTCCATCGCCACCTTCGTGGAATTAAGCAAGTCCTTTGTGTCACATTTCATCGGAGGACGCCGCCACCAGAAGCCTGCCACACACCTGCTCAGCATAAAGCAGGATACAAATGAAAGCCTCAGGAGTTACCTCACTCGTTTTAACGAGGAGGTACTTCAAATTGAAGAGCCTGACGACAAGGTGTCCATGACAGCCTTCCTCGGAGGTCTCCGTTCATCGAGATTCCATTTCTCAGTGATGAAACGCCCGCCAAAAAGCATGCCAGAGCTACTAACAAAGGTTCAAAAGTATATAAATGCTGAAGATACCACAAGGGCCAGGCGAGGGGAGTCCTCCAGAGCAGTCGACAACGGGAAGGGGCGAGACAGAGAGGAAAGGAAGGATAGAAGCAACAAGCGAAGCAGGACAGAGAGGCTACCTGTCAGAGACCAACGCGGTCCTGCTCCGCAGAGAGACAGACAAGCATTCACTCCTCGCGATGCAGTGGTTGAACACATTGCCAGGGAACGCGGAACTGTTGAAAATGAATTTCCAGTAATACCATAAGAGAGTCAAAGTAGTGAGGGTTTGGGGGCTTGGTTTTGTTAATTTTGTGTAGCACTAAACAATGGATTAATAAAATTATTTTTTATCAGTGCTACAAGTTAAAAAAAAAAAATAGAGTCCCCTGCCCTCTAATCACTCTCAAAGTTGTCCTCGGCATCACCATCGACATCATATATAAGAGCTGCCACTACAATCATCAAGCCCCTCAGTCAGTACGAAGCCTAGAGGACAATATCTGGGAAAGCAGTTCTCTCATGTACCGCCCCAGTCATTGTCTCCACCACGGTCTCTCTGAGCATCACCCTCTCACGGGTCTGAACAAGCTCAGCCTCTGCCTTGGCCGCCCTCTCATAGGCTACTAAGAGTTCGGTCCAAAGTCTGGTCGCCCTCCCGCGGGCCGCGGAAAGATCAGCCACGGAAGTTCTTCCAGCTGGCGCAGCCCTCTCCTAGCTGGCACGCCCTCTCCTCAGCTTGAGAAGCTCTCTCATTTCTTCTTCTGGGATGACCCATTAGAAGTTACCGGGGGGCAGAGTCTTGAAATTTACATGGGTTAAGGGATATATCATGCCCTGCGCAGAGGGGGTCCGGGGGTGTCCCCCGGCGGTGGTCGAGGTCCCTTGGCGCCCAAAGCATCCCTCGGGCGCCCTGGACTCCCAGGACGCCCAAGTCCTTCTTTCCTCGCCCAAGGGGGGATCTCGCCCAACCTGGCCTCACTGCGTGGGCTGCTCGCCCGGGGGGCCCCTCGTCCTCGCCCAGCGCTGCCAGCGCGCCGCCCGCGGGGCCAGCTCCTCCCTCTGCCGCGACGCCCGGCGCCCCCTGCTCCCGCTGCCGCGGCGCCCGACGCCCGGCGCCCCTGCCGCGCCGCCCGCGGGGCCAGCTCCTCCCTCTGCCGCGACGCCCGGCGCCCCTGCCGTGGCGCCCGACGCCCTGGCGCCCACTGTCGCGCCGCCCGGCGCCCCGGCGCCCTCGCCCGCGACGCCCGGCGCCCACGCCCGCGACGCCCGGCGCCCCTGCCGCGGCGCCCGACGCCCTGGCGCCCCACTGTCGCGCCGCCCGGCGCCACTGTCGCGCCGCCCGGCGCCCCGGCGCCCTCGCCCGCGACGCCCGGCGACCCTGCCGCGACGCCTGGCGCCCACTGTCGCGCCGCCCGGCGCCCCGGCGCCCCTGCTGCGGCGCCCGACGCCCTGGCGCCCACTCCCGCGACGCCCGGCGCCCCTGCCGCGGCGCCCGACGCCCTGGCGCCCACTGTCGCGCCGCCGGCGCCCCGGCGCCACTGTCGCGCCGCCCGGCGCCCCGGCGCCCTCGCCCGCGACGCCCGGCGCCCCTGCGCCCACGCCCGCGACGCCCGGCGCCCCTGCCGCGGCGCCCGACGCCCTGGCGCCCACTGTCGCGCCGCCCGGCGCCCCCGGCGCCCTCGCCCGCGACGCCCGGCGCCCCTGCCGCGCCGCCGGCGCCCCGGCGCCCACGCCCGCGACGCCCGGCGCCCCGGCGCCCACGCCCGCGACGCCCGGCGCCCCTGCCGCGGCGCCCGGCGCCCCGGCGCCCACGCCCGCGACGCCCGGCGCCCCTGCCGCGGCGCCCGACGCCCTGGCGCCCACTGTCGCACCGCCCGGCGCCCCGGCGCCCTCGCCCGCGACGCCCGGCGCCCCTGCCGCGACGCCTGGCGCCCACTGTCGCGCCGCCCGGCGCCCCGGCGCCCCTGCCGCGGCGCCCGACGCCCTGGCGCCCACTCCCGCGACGCCCGGCGCCCCTGCCGCGGCGCCCGACGCCCTGGCGCCCACTGTCGCGCCGCCCGGCGCCCCGGCGCCACTGTCGCGCCGCCCGGCGCCCCGGCGCCCTCGCCCGCGACGCCCGGCGCCCCTGCCGCGGCGCCTGGCGCCCACTGTCGCGCCGCCCGGCGCCCCTGCCGCGGCGCCCGACGCCCTGGCGCCCACTCCCGCGACGCCCGGCGCCCCTTGCCGCGGCGCCCGACGCCCTGGCGCCCATGTCGCGCCGCCCGGCGCCCCGGCGCCCTCGCCCGCGACGCCCGGCGCCAATGCCGCGCCGCCCGGCGCCCACGCCCGCGGCGTCCCTGCGCCCGCTGCCGCGGCGCCCGGCGCCCCTGCTCCCGCTGCCGCGACGCCCGGCGCCCGGCGCCCCTCCGCCCGCCAGCGCCATCAGCCACGCCATCCTCTCCTTCAACCTCGCCTAGTCTCCGTCTGTTTTTTTTTCTCTACTGCACCCATCATTACAGCTACTTGCACACTCTTCTCATTCTCTTGGGATAATTTTCTCTCTCTTGGATGTTCCATTTGGATGAATCATCTCGCGGATCGCCCTACGTGGTGACATGCCTCTGTACTGTTCTCAAACAGGCAGCCTATACATCCGGCTTAGCGGCTCTCTCACGGGTCGCCAAAAAAGCTTGGCCTCTGCACTGTTTTTAAACAGGCAGCCTATCTCCAGCTTAGCGGCTCTCTCGCGGGTCGCCAAAAAGCTTGGCCTCTGCACTGTTTTTAAACAGGCAGCCTATCTCCAGCTTTGCGGCTCTCTCGCGGGTCGCCAAAAAAGCTTGGCCTTTGCACTGTTCTTAAACAGGCAGTCTATATATCCAGCTTAGCGGCCATCTCGCGGGTTTGCAAAAAACGTTTCGTCTCTGCACTGCTCTCAAGCAGGCAAGAAGTCTGCCTCTTTCCAGATTGAATGTCAACAATCGGGCCTCAACCGCTCCCGGATACTAAAGATCCTCCTGGCACCCCAGCACTCTAGCACCTTGGCGCCCAGCACCCTGGCACCTTTGCTCCTGGCGCCCAGACTGCCTGTCGACCGCCCAGGCCTCTTCCGGGCGCCCAGCCTCCTGCTGCCTGCTTCGTCTGTTGGCGCAACCACCTCCTCTCCGCCTGCACAGCAAACTGCAGATCGGCCGCTTGGTACCTCGTCCTCTGCTCCAACTTTGGGTCTGGGGCATTCTTTTTAGCAAGTTTTAGGCTCATCTCCTTCTTCTCAAAATGCCCCCCTTTCAAAGCTTCTTTGTGCGCAGGGCATTTGGGGCAAATGATGAGTCAGGCCCAAGTGGCCTAGAATATGATGAGCCAGATCCAAATCCACCAGGGAAGCCCAGGTCCAGATCCACGGAGTGACCAAGTCAAGGCAGGCATCTACGTCGCTTTGGAAGCAGTCCCGCTTCTACCAATCTCGCGAAGAGACTCTCACCTGCCCTCCACCTTGCTCGTTCCTCGAAGACACGTCTGAGGCTCCAAGCCCTCCGCCTTGCTCGTTCCTCGAGGACACGTCTGAGGCTCCAGGCTCCAGAGAGACGTTGTTGCATCCCATCTGTTGGGGAATGGTTATAAATTGAGGGTCTCCTCATCACTTGAGGGCCAATGACTACATGCCTTTACTACCTTTCTCATACCTGTAACCTCTCACCATAATCGAAGATCTCCATTTTGAAGTGGACGTAGGTCACTCTTGACCGAACCACTATAACTCTCTCTCATTTTATTACCGCATTTAATACTTTCATTAATACCTTGACGGGTGGTGTCCGAATCTATTTTTGGCATCATCAGTTTATATTGGCACCTGTTGCATCCAGATGGGGTTTAGGACCGCTTTATGTGAGTAAATATTCTTTATGAACTTTTCTATTCCGCAAATTGTACTTCCACTTAAACAGGCCAATGATATAGTTCAACAGGGAAAGGCAAAAACACAGTGAGGAGTGTTTCGTGCATCCAAATGTTTTTCACTTACTGCTTTCTATGGTTTGATCTATTATGCAGGTACTTGGGACTGGTTTTGCAATTATACTTCTAAATATTGGCCAGCGGCAACATGGTGAAATCAGGTAGATGCTTTGGTGATTTTAAGATTTTCGGTTTTGTACCACAAAGATCCTTTATTTTATTATATTTTTTTTGCCAAATCATATACCAAGAACCTATAATAGTTCACTTGTTCTGTATGACTCTGTTTGGTTTTGTTTCATTTTCTTGTTCTAATTAAAACCTATGTTGAATGTAGGGGACTTGAATTTGTGAGGTTAATAGAGTCAGTTGACTTCTAATGGGCCAAAAACCAATGTGATACACATCTGGGACCTTACACTACATGGACTCAGTTTCAACAATTAATATTGGGTTACATGCTTTTATAGATTTTTTTGTCCAGTTGCATTTATAGATTTTGACCCAATTTGTTCAGGGAGAAATTGCAGTTGGGGTACATGGACTTTCCTTAAAATATTTTTGACTGTTACATATTTGTTAATGGAATATAATGTATAAACCTGCATTAACACTGTTGGTATGAGAAATTGAAGTTGGGATACATTGGGATTTGATTGTTAGCATGGATTTTTATTTTGCAATGATAATGGTAAAGTGATTTTAATGTTGTAAGGATATTTGAATATTTAAATTTTTATTGGCATTTGAATTTTGTTATATAGTAGAATGTTAGCAGAGAAGTTCCCACATTTTGTGGAGAGGTAGAATTCATATGTTTCAAAGTCTATCATTGGATTAATCTATGATATGGTGTTCCTTGTAACAAGTGGTGTTTTATCATCTTAGTATAGGAGTTGCCAATATGATGTTATGTATTTATGTCTGGTTAAGCTTCTATGTGCTGCAACTTTGTTTTATAATCTTTGGTCCTCTTAAAGGTACTTTGTCCAATTTGTCATTTGTTGCCTTGTCTACAAGGTACTGATTTTTTTTTCTTTATTTATGAATTATTGATTTTGGTTAGCAAATGGATGGTTAGGATTTATTTAAATGTTTAAAAGAGTTCTAATGGTGTTAATATATGCGCTTTACGAAGGGGTCCGGGGGTATCCCCCGGCGGGGGTCGAGCTTGGTTTTTTTTTTTTTTTTTTTAATGAAAAAATTAAAAATATTAGCGACCGCAATTGGCGGTCGCAAATACTTTTTAAAAAATCTGACGGTTCGCAAATAGGACTCCCGATTAGAGAATTACGAGCGAACATATAATTTTCCAACACTTAAGGCTCGAAAACGGCCTGCCGGGGGCTTGGAACGGGAAACGGCCGCGGGAAAAATCGGAAACTGGCATGAGCACTTCGCTCGAGGGTAGAGTAATTTTTAGGAACTGACGGTTTATAAATAAGACTCTCGGTTAGAGAATTACGAGTGAAACATGGGATTTTCCAAAACTTAGGCTCGAAAACGGCCTGTCGGGGGTCCGGAATGGGAAACGGCCCAAGGAAAAATCGAAAACTGGCACCAGCACTTCCCTGGAGGGTAGAGTAACTTGTAGGAACCGACGGCTCGCAAATAGAACTCCTGGTTAGAGAATTGGACCTAAAAATGTTTAATTTGGAACACTTAGTCTCGAAAATAGTCCTTCGTAGGTCGAAAACGGGAAACGGCTATCGAACAACCCAGAAATCGAGACGGATACCTTGTCAACACTTAGGCTGGACCGCTGAAAAACTTAGGAAAAGTTTTATATATATACATGTTCATGTTTGATTTATAATTTAATTCATTGAAAAGAATTTAATGTTGTTTTTGTCATTGCAGATTGGTGGACGCTTTGGGGTCGGTCGCAGACTTTTGGGGGTGTAGGACTTCTTTTCGGTTTATTTGTATATATATATATATATATGTATATTGGACATTTATATGAGACGGTATCATTATTGATTGTAATATTTGTTTAATGAGATAAATGATTTAATGAAAAATGGAGATGGTTGTTTGTTTATTTAGTAATTTTTGTTTCATTGCATTTTTTTTTGTTGAATATAGGTATATGAAGAGGTTTATTTTTGATACAGGTGTAAGAACATGTTTACTTTTTATACAGGTGTATAAACAGGTTTACAAAAAAATAATAATAAAAAATAAATTTTATATTAAAAAAAAAGACCTTTGTCGAACAAAATTTTCGTCGGCAAAAATAAAAAGATAAATTAAAAAAATAAATAAAATGGTTTTGCCTACGAACTAAAAACGTCAGCAAAAAGAAAAAGAAAAATAAAAAAATAAAATGGTTTTGCCGACGAAATAAAAACTTCGAGAAAATTAAAAAAGAAAATAAAAAAAATAAAATGATTTTGCTGACGAAATAAAAACGTCGGCAAAATTCAAAAAGAAAAATAAAAAAAATATAATGGTTTTGCTGACGAAATAAAAACGTCGGTAAAATTAAAAAATAATAAATAAATAAAATAAAATGGTTTTGCCGACGAAATAAAAACGTCGGCAAAATTAAAAAAGAAAAAAAATATATAATGGTTTTGCCGACGAAAAAAAACGTCGTCAAAATTAAAAATAAAATAAAATAAAATAAAATAAATATGCCGACGAAACAAAACGTCGGCAAAATTGAAAAAGAAAAAGTTAAAGAAAATAAAATGTTTTTGCCGATGAAAAAAAACATCGGAAAAAGTTAAAGGAACGTCGGTAAAAATATAATTTTTGTCGATGAAAAATAATTTCGTCGGGAAAATGTTTTGCTGACCATTTTTTGCTGACGTCTTGCCGACGAAAAAATTTTCGTTGGTAAATACGTTTACCGACGAAAATTTGACTTTTGGCGACAAAAAATTTATCACCAAAAGTGCAGGTTCTTATAGTGATACATGTAAGTGCAAACAAATCATCCTTGTGGAGTTTATAAATGCCCAAAGTAATTTTAAAATATATATATATATATATAGGAGCCGGTCCTGTAATGTAAGGACGGTCCATGCGCTTCATGCTGACATTGCACCAAAAGGTCACAGTGCCCAAATATTTTATAATATAACACATTTACTTTAGAAAGTGCACGTGTGTTCCTAGGGGTAAACTGTTAACCGTGGGTTTGTTTTCTGTTGTTTTGGAGTCTGTTTATTTGTCTGTGCTGTTGCTTTGTTTGATTAATGAAAGGCCTTTCTTCTTTTCAAAAAAATTTTCGAAGTATAAAATGCAGAAGTCTCGATAGAAGGTTCAAGGAAAGACTAGTTCCAGATTTTAATAAATTTAAGCATTCTTCCTACAGGAAGACCCAGATGGCGTGGACCCAATATTCAAATGTTTGGATTAGGAATATGTCCTGATCTTAGGCATAATAAATAAATATTGTTTGGCAGATCTTTTTAATAAGAACATGATTTTGAATTTTAAAACTTGACTTGCTCCGACTTACCTATAGTCCAGTGTAAAATAGTTGTTAGGTACTGATGCCCCACATGTTTGTATAATGTTGATGTCAATGTCTGATGATCCAGACATTTGATTAAAATTGTGCCCTATGTGGATGGTTTCATCACCCTAATTATGGTGGAGCCCATCTGATTAGGACAATGAACGCCAAACTCATCATAATTGATTAACTTCTCTTCTGATTGGATCAAGCATGGATTATTATTATTGGTAACAGTGTGGTATAACTTAAACAGGGGATTCAGACTCTTTTGGAAATGAAGAATACCATTGTTATGCCTCTCAAGGGCAGGCATGGTACATGGGGGTATGTTTTGCATGTTAAAAAGTTACAAATTTTCCTTAACTTAAAGGGTCTATTTACCAGCCTAGCCCCCCTCTTGTTCTGCCTCTAACCAAGGGGAGGGGTGACATGGAAAGAGAAGAAATGAAAGGATTTTAAGAGGTAAAGTAAAGTTTACGGGAAAGCAATCCCAATGATAAATTTTTTTACTTTAACCATATCTATTGGTAAAGGTTTGACCATAAAAAAATCAAATTGTGACTTTGCTAAAAAAAAATTCACTTCATAAGACATAAGTCCCATCCCACTTCAAATTACTTTAACTCATGAAGACATACACATTTTATTTTATCAGAAAGTATAGTCTTCCTTTTTCACAAGCATTACTTTTTCAACTAGTATGATATCTAATTTACATAAATTTTTTTGTTAATTATTCATTTGATTTTTATGAAGAAAACCTCTTAAAGATGAGAAATATGATAGAGGCCCAAACAATTTATAATGACAGCAGTTGATCTATATTCTATGATATCATTAACCATACATTCCATAATATTAAGGAATAATCTAACATGCAAATGAACCGATTCCATATCATGAAATGTTGTATTATTCAATAATATCATCGAATGTCCCTTTTTTTCATAAAATCTACATGCAGGTTACTTCATAATTTCATGAGCTGTCAGATTATTCCATAATGTCATGGAATATGAGTTATTTACTATCATTATGAAGTGTTTTCGCCCTCTGTCGTATTTTTTAAATTTAAGGGTTTTTTTTAAATTTTTTTGGTGTAAAAAACCCCATTATTCAAACATGCCAACTAGACCTAAATAGAGAATCTCATCCATTCACAAAACGACCAAGTGCAAGACAATGGAAAATCTTGTCGTACCTCATTATACAAATGAACATCCCAACCATTCATCCCAACAAACCCATGGCAACATAACTTAAAATTGCTAAGTCACAAATATAAAGCCTGAGTCGTGATTTGTAGAACAAGAGATGATCGAAGCCATAGCAATAGATCCAACGGTGACGCTCACCTCTAAAATCCAAACTGATCAATGTCACTATCACACGTCGTTCTACTATCAAAGGAAATTTTCATTTCAATCATGAGTTATGCCCTCCATCAAAGAAAACCGGAGTTCGATCTTCTATTGGGCTAAAGTCTAGCTAATTAGATGGAGATTTTTCTAGATTATAGAACAAATGCAAAGTGCCGAGTAACCTAAGGCAAATCGTATCAAAAAAAAGAAAAAAAAGAATCGTTTTAATTTGACAATAGCATAGCATTGATTGAAATGAAATCAGATTAAAATAATTTAAGGCTCCTAATTTGATTACAGCTTGATTATGATTCCACACACACTCCTCTAAATAAATGCCATCCCACTAAACATAAAAACATCCTTTTTACTTTCTCGTCGTCTTCTTACTCAAAACCAACAAACCAGCCAAAAAAAAGACTACGACCTTTACAAAAATTACAACATAATATAAAACAAAAGAAACAGCCGGCACAGCCAGCCAAAGTCCAACAACACTTAACAAAGAGATTAGAGAAGACATAAAAACAACAGTCACGGCAGGGCCGGCACAACTACCAAAAACGACGACAATAACAATGGCCTAAAAGAAAGAGGAGGAAAAAATATTAACAACAACAAATGAATCAATGTGCCCATACATTTCTGGTTGAATGGTGTTGATACCTCTATGTCACACATGTTCACAGAAATTAATCAATAGATCTTCGGATTGATAGTGATGAGTCAGGCCCAAGTGGCCTAGAATATGATGAGCCAGATCCAAATCCACCAGGGAAGCCCAGGTCCAGATCCACGGAGTGACCAAGTCAAGGCAGGCATCTACGTTGCTTCGGAAGCAATCCCGCTCCTACCAGGTCCTGCGGAGAAATATCGCACCTGCCTCGTCCAGCGCGATGGCAGTTCGAGGGCTCCAAGGACGAACGTTGCTGAAGAGTCGTCCCCATCTGTTAGGGGAGGACTATAAATCAAGGACTTCCACCAGCACTTGCGGGAGGATGGATCTCTCTTTATTCACTTCGACGCTTGTATTCCTCTAGTTTGTAATAATCATTGAGGAAGTAAAACACCACAGGCTATCTCTGCCTTTATGAAGTGGACGTAGGTCACCTTGACCGAACCACTATAATCCCTTCTCTCTCTTCTTTAATTACTGCATTTATTACTTGACCGGTGGTGTCCGAAACCCAATTTTGGCATCATCAGATAGTATCACTACTATTGGCAGCTATAGAACACCCACAAGAGTGTTTGAGTTTGAATCCTTCTAGCAGAATAAATAAGCGAAACCAGTGCTTAGCGCAGTATGGGAAAGTATCCCACATCAAGTTCCTACTAGGGGACACTTAAACACAGTATGGGATAGAACTCTCTATGAAGCAAAGTCATTCTAGCAATGCTATTGTTAGACTTATTGGGTACTGTGTGGCCCACGTCATACAAGCCCATTGTGAGTACCGATTTGACGACCAAGTGATTGGGGACTCTCTTTCTTATTTTTTGTTTTTTAAAATATGGACTTGAAAAGAATCTGACTTCTTTTTTAAATTTAAGTTGGCTATCTAAATTCTAAGGGGAGTAATCCTATTGCAGCTAAAAAATCCTATGATGGAAATGATTTAATGTAAAAGCCATGAAGGGTTTACGATAACTCATTCTACTTCACTGAATTTGCTCGACATCTTATTAATTTATTTATTTTTTTAATGTTAACTTTCAATAGATGAAAAGACTTTGTTAAGGACAACTCGCTATAAGGATTCCCAACCCTCTAAAACTTAGCCTAAGCTCTCTCCACATATCTTGCTTTTTTTTCTCAAAACTCTCAAGACCTCTCCCCCAACACTCTCTCTCTCTCTCTCTCTTCTCTGTTGACAAAGAAGAATAGCCCTAAGAGAGATTTAAAAAAAAAAAAAGCTCTAACAAAGTGGGCCACAAGAAGACCATTCAATAGGCCCAATAAGGACCTTTTGAGCAAAATCCAACAAGAAAATTTTTTTTTTCTCAACAAGAATGCATATCATAATTTCCTATTATATAATATGTATGTTAACTTCACTTTTATCACCTTTTATGAATCATCATTATTTTCATTTTAACATTAATTAATTTGACTATTAAATATTGTCGACGTCCACAAAAACAAATGCACTTAAAAAATCACTATTACTTTACCCTTAAAAAATCTACAAGTTATAATTATCTAATTGTCACCGACCCTGACATAGTTAGAACAAGGCTTTGATGTTGATGATGATAATCTAATTGCTGATATTTTGGTCGCCCCATATCCATAATATTCTCTTTACCTACAATCTACCTTTATGAATTGGTTGGCATCCTAAATTATTTGACAGAGGAAAAGTTGTATCCTTATTAACAAAAGTATATCCGTTCTTGCAATAGCAAGAGTATATACAAATAATATGAAAAGCCTCAATAAAATGCAACAAAACTAGAAGAAAGGATCGAAAGGAACTGTGCAGCACCTATTGCCCATGCATTAGATATATTACATAGCTTAGGTAATTAAATAGAGATGAAATGAACTGAGTATGCATTTATAAATTTTAAGGGCATTTTATAATGTGTATGAATTATGAAATTATCATAAATCCCTTTAATCATTGTTTGGTGACTATTACTAGTAAGTCTTGCTAGTATGAGAATGCCAATTTTCTTCTAGTAAATTGCATCAAATTCTTTATATGGATCAAGGCCCCACGTAAGAAATTCATAGGAATTTTTTTTTTTTTTTGTAAGAAAACCATCAGTATTCTTGTCAGCCCAGGTGTACCTTTTAAAGGTTGCAGCTTCCCTCTTGTGTAGTCCCATTTGGATGCTTCTAATTCACAGAGGGAGGTTGCATGTGTAGAGGGCAATGAAGATATAGGATGATTTTGTAGGTGTATTTATGTGACTGAATCTAACAAATGATATTTGTCAGATCAGTGTCAAATTGGAAATAATGCCACTTCATAAGGATATATGATTGTAATTGGCTTGTGGTTATAGCAAAGACCAGCCATACTATACCAAGAAAAAAAAAAAGAACGAAGGTTAAAAAAAAGGCCTATATTATCTTTTTTTTTTTTCATAATATTTGTACTAAAAGTCAAAAGAATTGAATCAAGCACCTGACCAGCCAATTAAGTTTTAAGCCGATATAAGAGATGGAACTGGTTGAGAGCGTTGGAGAAGCTGAGAACAGCAGAAAGGCCAGAAAAGAAAGAAGGAATCGGAGAGCCATGAAAGATGATTAGATGAAAGAGAGAGATGTTGGATTTTGTAATTCTGGAAATGGATATGGAGTTAGAGTGGGCGCGGGCGCGGGAAATAAAAATACTGCAAAAATTTTAGGGCTCCTTCTATTTTTTATTCTTGCGAAAGATAAATAGCGGTCTTATTAACAATATTACCTTTGCCGGAGAAAAAAAAATCACCGGCAAAAATATTACCTTTGCCGGTTGAAAAAAATAAATCGCCGGGAAAACTTAAACCCTTGCCAGCAAAAAATTATCGCAGGAAAAACTATACTTTTCTCGGCGAAATAAGCTTTTCTGCCGGCAAAAGTTATACTTTTCCCAGCGTTCTTTTATTGCACCGGCAAAAATGCCGGAAAAAATGCAATTTCTTGATAGTGAGTTTTGACCCACTAGCAATAACTGAGCCCACTTGAGCCCATACTGATTATCACATGACCTTAGCTTGAGCAGGAGCCTAATTGAGGCAAGCCGAGCTAGCTAAGCTCATTGACAATCCTAACAAGGAGAAAATAAAGGACAGCACAAGTCTATATAAATGCCGCTAATTAATAATACATAGATGAAATAAATCTATGGCGAAAAAATAATACAAAGATGAAATCAAGTGAGGAACAATACAACACACTGATGAATTTGATAGTTAACGTAAAAACCCAGTTCTAGAATCACATGGTTACAATTTTCACATATTTTACAAACAACTTATAAAACGAGAGAAAGAAGAAAAAGAAAAGGAAACAAATCCATGCTAGCTACCATTGCTCATTTCAAGCCAAAGCACTGGTTGTCACATGCGGCATTGAAATATCTCCTGTAAGTCATGAGAGTGCAAGTAAAATTTGTTAATACAAGCTAAGGATGATACAAAATCAAAGAGTTTTGAATTAATAAAAGTAATCTATAGAGACTAGTTTTAAAATACTTGGATAACAATGTGTTTGGGTTTTTTTTGCCACTTACAAATGGAATGGATATGCTGGCAAAGAACTTTTTTCACCTATGGGTGTTTTGCATTTTGATGGTGAAGGATTTTAAATCCCTGCCGTTCACAAAAGCGGAACCCCCTAAATTAAAGTAAAGACAAGAAATCCCTCATGGTAGCCTCGTGCGAGTGGATTGTTTGTTCCTTTTATAGGATTGGTGAAATAATATAAATTAAATGATAAAGATAATATTCAATAGGCATTGAGATAACAACATATATAGCCCAATTTTAGAACTCCCATATTCAACAACCTAACCTTGTTTTAAAATGTAATTCATGATTTTCTCTCAATTGAAAGCCTTCAGATTCCGTAGTATTTCCAACTATTCTTAGAAGCAAGATTATGTTAGGATTGGAAATACAAGCACGATCTACGAGACAATTAATCAATCATCAAGACACGGATTTACGTAGTTCGGCAAGATTGCCCGCATCCACGGGAGATTCACGCCGTTTACTATTATTGGAGATTCCTATAAGAGTAAAAGCACTCACTGTCTCTCTTGATCTCTCTTAATACCATTAATACCATGCTCTCATCACCCAGTATAAATATATGTAGCCCTAAACCTCTAGACACCTACAACCGTCCGATCTGGCCTTATAACAGACAGTCCAGATTAAACCAACATATTACAGATAAGCCCCTGTAATTAACTAAAGTCTAGATCAGGCTTCACCAACTCATCAGATTAGACCTATTATATTAATGTAAAGTTCAAATGTAGAAATTGAGGGGATAGGCTTTGGGTCCATTTGTTTCTCATCTTCTCCAGAAAAAAAAGTCATTTGAAAAGGAAATACTATTGAGAAGGATGAGATGCCTCAGTGGAATAGTGACATCGCTTCTCACCACTGCAAGAGTACTGGCCCGAGTGTACTCGGGTGGAGAATGCAGTGGAGGTGTACTTGGGTGGCATGGAAGACACTGAGAAAGGAATACTCATGCCCCTGAGCATGAGTATATTGAATGAGAACACTTGAAGATATAAAACTGAAATGAAGATTTACAAACAGCCAATCAAATTTATCTTTATAATTGGGGAACACACTCACAAAATTAGTATGCAAATTAAGGATCATCCCAGCAAATGCATCAATCACTCTTTCAAATTGAGCTTGGTCTACTGAGGATTTGCTAGCGTGCTTCCTACTTTGCACAAGACTTGGAATGAGGTTTAGGACTATGAGATGGGATGGGCAGTTTTTTCTATCTACATTCCCAATAAAAGAGCTTGAAATGGCCCAACATATCTCACAGACATAATCAGTATCTCTATAAGGACTGGGTTCGGGTGACAACTTATCGTCAGTATTCAGATATGGGCCAAAAAATTAGGCCTAATGACTAAATGACAAAGACACAGAAGTACAATATTAGCAGGTATGTTAGATAGGAGAAATTATTATTATTTTTCTCTTCTTTAAAGGTTGGCCCAGTGAGAACATGACCTAGCCCAAAACTGTTTTCGCTAGAATTATGCATCGTTAAACAACTACCAATGGCCTCAATAGTATAGCATCATAACCTTCTCAAAAGGGCATAACATATGAATTGTTTTGTGTTACATAATTTTAAACATGTTTAGTGGTGCATGGTAGCAAGGACCATCACACTATCCTTCATGTAAGTGTCATATAATGCAGGGAAAAATAAGAAAACATGTTTTCTTTCTCTTAACAAAAAACAGAAGCATAAGTTTTTATCTTTAATTCATCTCTCGGAAACATGGTTGAATTGGAAAGGCCCTGTAACTTAGTTAAAAAGGTTCTCAATATGTGGTTGTAACTTCTAATCGAGTTACTAGCTAGTAAAAGAAAAAAGTGCATGCAAAGGATATATAAATCAAGACAATATTTTACGTGTACCTCATCCATAAATGTGCCCCATCCTAGTTCCACCTGCTCAGAAGGTTGCATCGCACCATAAATATTTCTAACAATGGATTGGGATCCTCTACAACTTTTGCGGTAAAAACCTACATATGATGTGTTTGGGATAGCTTTCATAAATATAAAATCAAGTTCACTGGATGTTCCGAGCTTTATGATCTAAGGCTGGTAGGGACCTTCCATCTAATGGCTTCAGAAGAAACAAGGATGACATTTAATGCGACCGAGTTTTTTTTTTTTTTCCTTTGAAGGTCAGCTAAATGCAAAGGCTTCTTTAAGTACCATGTAGGTCAGTGGGCTTGGAAAACTTTTGTGACATGTCCAACTTCAAAAAGTATGATAAAGCTACCTACCATTGAAACCGTAGAGGGTGTGGATCCTTTGTAAGCATAAATTCTCAACTTATAAAAATGAAATTGAAATTATACGTTACCTAATTTTCTTCCAGTTTGATTTATGCTCTGCTTCCCTTCTTTGAACAAGTTCTGCTTGATGAGAGCACGGATTCGCTCAGGAAGAGTGTCTATTTTCAGTTCAGACATATCGAAGAATTCGACGCTTTTGAGAAACATCATTGCTCCTTCCTCAACAATCCAGCACTCTAGAGGCAACTCACAGAGTTTCAGCAATTTCAAGCGAGGAAATCCTCTTGAAGAGCAACTCATTCTTTTACTATCATATGATTTATGCAATAAATTGAGAATCATAAGGTGTGGCAGCTCCTCTAGTGCAAAAATGGCATCTGGTCCTAACAAGGTATTCTTCAAAGTCAGCTCGACCACATTCGGTGGCAACATAGGTAGTTTCTCTATTTTCCCATCCAAATACATCTTATAGAGAGCTGAATGAAGAGAAAAGGGCTCAAATGGTGGGATTGAGTGCCCATCATATAGTACAAGCGATTGGAGGTTGCACAATTTACAAATGGAGTGGGATAGTGCATTGTGGTATGAACTTAGGTTTCCATTTATCACTAATGTTCTAAGATTGGTCAGCTTGCTTAAGCCATCTTCAATCCAGCTGCCAGCCCTTAAGCATAATGTTTGGAGGTTTTTTAAATTTTGGAGTTTTGGATGCCCATCAGTGCTAGAATAATAAGCAGATAGATGCCTTAGCTGCACCAAATTCCAAATTGCATGAGGTAAAGTGCCATCAAATGATAATTTTAGAGTTTGGAGGTTCGAGAGGTTGCCAATAGATGATGGAAGACTTTCGCCCATGATAGCTGCAATTTCTAAGTACCTTAAATGAACAAATCCCCCAACTTCTTGCTCTTTTAAAAATTCTGCACCATCTGCAACCAACACTCTTAGTAATTTGCCGCATATGTTCAATAATTTTGACAAATGAACTTTAGAGCCGGGGAAGCACAATATAGAGCGAAGGGTGGCAGTGAAATGATTCATAGTTTCATACCCATCGATGCTATGATGGAGTACCAGTCGCCTCACACTAGTTAAAGATGAACTAGAGTAATTATCAATGTCGATTGCGAAGAAACTGTTTTGTCTAGCTTCAGATATAGAGAAGTCACGTAAAAGATTGTGGATGATGCATGTCCTAATAGATCCATTAGACCTCCTGCTTGTTGCTTGAACCAGGCTCCTGCTAACCAGCTCCTCTAAGTAATCTTCTGCAATGTCTTCCATGATCTCGTTATCTTTTTGCTCAATAAAACCTTCAGCAATCCACAACCTAATTAATTTCTCTGAAGTGATTTCATAATCCACCGGGAAAATGCCAAGATATAGAAAGCATGATTTCAAATAATAAGGCAAATCCCAGTAACTCAAAGCTAATATTTTCCTACATTGTTCAAATCTTTCAGGGAGATTCCGACTTACACTGGCAAGAACTTTGGACCATTCTCTCGGGGTCGGATCTTTTCTTGACAGGAGACCTCCTAAGGCCAAAATAGCTAGAGGTAGACCTCCACATTTTGCAAAGATCTCTCTCCCTATTTCTTTCAACTCCGAAGGGGCGTCGCTTCCTGGAAAGACTGACTTGAGAAACAACTCCCAGCTATCATCATCATTGAGAAGGTGCATCTCATGGTGAAAACTTAATGGCCCAGCAATTGAAGTAATATGTTTCATGCGAGTGGTAAGCATTACTCTACTTCCGTTCCTACCATCTGGTAGTATGGAATTTAGCGTATCCCATGCTTGTGTAGACCATATATCATCAATGACCAACAGATATCTCCTATGTATCAAGTAATCATGAAGCTTTCTCTCCAAGTCCGTCACACTCAAATTTTCTATGTCCTCTCGATATGGGTTCATTGTGCTCTTCATAATGCGCATCAGAACTTCTTTCATGTCATATTGCTGAGATAAGTGAATAAATGCAAGACATTCAAAACTGCTCCTAACATGATAATCATGACATACTTTTTTGGCGAGAGTGGTTTTACCTGAACCGCCCATCCCGACTATAGAAATCACACGACGCATTCGCTCCTCATTGAGCAACTGCTCCTTCAAAGTCTCGGTTTCTTCTTGCAGACCAACTACTTCTAATTCTTCGTGAAAGGTGAGAAATTCCCTTCGTCCTTGCAAATTTTGACTCCAAGAGCCGGCCTCTCGTTTCCCTTCATTGATATGCATTATGTTAAAAGTTACCGTCATATGTGAGATGTCCTCGAACTTCTGCTTTATTCGCTCAATCTTCTTGCGGGCCTTCAGGTGAATGCTTAGCTCCTTTGTCATACAGATCAACCTTTTGGAATGCTCCAAACATCCATGTCTCCTTGGTGTAGTTTGATTGGGGATGAAGGTGTCCATAAAATCTTCAACATTATAACAAACGCCTCTAATTTCTGCCACCCAAGCATTCACTCTCTCATCTTCACTTTGTCTGGAATCGGCGTCTTTCAGATAGTATCGTATCTTTTTTAATTCTGATTCAATCCATTCGAGTTGGGGACGCACTCCATAGTAGAGTCGTTCTTCTTGAATGAGATGATCATTCAGCTTTTCTATAACATAGGAAACAACAGCCTCGATAGCCATCAGTCTCCTCTGCGATGGAGAAGAAGAAGAAGTCAAAATTTATCCATGGGCAGGTAAGAGAAAACACGTTGCTTGTGTTTCAGGCTATAAGCTTCCTTCAATTATTTCCTCACATTTTATGCTGGTCATCCCTATGTACATGTGTCTCCTGCCATTCTGCCAACGCATTCAACTTTGAGAGTGCTAGCATTAATTATTTATTTACTTGAAGTTGTTAGCATTTGCTTTTCTTATTTAAGAAAATCTCAAAAAAGCTTAAAACTTTTTGCTCATTTTTTAAAAGGTAAATGAAGATGGAAATATATTAAAAAAGTATAAAAATTTTCCACAATTCTTTAAATCAAATTATTTTCATAAATATTTCTAAGAAATGACAAAAGTGTCATTTCCTTTAGTGGCATGTTTGATTTTTATGATGATAACCATTTAATTAATCTAGTTTTGTAGTCATTTATAAACTCCTTTTCTAACCATCATTGTATAAGGTAGTTGAAGTGAGCCCCACTAGGTCATTTGAGTTATACTTAATAATTTCTCCTAAATAATTTAATAGAGAGAAAATATAAAAAATGACATAAGGGTATTTTTATTATTTATCATGTTTATATATATATATATAGAAGACTTGATTAAAAAAATTATATATTTTTATGAAATATTATAATCCTCATGTGCTTTTTTAAAAAACTGATCAAAAGTTTTGGACTTTTTGAAATTTCTTCTTCTTATTTTAAACACAAGTTGTTGACAGAATTATTTAAATAACCACCAATAGAAATATTTAAATAACCACACCAGTAAGGTGAAACATCAGTGGGGATGTGCAAGCGCACCAATTCAAATGCAATTATTTAATACGGTGCACCAGCGCAACATCACACACCAACCGACCCGAATTATTAGAATAAGCACACCTATTAGGTGGTGCAGCACTGGATAACCTATTCAAATGCAATTATTTTAACCCCTAGCCTGGACTAACCGAGGTAGACCCAGTCATTTCTAACTACATTATTTATTGGAACAAGCACTTAATTATTGGAATTCGAATCTTTCAAGTTTTTAACTTGGAAAAATCCGCATGTGAAAAAATGCCTATAATTTAAAAAAAATTATAATTTTTTATATATTCCCCCACCTACATTAAAAGAAAAAAAACTTTTTCAAAATTATAGGCATTTTTTCACATGCGGCTCTCCTAAGAATTTGTTTTCAACATAGCAGCTACCCAAGGAAGGAGTTCAGGGACTACCCCACCTGGGGGAAGTTTATTGTGAATAAATGGGATTTCATTTGGTGGGCCGTGGGCTCAGGGGCGGCGCTACATGTATGTGAGTGGGGTCCGATATTTGAAAAATTATTATAAAAAAAAAACTTTAATGGATTGAACTTATGGAAGATTTTGACCCCACTCAATGCCTAAGTTAATAGGCCATCTATCTACGAAAATTTTTTTTTATGGAAAATAAAATCTTTTGTTGACCCCACTGACTCGAATTTTTGGAGCCGCCACTGCGTGGGCCTACTGTTTTGTAACACACTTTCTCTCGGTTAAAGCATTGGGATATCCGGACTCTAATTATTATAGAGAGCTGCTAATATCACATACAAAGCGCTTCTCTTATCTCTAAACTTTTTTGATGGGTTGACCTAAATGACTCAAAGTAACGAGGATGAAACTGTTACCCACTTACGGCGGCGTTGTGAAGATCGTAACATATAATTTCCCAGATTCCTATAATTTGCCACATTGGAGGCTATGCGATGACTGTTTTCTATGACTAGCAATCACAACAACGGGTAGACACACACACACACACACAAAAAAAAACGCTAAATCGATTCGGACTGATCCGAATCGGGCGGTTTGGATCGTTTTCGTAGATAGGTTCGATCACGGTTCGAATTTCTTTTAAATCGCTCGGTTCAGTTTGAAGGTGTGTGTGGTTAGGCACTCAAACCAAACCGAATCGAACTTAGCCAATTATATAAATTTTTTTTTTATAAAATCTATAAAGGAATATGAAGAATTACTTGAAGAATACTCAAACCCTCATTCTGTTACTTGAAGTCCAACGTCTCTCACCAATTAAACTGCCAATTTTTTGTGAAAAAAAAAGTGAAAATAAAATAAAAAATAAAAAGCATAACCGAACCGAACAGAAATGATTCCTTTTGGTTCTGTTTGGTTTGAGCACATGAGCGGTTCAGTTCGGTTTAGGAAAATAGAAAACCGATGGATTCGGTTTGGTTGATGCTTTCCCTTCTAAACCTATCCGAACCGCCCATGTACACCCCTAATCACAACCTATAATGCTATTCCTTAGGGTTAGTTGGTGATCCTTGTAATTGGTTGGTAGATAGAGTATGAGTGATGATAAAAAAGACGATAGAGGGCTTCAAGTTATGATGTAAATGCATTTCCGATTCTCCGATTACCCGAAGGTTCCGACCCATTAAAAATCGGGTTTTGGTCCTTATTTAGGTCTCGATAAGTTAATGGGTCCTGTCATGACCCGATTTTTCGATTACCCGAAGGTTCCGACCCGTTTACAGCCAGGGTCCCCAGATTTAATGCGTGACTTCACAGGATAATCGGGAAATTCCGGGATTATAGGTCCGCAGTGAAGTCCAATTTAAAACTTTTTCATCAATATCAACAAGAATAGTGCGGAAGTAAATATAGAATAACGGAAGCAAACCATAAAATCTCATAGTAACACGAACCATGTGCCAGATAACAGCACGGCATACTCCAAGCTAATCTCAAAGTATGAAATAAGATGAGTTTATATAATCCAAATATAGAACCCAATCGTCACACAAATCACACTCGAAACCCAAAATAGAAGTCACTTAACCCTCGGTAGGCACTCTATCATCGAGCACTACCACAAGGTCGCCCGGACCCCACCCTTACTCATCAGTTAATGGTGCCTCAAAGAACGCCTCACCCTCGGGAGCAATGGGGGTGGTGTCAATACCTAAACACTAAATAATGGGTCAAACCCAAAAGGACACGGTAGCACAGTATACTAATAACATAGTATGGATGCATCAAAAGGGAATAAAGATAGTAATGAGCTAGATCAACGGAGTAACAATGATAATAATGTTAGGCAAATCGTGCAATTCATAAGCAACATAAATCAATATGAAGGAGTATGCTAATCCATCCACGCATCGACACTGGTCAGTACCGCAGGATATTATGACGATGTCCTCTCGTACTACCTTCTAGTTGCAGTGAGAAAATACATAGCATCATATTCCGACCGTATTGTATTGTTGGAGTCTCCCGGATGTATAATGATATCATGTAGTGTCGTGTGATACCTTAGTAGCGTACGTCCACCTTATCCAGCTCATCATGATGGCCTTACATATAAAATAACTCCTACCAAGGGTGATCAAAGTCATGTAAGCTTGTCAATTTGACCCTAAGACAAGGGGCCTAACCCGGCCAGACTCGACCCTAAAAAGGCCCTTAAAATGAGGGCTTTTGTTTTTGAGGAAAAGCCCTAGGGCCGGGCTTGGACAAATTTTTACGGGCCTAGAAATTTGAGGGCCTGGCTTGGCCAGTACTAGCTTGGCTTGACCTTGGCCCTAGCCCTCCAACTTTTCTTTATTTTATATAATATATATTTATATATATACTAAAATGCCTTTATATCAATCACCTAGCACTTATAAAAAATGGGGATACCAAGGTAATTTCATATCCTCGTATCCATTACAAAATGCCCTGAAAACCAATACACACATACTTAATTCATTTCTTCTCTATTTAATTATAAAAGTTATGCATTATACGTAATATATAAGCAATAAGTGTTGTATGGTAGCTCTCTATCCCTTTCTTCTAGTTTTATTATTTCTCATCTAGATTATTTTTATATATTATTGCTAGTGCAAAAGGGGGTCTGCTCCTGTTAATATCGATAAACTTTTTTTTTAATAGAGTGACTTGGGATGTGAACCAGTTTATAAATTTAGTTTGTATGTGCATGGAACTTCAAGGAGATAGAAAGGTCCAAATATCCTTTTAATTAAATAATTATAACTCCAGATCTCCTAAAATCTAAAATAACAGTGATTATTTCATGTGCATTTATTTTTGTAATAGAAATCCAAGAACACTTAATAGTCATATCAGCTTATATGTTGGAATGATTTGGTATATGAAAATCTTTGTGAAAGGTGTAAGATAGAACAAACTCTTTAACCATCTTCCTTCTTTGACATAAAAAAAAAAAAAAAAGTGTACGCCTATCACCCAAGTCACTAAAGCATGTAGGATTTTATTAGATAAAAGAAAGTTTTTAGAGACAGCTTTTATTCTCTAAACACTTTCGTAGTGATCCCTTCGCGGTAAAGGTTAGATAAGAGAGCACTCGATTGACACTCGATATTTGGTACCGTTGTAAAAAGAATAATGATTTTCTCATTTTGAGGCCATGGGCCCTATCCTGGCCCGGCCCTTGCCCCTGATGGTAGGGTAAGAGCCAAAGTAGTACAGGCCCTCCTTGGGCTTTGGCCTGCTAGGACCCGAGCCTACATATATTGAGGGCAAGGTAAGGACAACCCTAGGCCCGGCCCGGCCCTTTGACACCGCTAGTGCCAAGGCTAAACTAAAATCAATCGAGTGGATGGTTAAGCTAATTCTAAGGAGCCGCATAATTAGGTCAAGGGTTTGGCTAGGATACCCTTGCATGAGCAAGGTTTCACATGTCCATACAAGGTCAGGTATTCGAGTCCAGTCAATGTTCTTATCATATCTCATATATAGTCCATCATCATATTTGTATCCATCTCCATATCCATATCCTTACTCATTTTCATAAACAATTATCATAAATACATTCATATCAGGTACCTATACAATCCATCCCTTCCTTAGGCCATATGATAGCCAGTCTAGCCATAGACACAAGTCAAGTGCTCTCCGTTCACATCCAAGATCATCTCTAGGTCATCCCTAGGTAAAAGGCCTTCCATTATCATTTATTAAACATGATTAACAATAATATAACAGCCACTATAATCAAGGAAGAGAGCATATAATCATGTGATAGCAAGAATCAATCAATGAAAGATAGCATCAAGTAGTCCCACTTAGGTCAATGACCCATTTCAGGTCCAAGGTCCCACTTCACCCAATTCCATCATTAAAGGTAGTCTTAAATGCTAAGAGTGTGCATTTGGTGCTATGAAGTTACAGGACATCCAAGATTGCTTTTAAGTACCGAATCGGATTCCATTGTGAGGGTTTAGGGTTCGAGATCTCTAGATTGGTCCACTCAATCAATCAGACCAAAAGTGTGCAAAAAATAATAATCTACGCAGCGGAAATAAAATCACAAGCACACACCACAAGGACACCAAATTTAAAGTGAAAAATCCAAACCGGATAAAAAACCACCAATCCGTACTGGATCTAATCAAACACTATAAATCTCGCAATTACAAGAAACTCATATTTCTTCCATAGATATCCCCTATCTAAAGATTGAAGTTACCTTGTGTCGCATCACGCTTCAACGTCATCACACCGTTGATTGCAACAGATCCAACGCTTGACTCCTCAAATCTTTTATGCAAGAAGATGATCTTCTACAAGGGATGCAGAAGAACTTGACTCTCTAGAGTACTTGGCAGCACAACTCTTCAAAAATTTCTAGAGAAAATTTCTCTCAATTAAATCACTAATTCAGAATTTGAGAGATGATTTCTTGTCTCTTGGGTTGTGAGAAACACCTAATATATAGCCCATAATTCGTGCTTAAGACTCCTTATTATAATCCTCTTAGAAAAGAAGTCCATCTCAAACTTTATCACAGAGTCCGGATCCAACTGGGCTCCAGCGCATACCCTCGCTATAGCGAGGATCCTCTTGCACGTTTTTTATGTTATGCAGCCTTTGTTGACTTTTCTACCTGTCATCAGCTTTTATTCTAACATATTGCATAGCCTTAGACCCTACTTTGGGTGGCCACATGGGCCAATGAAGGTTAAGCTTAACCATTGACTCGTGTTTGACACATCAATAGGGGTCCACATGAAAGGTCAATGAGCCCAGGAACAGTTAAGAGTATAGAGCGGGCCTAGCTCCACTCGAGCGGGTCTCTAAGGGAGTCCCCTCGCTCGAGCGAACTAAAGCTTGTTCGAGCGAGCACTCTCTGGAGCATCCACTCGTTCAAGAAAGTTTGTTCGCTCGAGCTATCTGAAGCTTGCTAAAGTTAACAACCAATCCTTGGTTTCCAGTGAACTTCCCAGCCGCTCAAGCGACCAGATGCTCGCTCGAGCAGAAGTTCCATAATCTATTTCCCGTTTCCGGCTTCTTTTTCCCCTTTCAGAACACATCAATCCCACTCCAAACATCACAAAACCAACTTCAGTCGTACAAACTCCATCGTCCACCACGAAATCCAACATCCATGGGCCATTGATCTTTCAAATGGGAGATCCCATCCATCAATGACTATCAAACCATAAACAAGAGGTTAAAAAGATAGATCTACACATCAAAACATCCATAGAATAGAAATTGACAGAATTAAAAAAGGGAAGCACATGTATTCTATACTAGAAGGTATGTTGAACTTGCCTTTGGTCTCCAATAGAGGTGTCCATTTGATCTTCAAGATCCAAGCTCAAATTCCCAATTCCAAGCTTCTAAGCTCTCTGATTCTCATAACAATTCCAAAACTCAGATCCACAACTCTTACACTCAAATCCTAGGTGAGAAATTCCATAAGAGAAGGGAGTCTTAATATTGGAAAAAGAATATTTATATGGAATGGAGATAACCCTTTTTTTGTAGAGAAGAAGATCTTGGAGAGAGAATAGGTCTTTTAGCTTAGAGATGGTTGTAACTTGGAGAGGTCCTTGCTCTTTTGATGGTAGAAACCCAAGATCTAGGAATTCTTTTAGAGAGTTGTGGAGGAAAATGGAAAGAGAAGGGAGAGAAGAAGAGAGAAATGAGAGAGAAGAGAAAGCGATCGTTGGAATGGGATGGGGTAGTTTTTATAGTCTTTGGTTTGATGTGAATGTCCAAAAAGCCCAGACTTAATTGATTGGTTTGTGAAGAAATTAAAGGGTACGTATTTTAGGTCTAGTTGTACAAATCTCCATGAGAGACCCCTCATATTCTTATAATTTAGTTCTAAGGGCCTCTAACTAACTGACAAACTCTAAGAAGTCCAACTAAACCCCTATCAAGCTATAAAATCTTGAAAGACTCTTAATCTTATAAAATAGGCCTAATCCTTAGGAAAAGACTACACTACCCTGACTAACCCCTATAATTAGCATAAATAGGTATAATTAGGTATACTTAGCATATAATTAAGCTACTGAAAGGGCGGGGCCTCACAGGTCCGGTTCTGGATCCTTTTTTGGGACCCAGGACCTAAATGGGTCCAGTTTTGGATCCAAATTGGTTCAGACCTAGGACCCGACCCATAAGATTATATAAATACTTTATATTTTTTGAGAACCAAGCCAATCCTCCATTCTCCATTCGTTAGGGTTTATTCTCAAACTTACCACTTCATCTCCTAGAGTCTAGAGAGGACTATTGCCGCCCAATCTCATTTGAATAGACTCTTAATTTCCTCTCCCACGTCTGATTTCATTTTCTAGGGTTTAAGTTTTAGAAAGACTGTTCTTATTTATCTCCTTTAAGGGTACTAAGCCCTAGAAATAATACCAGGTCTTCAGAGAAGTGTGGTTTTTATCTTACCTCTTGAAAGACTTTTTTTTCCCTGTTTTTAAGAAAGAGGAGGGAAGTGTGTTTTGTAGTCTCGAGGCCTTTAGTACTAGTTTTGATGGTTTTATAAACAGAAATCTTAGCAGAAGCATTTCAAGATCCATTTCTCATATGGGTTTAAGTAAAGGGTGTTTCTTGTTGGTTTTCGACTTTTTCTAATGTTTTAGTCAAACTTAGAAGGGGTTTTTGCATTCAAGGCTCCCAAAATCAAAAGAGTTTGTTTTATAGCGATTTCAGTCAAGTTCTGCTTGTTTTGATATTCAACATGATTTGCTGTTAAGCTAACGAATGGGTCTGTTCAGTGTCTCTGTAGTTGCATTTCTTCATACTATACCCGGAACCGAACCCAGACCTACCCAATAAACAATTCCCGTTCCGGAGCCAGTTTCTTGGTTCCGAACCAGGTCTGGGTCCACCTCAATAACAGTTCTGGGTCCGGGTCCGCCATGGACCCACACCGGAACTGGCCCGTTTACAACCCTAATAGTGAGGAATAGAGAGAGATAAATGAGGCGACAAGAGAGGAACTTCCTAGAAACAAAGAAGCCCTAGAAATGGTTTTTCAATGAGAGCGTTTAAGGGTTTAGAAAGGTTTGTAAATAGCTCAATGGGTAGGAATATGCATAGATCCGAAACTAGATCAAAGTTTTTGCCAGATCCAAGAATAAGTTTCTGATTCGATTTCTAATAATAGAGACGTAAACTAGGCTCCAAGTCTATTATATTTAGAATCGGATACTTTGGATACTCAATAATCGGATACCCATTTGTAACCCTACGTAGGAATTGAAAGAGAAGGCTCTCATAGTCCCATGTGCAAAGAAATTGTATCAACTTTAGCCCTTGAAACCCCACAAATCATACTAAAATCGTCACTTCCATCCTCATAAAAATGCATTCACAGGGTTTGAGCTTTGGAGTTCAAAATCATTGCATGGTGATTCAATATCATGTATCTTCTTCGTCATAACAATGAATGATTCGTAATTTAAGTCAATCATTTGCATCCACATGTCTTGCTTTGTGAATATAAGAACAGATATAAATTGATAAACGTGCGTGTGAATATATATATATATAAAGAGGGAGAGCAAGGCTCTCATAAGCTACAGCTTAGGTTGTTCTAGGCTGAAGCATTGCTGGTCCCAAAAATCAAAGTGAAATTGAAAATCCAGTACTGATTGGATTTATCTTGATTTTGGAGACGATGATTTGAGGAAGTTTATGATGGAGATGATTTTGCAGACGAGTACTTCAGCTTAGGATAACATAAGATGCATCTTAGGAGAGCCCCACTAATATATATATATATATAATATTTTATAGGGCAGCGCTATACAGCGTCTAAACAATTTTTAGGAGAAAACGCCCCTCCTAGTTGGGACCACTGGAATGCATGATCATTATGGAAATCCATTGGATGGAAAGATCCATGTGAGGTCTACCTATATGCAAAATCTTGAGTCCATAAGATCATCCTAACTTTTTGATCCATGACCCTAAAATTAAATAGTTTAGATGCATCATTTTATCATGATTTCAATCCAACGGTGAAGAAAAGTTGAATGAGTGTCAAATTTGGACATGTGACTATTCATAATGGGGTAGTGTGTGTGAAAAGACTAGATTGACTCAATATATGCCCCGTGACTAAAGAAAAGAGGGGGTGAAAAAATGGGCATTTTTAAAGTGGAAATATATATACACACACATATATAATCATTTTTAAACGCTCCACTTTAATAATGCCCCTTTTTGCGCCCTTCTTTTTTTTTTTTTTTTGTCATTGGGCCCATATTGTGTCAATCAAGTCTTTTCACACATTCTAAACCCCAATGAATAGTCAATCACAAGTCTAAGTTTGACATTCATCCAATTTTTCCTCACCGTTGTATTGAAATCATATATAATAAAATGATGCCTATAGATCTAAAGGTTAGGATGATCTTATGGGCTCAAGATTTTGCATGCAGGTACGTCTCATATGGATCTTTTCATCCAATAAACTTTCATGATCATCATGTATCCTATTGGACCAAACTAGGATAGGCATTTTTTAGAAAAAAATGATCGGGCGCTGTGTAGCCTCCCCTATATATATATGATGAATATTCATGTGCATCCATCCCTCATCATAGGGTGAGGGATGCTTACATGTCTTTCCCTATTTACACATAAACACTCATCTTCTGTATATGACTTTTCCTCTTTTTCATGTAAATATTTTCAATTAAATAAGTGTCCCTCACTCTATGATGAGGGATGAATGCATATGAACATTCCTTATATATATTTGTGTGTGTGCGCATGCGCCCTCTCGCGGATCTTTATGAATTACTTTCCCTCTAATCAATCCAGGTTTCCTATAAAGGCAACGTTTTTTAGAATGTCACCATTGTCATTTGTCGGTCGTAATATTATGATGGGAACTACATTAAACCTAACCTGCTTCCTTCCTCTTTTCTTCCATTTTTGTTTTCATTCTCGTTTCTTCCTTCCTTTTCTCTCTTCTCCTTTCTCTTGGACAATAATATCCTACCATCCTATTTTATTCTCTTCCAATCACTCACCGCTCTAGCCATCATGTCCCTCTCCTGTATAGTCGATCTCACCAGCTTCCCATTCTCTAAAATGAATTAAGTGTTTTTTTTTTTTTTTGGCATTTGGTCATGTTTAACGTGCATAAAAATTCTTTCACCTTTTATGTATCAACCCATGATATCATAAGAGAAAGCAATATTATCATTGCTTTTATGAGTAAACATAATTCACAGCGACTTTTATGAAAGAAAAATGTTCGACGTTTGACTCTACAATGAATTTTTTTAAAAGATAAAAAAAAATTAAAAAGTTGACAGTTAGTCATCAATCAATAGAACCAAACATACAAAAAAACCTTGGATTTTATCAGTAACTTCAACATATACTACATTTTTATTTTTAGGTATTTATTCATTTCATTACATTCAACCTACACATTCATTTCGCGGTTTATTGAATGAATGTGAAGAATGAATTCTCCAGTTACGAGGTCAGCACAAGAGGGAGAAGGGGACGCTAGTGGATCAATTACAACGGTGGGGAACACGATGAATGGTGAGTGGGTTGAGGAGAATTAAGAGGGTCGGGTCTTAATTACTTGCACTGAGAAAGGTAGATAGAAGAATGAAAATAGAAAAAAGAAAAAAGAAAAAAGAGGGAATCAAACGGATTAGGTCTAGTTAAATCCCATGATATTATGACCTATGATATCATTGCTTAACAGTTTTGACAGATAAACGAAAAGAAGGGACCTAAGTCAAACGACTCTAGTAACATTTTCAAAAATGCTATCATTAACGCGTAGAAAAGAGGATTAAAGAGAAGTAATTCTTAAAAATCCCATCCATTTGACGGAAATGTTGTCACATACATCCGTAAACATTTTTACATAAAACACAACAATACATTCAATGGCCAAAAGATCTACGCTTGATATAATTAAACACAGTAAAAAAGGCTTGAAGAATACCGAATAAAAGGATAAGAGTTCCAACTACAAGGGAAGTAACTTCCCATGGATTGCTGCAATGCTCTCGCTTCAATTTCGCCAGCCACTTGTTCGTCTTCTTTTTGCAGTATTTATCCGCTTCTGTATAAACCTGCACCAGTCCCGAAGTAAGATATTCAAAAGTTCCATTGGTTAACTGGTTGAAAACTTTGACAACTTCTTCATCGCTGCCAAGTGCATGTTCGATAATGCCTTTCTCTCGGAGAAGTATGACATCCTCAGATGTGTTTATGATGTAAACCATGAATTGAGCAAAGGCTGTGAACCGAGGCTCTATGCTAGGGTGGAACTTCTCAAAGGCGATGAGGTTTCTATATTGAGAAATGGTAAATGCGTCTATGACCAAAGGTGTGATGTTCATTTCTCCATCTTCGAACGTTACATCTATAACTTTGTCAATCACCTTCTCATCCTTGAACTCGATTCCCACTTTTTCAAGAAAACTGGCAGTATGAATGGTCCGTATTTCTGACACTATGGGTTGATTAGCTCTTTTGCTCTCGTCATAGAAAAGATATGCGTGATAAAAATGGAGCAAATGTTGGAATTCCCTTGTTCTTAACATAGAGACACTGAGTCTCGTCGTTTTGCCACCGACGAGTATGCAAAATTCTAGGGCATGATCTAGGAACACCTTTTTCTCTTCTTCCTTTTTGACCAAGGCATATATATGGGTGAGAACAAGGAGAGGAAGCTGATTTTCTAACAAGAGCAGGTCATTATTTATTTGGCGCTTCATCCAAGTGTACTGTGAAGGCCGACGAAAGTAATCAACGATGAAACATCCGTCCAGGAGCATCATTTCCATGAAGTCCTTGCTTTCGAGATGGATGTTACCTGAGTATAAACTTCTCGCTTTGTTCTCCAGGGACTTAAGTACATCAAAGCACTTATTTAGAATTTCTTTTCTCCGGTCGAGGTTTAGTTGACTTACTTTACTCTGGTCGGGCCTTAGTTCACTTTCGTTGCTCGAGTTGAGGATATCTCTCAAACACTCCCATTTACGCTCTTCCATGGACTCGAGTCTGGCGTTGCCCCGATGATAAGGACCAATAGAGATGAGACATGGCTCATAGGCTTCATTTATAACTGTACGAAATCCTTCCGGGACTCTGTGGATGCAGCTGGTCTCGGTGTTTGCTTTTCTAGAGAGAGTGTTTTCTTCCAGCCTCGCTTCAATGAATTTCACCCATATACCTTTTTCTTCATCAATACTATGACCATGACCATGACCATGACCTTGACTTCCACTGCCTATCCCCATTTCTACATCCTCGATCACTTGTTTGGAGGTAGAAGCTTGACTTCCATTGACTATATCCATTTTTACGGAAACAGAACCCCTCTTTTGTCCAAAGGGGGGAGCCCTGTTTGGAAGAATCAGGGGCCACCACATGCGGGGGCCGAGGGTGGGCGGAGGAAAGAGAACCTGTTTGGATGAAACACGGGATTTGGATCCCATTTTTATATCCTCAAATCCTTGTTTGGAAGTAGAAGCTTGACTTCCATTGAACAAGGGAGCCGTGTCTGGACGAATCAGGGGGCGTTGTGTAAGGTGGTGGGGGAGGGGCGGAGGCTTTCCTCCACCCCTCCTCCGCCCCTCCTCAACCTCCTGTTTCGTCCCGACAAGGCTCCCCTGTTGGAACGAAACAGGGGATCCGGTTCCCATTTCTACATCCTCGATCCCTTGTTCGGAGGTAAAAGCTTGACTTCCACTGACTATCCCCATTTTTACATCCTCGAACCTTTGTTTGGAAGTAGAAGCTTGACTTCCACTAACTATCCCCATTTCTACATCCTTTTGTTTGCCAGTAGAAGCCTCGTCCGCCTTAGTCATTGTGGCCGTTGTAGCCTCTATCAATTCTTTTTGCAGGGGCCTTAGGAGAGAAATGGTTGAAACCAACGGCCACTGTATGACAAAAGTAGCCCCTCCTGAAACATATACCAGGCATATATACTTGTATATTAATGTATGTGTAAGCATATGTATTTATATTGAAGAGATACTTGAGTGAAGAAGATATTGGGAATGTTTGCCAATTCTTACCTTGCCTTTTTGGTACCAGAGCATGAAAGAATGCAACAATCAGATCCGAAATCCTATTTCCATTGTGATGTTGGGAAGCTCGTGGATCCGATCTGCTGTAGAATATAATGAAATCCAAACACAGGCAAACGAATATTGTGAATCATTCTAACAAATCGGCACTCCAGATATTTTCAAATTGGAAGAAGCTGTCCCTCCCACCTGAAACATATACCAGGCATACTTGTATATTAATGTGTAGGTAAGCTAATGTATTTATATTGAAGAGAAACATGAGTGAAGGAGATGGGAATGTTTATCATTTCCTACCTTGCCTTCATGGTATAGAGGATGAAAGAATGCGGCAATCAGATCCGAAGTCCTATTTCCATTGTGATGTGTGGAAGCTCGTTGATCAGGTCTGCTGTTGAATCTGATTAAATCCAAACACAGGTAAACAAATATCATTCATTTTACATTGCTGCCACTGGACACTACTTCCACTACTTGCAGTAGCTTGCCGTCGGTTCCCACCGCCTTTCAGCTGCTACAACCCAAATCACCATCCTGCCTCCAGTTGTTGCCTTTCTGCAACCATTTTAAAAAGCTTAGGGTGCTTTTGTTTGCATGAAGTTGAATATATGCAAATTCATAATTAAATGGGTTGCATCTTGCAATAGCCAATTATCCACAATTATATCTACACTAAAGCAGAACATTTTTTTTCTTCCAATTTTGACATTTTTATGGCCCACTTACTCAATTATTTCCCCCCTGCATTTCAAATCCCATCTATCAATTGATTACTTTTGAGAATGGCTCCTTTCCCGAGTGGTAAAGAGGGGCAGTTCTCTAGCTGCCAGGGTTTGAAGTTTGAACCCTGGGTCCGACACTTCTTTCCATATATTTATGGGCTCCCTTCCCACTTATGTGGGCTCTTTTTCCATATGTGTGAGCTCCTTCCTCACATGAGTGGACAGTCTTTCCATGTGTCCGGCCTTTCTCTTGGGACCCACCCAAAAAATATTGTTACTTTTCAATATATTTCTCATATCTTCTATTACCTATACATTCCAAATAAAATACATAGGATCATATGTTTCTCTCAACTAATCTAATATAATCAAGATTCATAGAAATGAGATTGAAATCCTTAAAATCTAACGCTTTTCTAAGATGAAATTGTCATTTCTCTCAACTGATCATAATCATAGAATCCCGAATTGAGTTTTTTTTTTTTTTTTATTATGTTTTTTATATTCTCTTCAATTGATTACAAAACCTGATGCGGTTTGTGTTTTTTCCTTCATTTCTCATTAATCATTCCATCTGATTTTTTGTCAATGTGATTTTTTCCTTGAATGAATCTTTTTCCCCTGGTTTTCCTTTGAGTTTATTAGTTTTCAAGGTTTATATTTTACAAATGCATGCATGTTCATTTATGTATGAGAATATTCTCAGTGTGTTAGTATGCATTTAAATGTTTTGATATACACACGTGTGGGGGACGGGGTGATGGTCATGTGATGACGGTCCTTACCATTTTACGATGTTGACCACCGAGTGAGGCCCACCTCATGATCCAACCAAATGAACCAAACATACACAACCCCCTATATATAGTCAATGATCTCATGGATTTATAGTGGATTCAAATGGAATCAACCCTTCAATAGAGAGTTAACTTTCGTTGTTTTATATAAAGCTCTTAAACTTGTGGACCCCCCCCCCCCTCCGGCAATCTGTGGTGTCCTAAGGTGACACCACTCAGTGGTTTGTACCGTAAGACAATAACAATCCTTACAATATTACAATACACACACTTAGTGGGGCCATCTTATAACACACACACACACACCCACACCCACCCACCCCCCCCCCCCCCCCCCCCCCCCCAAGTTAACAATTCCACTGATCCAATGTATTTGACCGTTGGATTGAAGGTCGATTTTTATTGTTTTATATAAAGTTTTTAAACTTGTGGACAACGGAAGAATGAGTTAGTGGCATTAGATTGACTTTAGATTTTATATCAAAGTTGGCCCATGGGGATCTTTCGATCCTCTCCATCCCAAGATTTGTGGGGTCTTAAGTGGGCCACACTAGGTGGTATGTATTGTAAAATGGTAAAGACCGTCCATTACTCATATGTGTGTCTGTGTTTTTTTTTTTTTTTTTCCCTGGGCCTTTTGAAAGATTCGAGGATTTTTAATATGACAATGACAAAGACTTACAAGTCAAGTCTTTCCTATTTAGCCTAGGGTCGGGGCTTGGGAATTGGGAGGGACCATCTCTGACATATTAATTGTGTTTACAAAAGGATATAACTCGTTTCTCTATCGAAAGATCCAATTGAGGATGAGTTGGGTAATCTCTATGCTTGGGTCTCGCCTACCTAGCTACCAAACCCGGGGCACACAACAAGAAAAAAAAAAAAAAAGACTATAGATTCGTTTATGGCTTTTATTTTTCCTCTTCTTCTAATCATCCTAATGGGCAGATTCTTTCTGAGTTCTGGAAAGATCAAGCTCCAAGCCTCTAACACTACCAAGGTAAAGTATGACAAGAGTTAAATGTCCAGTTAAAAATGTGTTTTTTGGAAGCACCATCCCAATTCCCATGTTAGTAGATGGATTAAGTTGACCTTTTGGACAAAGTTGACTTGAGTTTTTTTAAAGGGGCATTCGGCGACGGGTCCTAAATATTTCATTTTATTGCCTTAGGTCCATAAAAAAAATTTATAGAGCCAAAGGTCCCTCACACACTTTTTCATACCTAAAATGTCTAATTTACCATTTCTTTAGATCATATCCCATGATTGGTGGAATGTCCCATTAATAATAGTCAACCACCATTTAATTAGCCATGATTAATAGAATCCCCAGATTTTCAAATAAATTCTAAAAACACACAAATAAATTTTAAAATAATAAAAATAAATTCTAAAAAATGAAATAAATTTGAAAAATGCAATAAGTTTAAAAAAAAGCAATATATAATCAGATAATGCAAATAAATTTCAAAATATCCAAATAAATTTCAGAAAATATAAATAAATTTAAAAAGACTCAAATAAATCTCAAAAGATCCAAAGAAAATTTCAAAAAATGTAAATAAATTTCAAATAACGAAAATAAATTTTAAAAAATGTAATAATTTTAAAAAACACAATAACTTTGAAAAGATACAAATAAATTTCAAAAGATGTAAATAAATTTAAAAAACGCATATAGATTTCAAGAAACGTGAATAAATTTGCTAAAAAACTCAGATAAATTTACCAAAAATACAAAAAAATATGACAGGAAACAGATAAATATGAACAAAACTCAGATAAATTTATCAACAACTCAGATAAATTTTGAAAAAAACTCAGATAAATTTACCAAAAACACAAAGAAATATGACGGAAAACAGATAAATTTGAACAATACTCAGATAAATTTGACAAAAATTCAGATAAATTTGAACAAAACTCAGATAAATTTGACAGAAGCTAAGATAAATTTGACAAAAGAGATAAACAGAGCCAAAAGCGATCACTGGGGAGATGTCAGTCCTCCACGAAATTCGACAAAAGACAAAAACAGAGCCAAAAGACACTGCTGCCAGTAAAGGTCCTCTTCCTCTCTGGTCAAGGCAGCCCTGCTGCTTTCCTTCTCTGGTGATTGCTCAGGATCGTCGAATACGTTCGGCAACGATTGAAAAACTACAGCGGCGGCTACAACGGACCCGCAGGCCTTCTTCCTTCTCAATCGATCCAATCCCCATCAGAACCGAATCAAACCCATCAGCACATGTAAAAAATCTATCCCTCTTTTTTTTTTCTTTTTTCTCTTTCTTCTCCTGCTTCCTTTCATCACTAATGACAGCATCAGTTTCTCTCTCTCCTCTCCTGTTTATTTTTCTTCTTCTTACAAGATCTCAGCTTCCTTGAAGATGACGATGAATCTGCAACTTCCAGCAAGAACTCGTTCTCAGATCTAGATCACGGAAGCACTGGCGATAAGTGCCTTCTCCGGCTACAACAACTCCCAAATTAGGGACGACAAAATTCACCGACGGCAGCGCTGCTACGTCTTCTTCTTTAGCAATAGGTGAATCCGGATCCTCTGTAATTTGGGTCTTCTCCTTCTCCGACGAAGATGGCAAAGGGCGGCAGCTGCTTCAAATCACAAAATCGGCCTGAAAACGACCCAACGCAGGGTCTTCTTCTTCTTCAAATCTGTTCTGCATGTAGAACAGTAACTGGCAGCGCCGCTGCTTCTTTCCGGCGAGAGCGGCGTCACAACGGCTGGCTTACGCAGAAACGGCGTGTGGGGTCATCTCTGGCAACTGGTACGCCGCTTCTTCTTTCCGACGAGAACGGCGTCACGACGGCTGGCTTACGCAAAGACGACGTGTGGGGTCGTCTCCGGTCTGCGCGACAATGTGCAGCGCTGCAACCCGGATCCTCTGCGTCTTTCTACTGCAGCAGGCAACAACTCAAAAACAGAGTGTGCTCCTTCCTCGGCAACGATCAAACCAAAGCCCATAACAGAGATGGGAGTTCTCTATTTCGTCTTCTCTGTGATGATTTGCAGAGGAGGTGTTTGGGGTCGGATTTGTAGAGATTGGGGAAGTCTGGATGGCTGGATTCTGGATGGCTGGATGGAGGATTTGCAGAGGAGGCTACATCGCATTCATTTCTGAAGAGAAGCTTGGATGGCTGGATGGAGGATGATGGGCACAGTGATGGTGGGTTCTGTCACGACCCGGTCCCGAGATTTGATTAGCTCGGACAAACCCCGAGTCGCGAATGCATACTTACTCCCGTAAATTCTAAATTAACAAAAGCTAAAACGACATTTACAAGGAATCACAACAAAACCTGTCAACTGTATAAAATTGCGGAAGATATATATTAACGAAAACATAATATACAAGTCCTTTACAAAAATGCAAAGTCCAATGTACAAGTTCAGTTCTATGTTCACTAAGGAAGTCAACCACCGTATACTTAATATAATACGGGGACTTCTAATTACATTCCAAAATGATTTACAAAATATAATTTTAACTGGTTTCCAAAAGTATTCCATTCGCACTCCGGAATCAAATCCACTCGATTAAACCTCCTGGGGGTATCGGGCGGGCATTCTCCGCTGGCGGCGTGGCCGCTGCGGATCAGCACGGGCATCTGGGCCTGAGACATTCATCAATAATATCATGAACACGACAGTTCAACAAGTATACAATTCTATGATAGTCGAATTTATCAAGAATGAGAATCTGTCATTTCTTGACTTAACAGTTCCATATAGTTCAATATGAACGACAACAGTATGTACACAATGTGGCAAGTAATATCAGTAAATTGATATCTACTAAGACATTCATTTACAACAATATTTAATTTCTATTACATGACTTGTGTCCTTTTCAGGGTCGAACAGCGCACCATTCAATGACTCAGGTCTTAAGGATTAATGACTTGTCAAATGGGTGGAACTTGTCAGTATCTTGATCAGAGATCACTAACTGTCCACGAGGCTCCGGAATGCCCCAAACATCTGCTGCAGCATGATTTATCAATTCATTCCAATTCAATTCAATTCCATTCGTTGTTACTTTTAGTAACTTTCTATTTCTTTTCATTTATTCCATTCATATACAGTACATTATGTCAGTGTAGTTCACTCATGAGATGAGGACCATAATGATGTGGAAGTTAATCAATTCTAGTCAGACTTCTAAGCCAAACAAATGAGTGAAATATTCATTTTCTAATACACGTACTATTTTTGATGAATATTATTTTAATCATGTATTCAGGAAATTGAGTTTACACATATGAATGCTTAGACATTATCAAAATTCAGCCTTTATACATTAGGCTTCAAAACAGACAAATTAACCTCACTTCTGCATTTCTGTACAGTGTCTGTCAACTTGTCGATCGACCTATCAGTCGACCGACAGCTGCAGGTCGGCTGACCGACGATGTGTCGGTCAGACTGAATCAATCCTTCAGGTCGTCGGTCGACCGTCGGTCAGAATTCCAGAGAGCTGGAATTCCACTTCATTTTCTGACATGTGTTGTCGGTCAGTTCATCGGTCGACCGACCATGCGTCGGTCAGAATTCCAGAGAGTTGGAATTCACTGAAAATAGGTTCCAAACCTGTCGGTCAGCTAGTCGGTCGACCGACCAGAAGCTCAGTTTCAAGCTTCAGAATTTCTGAAGCTAATTGTTGCAACTTGGAGCCAAATGAGTTTCAACAACTCTAAAACTTTATAAATCATAAGTTATGTAAGTACTTGCCTCTAGTGAAGACAAATGGAAGAAAACCCTTTGTGATTGGCTTGAGTTTGAGATAAAACTCCTTGAATCCAAGCTTTGTAACTCCTCAAATGGAAATAGACTTGAGAAAGATGATAAAGATGATGAAGAGCTTGAGTTCTCTCCAACACAACTCCAAAACACCTTGCTTTGATGCTTGATAGTGAGAAAATGAAAAAAGAAAGAGAGAAAGGAAGGAATGGGGGCTAGGGTTTGCAAAAGATGATTCAAAGGAAATCCTCGTAGCTTATATAAGATTAGGATTTACATCTAAACCCTCGAATTTCTTTTTAATTACAATTTGAGTCAAATGAAGGGTCATTTGATCCAATATTCGTCGAATGGGTTTGAGTCTCTTACGGAAGTTAACGTACTCGTCGAGATACGTGTGTTGGCATCTCGAGATTCCGTATTCGACAAAATACATAGAAAGTTGTATTTACACAAAAGTCCCTCAATTCCTAGTTTGAGTTCAAAAACTCATTCAATTCACTTACAGTCCATTTCACAAGTTCGTTAAGCTTAATTCATTCTCTTTAGGCTAAACCAAGTCAATTTGGTCCTAAGCCATCATTAATTCAATTAAACACGTTTAATTAGCCATAAGTTCAATTAATAAGAGTTAATCGTGATTAACTCGGGACGGGGTCTTATAGGTTCTGCGTCTGGAAGTTCTGGGCGATAGAGAGGTAAAGATGAGAGGGATGGGTGATGGGTATGCCGTCTGCGTGCGTTGATGGAGATTGGAAGGTGAATGGGTGATGATGATTGATGGCTTGATGGGGCTGGCGGGCTGCTGCCTCAGACGATGGGTGGCCCGTAGGAGATCAGAGATGTAAGATGATGATGGCTGGGCTGCTGCGCTGCGCATGGGAAAAGGATTGAGATCGCCTGCCGCCTGCCAGCCAGCCCTTCTTATTTTTCTTCTTCTGAGACGATGGGTGGGAGATCAGGATTGCCCAAGCCCAACGAGGGAGAATATAAATTTTGAAATTTAAAATTTCAAAATTTCATTCCTAAAACGATTGAAAGGGCAATTTAGTCCTAAAAAATGAGATCATGTGGATGCAGGGACTTAAGGCTGTATAAAATCTAGCTGAGTGGACCATAGGCCTTAAAAAGTTTTTCCTTGGACTAAAGGCCGGAAAGATTGACTTATAGGACCTTTCACTAATTTTGCCTTTTTTAAATGGGGTACTGCTGGATTCCCATGGATGGAAACGGAATGACTCTTGCCAGGTTGTCTTATACATTATTATTAAGAGTAAAGTGATGGCACATGTGATGTAAGTTGTAAGGTTAGGGTAAGGTATAGATCCACGATATTTGGCATCCTCTGGATATTGAAATGCTTTCGATTAATGTACGTAAGTGCCAATGTAAAGTGGGAGGAGTTTCTCCTGCGTTAAGCGCCATGCGGCCCAGATGAGTCCGAATCTCCTGTCATAGTTATTAAACATGAACGATGTAAGATTAGGGATCTCCATGTGGATTCATTGGCATATCCTTATTTTTCACTTTAATAAGAGTGGTTTCTGATGAGTCAGGCCCAAGTGGCCTAGAATATGATGAGCCAGATCCAAATCCACCAGGGAAGCCCAGGTCCAGATCCACGGAGTGACCAAGTCAAGGCAGGCATCTACGTCGCTTTGGAAGCAGTCCCGCTTCTACCAATTCCTGCGGAGAATATCTCACCTGCCTCCACCTGGCCCGTCCCTCGAGGACAGCTCTGAGGCTCCAAAGAGAAGTCGTCCCCATCTGTTAGGGGAGGACTATAAATAGAGGAGCCCTCTTATCACTGAGAGGATGAACATCTTACTCTCTCTCTCTCGCTTGTAATCCACCTTATCAATCAAAGATCACCATATTCTAAAGTGGACGTAGGTCATACAGACCGAACCACTATAAATTCCCTCTCTCTCTCTCTCATTTATTTACTACATTTTCACCTAGCATTTATTACTTGACCGGTGGTGTCCGAAACCTATTTTTGGCATCATCAGTTTCCATCACAAGATTGAAGACGTGACTACTCGCTGAGATGGCATTGCTACTCATGTGACACTCATCATATTTTAGTCATGTGCTCAACCAAATGATGGTACTCACTCTTATTGAACTGAAATTTGAGTATACGGAAATGGATTCCTCTTGAACAGTCCAAATTATCTCAATGTGGGGCACACAATGGAAATTCCGAAATGCATTACATAGTTCCATGTAATAGTTGCGACAAGGGAATCAAACTTCCATTCTCATAATGGTGCTTAATCGGATGGTGGAACACACTACTTTTCAATTAAAACTAAAGGATATATCTGCGGAGGAGATGGAGTTCATCTTGAACTGTCTGGATTATCCCTCCATTGGAGACAAGGTAAGTGTTCCCAACTCATGAAATTCAGGCCCGTTCCGATTGTGTATTATTTTCTCTTTAAGAGAAGTTGGATGGGCATAACTTCCCAATTAAAGGAAACAATTTCATGGGCCCTTATTGTGTTTCCTAATTTGCTTATTCGTGGATTTTAGAAATAGATTTAATGGTTGTGGAATTATCATAAGGGACTAGATGTGTATTTTTTCTTTACACATGCTGGAAAAAATAACCCCTTAAAGTGGATGCGCATAAGACTTGGGTTTACCACAGGGATACCCACGTCATAAAAGGGAGGTAAAAAAATAAAGAAGAAGAATTAAAAGAATTTTCTTTCCTTTTTTTCTTTTTGAGAATGCCTATTAATTGCAAACAATGGAGCCCATATATTATCAATCTAAACCATCCAATATTTGCAACTTGAGATAAATCCAACCTTGATACGAATCTGATGATTATAAATTGTTTAGGAAATTTAATTGTTGATACTTTGATGCCCTAGAGTTAAGTATTAAAATTGTTTGGTTAGAGTGATAGTTGATCTACCCTTGTTACCGACCCCCTCCTTTCAAGAAAAGAGCCTTTATTCTTGAACAGAGAAGTTACAAGATTGTTTTTTTCCCATCCTTACAAAAGCATTACATAGATCTTCCCTTTCCAAAGATAGGTGATCCATGTTTGGTGGGGTTACTGCTTCATTCTGCATCTCTGCTCTCCCATGCATGCTGAAGTACTGGCAATGTTCCTGCATGTTGAGAGTGAGCCCTGAACTGAACTAGGGGTCTAGGGCTGGGTGAGCGGACCAGTTTCGGATTTCATCAAGGCACCGAGCTTAAAGGGCGCTGGAGCCCCTAGCCGTCTAGAGAGAGGGCCCTCGGGTGGGGGGAGTAAACCTCAGGTGAGGTGGGGGGCCCTCTGGTTAGGTATCACAGTATCGGATGAGGAAAGATGCCTGCCCCGGTTCAAACCCAGGATATAGCAGGTAAGAACTAGCCTTTTTTATGATTGACTTCTTTTGAAAAAGAAGTCGTGGTATTTTGTATTATTCTCTAATTACAAATTATTTCCTTTTGTCTTATATCATTCTTTTTCACATATATCCTTTCCTCATTTGAAGGTGTCAAAACAATTTTGAATCAGGATAGATCATCGTATTAGATCCCATCATCACCTTCGGTCGTTTGCAACTCCTGTGGCCCCAAGTTTGTAATTCCAACTATTTAAATTTATTGATACATTAAACCCAAAACATTCAATTCCATATCTTAAATCTCCAAAGACTTTGAGATAAATACAAATTTTACTTATGAATACAAACCGTTCAACGTTTACTTGTGAAAATGAGAATACAAATTGTTCGGTATTTACTTATAAAAATGGTGCTTCCAAACAAACATGGTAATATATTTCAAATGTAGATATTTTACATTTCATATATGTAAATTCTATTTTCATATCCCATTTACAAAATTCAAATGGCCCATAGCTCGAGTAAAATGGACTATACCTACATCCATTGATATATCTGAATAGAAGATTGGATCCATTCACGAAACAAAGGAGAAACCTTATTTACCAAATAAAGATTGATGCACCTCATTTACACATTGCATAAACAAATGTAATGATGTAACTATTATGCATGTGTGTCATTACATATGTGAGTGCAAACAAATCATCCTTTTGGAGTTTATAAATGCGCCAAGTAGTTTTAAAATAAAAAATAAAAAATATGTGCTTCATGCTGACATTGCACGAAAAGGTCACAATGCCCAAATCTTTTATAATATAACACATTTACTTTAGGAAAAAAGGTTTTTTACTTACGATAATTCCATGTTTTTAATGTCGACAAATGTTTTACAAACCTTTACCATATCGCAAAAGCTTGAGTAGTTGGTCTCTTCCAATGGCGTATAGACCATATGAAGCATGGCTGGAAGGTGATGTATATGTCACATCATTATTTTTTATGGGTGAAAAAGTGAAATAAAAAGAATGAATAAAATATAAGTGGGTTATGATGATATTTTATTTTTAGTTGTTTGGGATGGAATATTTTTGACTTTTTGTATGGAGAAATTTAGTTTTTTTGTCTTTTAGTAAGTAAATGTAATTGCTTTTTGACTTTTTGTTGGAAAAGATGGATGTAGTTTTAGTAAAAAATGCTTTTGATGTGATGTTTAACTTGCCTTAACTTTAGAGGTGAAATTAACAAACGGTCCCTGAAGGTCAAACTCAAGAGGTTTCTTATATTTTTAGATTTTTTAACCCCGCAGCCCAGTCATTGGCTAAGATTTGCTTTTCTTACAGTCGAAACATAGACTTGAAAAGTGCCCGTGTGTTCCTACGGGTAGACTGTTAACTGTGGTGTTGTTTGTGGGTTTGTTTCTTGTTTTTTTTGAGTCTATTTATTTATCTGTACTGTTGCTTTGTTTGATTAGTGAAAGGCCTTTTTTCTTATCAAAATTTTTTTCAAAGTATAAAATGCAAAAGTCTCGATCGAAGGTTCAAGGGAAGACAAATTTCAGATTTTTAAAATTTAAGCATTCTTCGTACAAGAAGACCCCAGAGGGCGTGGACTCAATATTCAAATGTTTGGATTAGGAATATGTCCTGATCTGAGGCCCAACAAATGAATATTGTTTGACAGATGCTTTTAATAAGAACATGATTTTGAATTTTAAATAAAACTTGACCTGCTCCGACTTGCCTATAGTTGTTAGGTACTGATGCCAACACAAGTTTGTATAATGTTGGTGTCTTTGTCTGATGATCCAGACATTTGATAAAAATTGTGGCCTATGTGGATGGTTTCATCTCCCTGATTATGGTGGAGCCCATATCATTAGGATAATGAACACCAAATTCATCGTAATCGATTAACTTCTCTTCAGATTGGATCAAGCATGGATTATTGTTATTGGTAACAGTGTGGTATAAGTTATTTTAACTGAAATGAAGTGGGTGTATAATTTCAACAAAACAGGGGATTCAGACTCTTTTTGAAATGAAGAATACCATTGTTATCCCTCTCAAGGGCAGGCATGGAACAAAGGGGGTATATTTTGCATGTTAAAAAATTAAAAGATTTTCTTTAACTTACAGGGTCTATTTAACAGCCCAGCCGCTGTCTTGTTACGCCCCTTCCCAAGGGTAAGGGTGATATGGAAAGAGAAGAAATGAAAGAATTTTAAGAGGTAAAGTAAAGTTTACGGGAAAGTAATCCCAATGGTAAAAATTTTTACTTTAACCATATCTATTGGTAAGGTTTTGAACACAAAAAATTAAATTGTGACTTTGCTGATCATCAAAATAAATTTACTTCATTAAACATAAGTAAATTAGTTACTTTACCACTTATTGACATCCCAATATCCCACTTCAAATTACTTTACCTCATGAAAACATACACATTTTATTTTATCAAAAAGTATAGTTTTCCTTTTTCCCAAGCATTACTTTTTCCACTAGTATGATATTTAATTTACATCATTTTTTTGTTAATTATTCAATTGGTTTTTATGAAAAAGTTTCTCTTAAAGATGAGAAAAGCGATAGAGGCCCAAACACTACATAATGACAGCAGATGATCTATATTCTATGATATTATTAACCCGACATTCCAAAATATCAAGGAATAATATGACATACAAATGAACCGATTTCATTTCATGGAGTGTTAGAATAATTCAATGATATCATTAAATGTCCCTTTTTTCATAAAATTTGTAGGTTACTTCATAATTTCATGAGATGTCAGATTATTCCACAATATCATGAAATAGAAGTCATTTGTTATCATTATGAAGTACTTGGGTCATCCGTCATATTATTTAACTTTAAGTTTCTTTTCTTTTTTCTTTATAAAAATTTCATTATTCAAACGTCCCAAATAGACCTAAATAGAGAATCTCATCTATTCACAAAACGACCAAGCACAAGACAATGGAAAATCTTGTCGGACCTCATTATACAAATAAACAGCCCAACCATTCATCCCAACAAACCCATGGCAACATAACTTAAAATTGCTACATCACAAATATGAAGCTTGAGTCGTGATTTGCAGAACAAGAGATCATCTAAGCCATAGCAATAGATCCAACGGTGACGCTCACCTCTAAAATCCAAACTGATCAATGTCACTATCACATGTCGTTCTACTATCAAGGAAATTTTCATTTCAATCAAGAGTTATGCCCTCCATCAACGAAAACTGGAGTTCAATAATCTTCTATTGGGCTAATTAGATAGAAAATTTTCTAGATAGTGCCGAGTAACCTAAGGCAAATCATATCAAAATAAAGAAAAAAGAGTCGTTTTGATTTGACAAAAGCATGGCGTTGATTGAAATGAAATCAGATTAAAATAATTTAAGGCTCCTAATTTGACTACAGCCAGATAATGATTCCCATACACTCCTCTAAATAAATGCCATCCTACTTACTTTCTCCTCGTCTTCTTACCCAAAACCAACCAACCAGCCAAAAAAAAAAAAAAACGACTACGGCGATGACAAAAGGAACAAAAATAAAAAAAACAAGCCGGCACTACCAGCCAAAGTCCAACAACACTTAACAAAGAGAAGACATGAAAACCACAGGGCAGGGCCGGCACAACCACCAAAAATGATGACAATAACAATGGCCTAGAATAAAGAGGAAAGAAAAAAATTAATAATAACAACAAATGAATCAATGTGTCATACATTTGTGGTTGAGTGGTGTTGACACCTCTATATCAGACACATGTTCGCGAATTAATTAGTAGGTCTTGGGATTGATAGTATCAGTGCTATTGGCAACTATAGAACACCCATAAGAGTGTTTGAGGAGGAGACAGGAGTTTGGTTGAGGAGCCGCAAGGATAAAATATTATATATTTGTTAGATATGATCTAAAACTAAGCCTATATTGTATTGGAGCGAAATCTCTCATGGAAAATGGGACAACATTTGGTGGTGCAACAATGGTTTCAAGGCCCCTAATATCATGTAGTAGAAATAAGGAAAAAAAAAAAAGGATCGGGTCGGTAACTGTGTCCCTGTCGGCTTGCTTCGGCAGGGTGTCTTCTTTTCATGTGAACAGGCAGACCAACCTGTCCCTGGTACAAGTTCGAAACCAGCTCTTCTCTTAGCTTTCGTTAATCAGATTTGAGACCCGCGAGTGTAGGAGGAACGATGGAGCAAGCCCAGCCTTATTGGGTAAAAAACAGAAGAAAAAAATGAGTCAAAGAAGAGTTCTACAATAGTAGGCCTACTTAAAACATCTAAATCATTGATAAAATAGTCTTCCCATTTAGTATATAATCCCCATCAAACTTCACTCAACTGACCGCCACTTTCAGATTAATATCTCATATAAAATAATATAAGCAATTCAAACATTTCATATAAATTAATTTGATATTGGGCCCAAACTGTATTGAGTCAAAATATTCATACAAAATAGAACAATTCTTTTTGTAAGGTTTAGTTTTTCACTTAGGACCCCACATAAGAGATCAACTATAGAGGATCCATATTTTAACTATATTTTCATTTTTTTTTTTTTTTTTGAGTGGACCATTCTCAAAGAGTCTAATAAAACTCTACTTGACTGAAGTCTGTTGTATGTAAGAAACATACCTTAAAATACAAGGAGAATAACAAACAAACTACCTGCCCAAAAGAAAAGGGGATAGGATAATTTTGTTCCTTTTATATCTCTCTCCAAAAAAGAAAAAGATAAGAACAACATTATATGATGAATTATCTAAATTCATTGTACTTCATTGAATTTGTTGCTTGCCGTCCTATTAACAACACATGCAGTAAATGAAGAAGATATTCAGTATATCCCTTGGAACAGCCTCATGTTTTGTAATTAGAAGATCAAATGAAATCAGACACGCATTAATTACATTATAATTGATATTGTGTTATTCAAATCTTATCCCACTATGGTTGATCTTATGATTAATTGATTGCAATAAATCTAACAATTAGTACTAGAGCATAAGGCTGGAATAGCCAAACAGTAGCTAGATTTCCTCTCTTAATTATAGGTACCCTTTCCACTGATTGCGTGCCTGTGTTTGGTTATTGGTTTGTGCATGTATGATGTTTGGGTGGAATCTACACTGCATGGTTTCGCGCAGAGGGGGAGAAACTGAACTGGGACAATCTCCTTTGGGTAGGCCGGGCCAAATTCTATTTCAAGAAGCCCAAACTGCCCTTGTATTCAAACTGGGCCGGGTCAGATTTGACCTGACCTATACTCTTTTCCAGCCCAGGCCATGTTCTTTTACGGATTTGGATATTTCAGGCGAGGTATGGATTTAATCCAAGCTAGCCTGATCCATTACCCGAACGGATCCATGAAAGATAAATGATAGGGTTTAACGTTCTGACCCAGACCTAGCCAGACCTCAAATCTGAGCGCTGATTATCATTGATAGTGTTGACCAGCTGACCAATATTGACCATTAAACTTATTTTGATTATTACGAATTCATCTGAGCTCGATTAATCCATTTTCTCGTATCCTTGTTGGCCTAATTAATCTATGCGTTGGTATAATCAAAAGTTCTATTCAACGATTCCGATCCTATGCAGGATATGATTGAATGAACATGTTTGACTTATATAGGACCCTTCAATATTCTATTTGGGTCACGTGCTGGGGGTGTTGGGATAAAGAAAGAACATGATATGATATGGCCGAATTTGAATATTGTAAGATTTTATTATCACATAATCAAATAGTAACATATTATAATGTTGTGTCACTTGTTGTATTTGATAATATCTAAAAATCTCAATATACCTTTAAAGTGTTTGGCAATTTATAAATCTTTCACCATAATGCATCCAAATAAGAAATGAAGAGAGAAATAGAGATGATCGACCTAATGGAAAATCACTAACTAGTAGTTACACTCAAGTGATTTAATATTAGCAACCATGCGGCATGGCCTATTGAATTAAAAAATTATTATACCGAATGTTAAAAACCACGAGCAATGTTGTTTCAAACGTGTGGGCCAACCAAATATTGGTAACTATAATGTAATACATCTATCCAATGGCAATTATGACAGGAGCCCTATCGAGTGTTAGACAACATTACGAAATCCATTTATGAAAAATCAATGTGGGGCTCATTTGATGTTAATACTCATATTAACCATGCTAATTATAGTAATAATTAGAGGACCATTGAAAATGGGACTCATTTAATAATGACAAACTAATAATTAGTCAAACAATCTAATATTGGTAGTACGGGACCCACTTAATGTTGGTAATTATGGTAGAAGTTAATTAATGTGATATCTGTAGGACCCACCAATATTAGTAATCAACAAGGGGAAAATGTAATTATGACAAGGTTATGGGACCCATATAAGATTTATAAACACCGAAGGGCCCATTTAATATTAAGGCCTGGTTTAACTCTTCTAAAAGAGATCCTTGTTTTGGGTGGTTACAAAAGCGTTGACCATTATTTTGGATAGTTTTCTTAACAGACGAATATTGTTTTATACAACATATAGTTGAATATTTTAATTTGAAGATTTTTGTAAGAAAATGATATATTGTAGGATATCTTCTAAGTTATCCAAGCACCTAGTTTTTAGATGTGTAGATTAGATTTTAAACTAGGAGATAATATAGTAAAATCTTTAGAATATGTCAATTCATATGTAGGGAAAAAGATCTCGGTGAAAAAGGCGGGCCACACCAATATATATTCATCGCAATGGTGATGGGGAATATTTTCTCATATGTAAGGCTATTTCCCGCCACGCATGTAGAGATGTCAAACGGGCCGTAGAGCGCCACGGCACAACTAGCCGGTAGGTCGGCCCAACACGACCCGCCGGCACGGGCCGTGCCTGAGTGATGTTGTGCCTATCGTGCATTGTCGTGCTCTAGATGTTTGGCTATTCGGCTAAGAAAATTATGGTCTTACACTAAAATAATCAAAACATACACACTGAGAATAGTATGGCACACAAATTTAAGTGGTTCAGTCAACTCGACCTACTCCACTAAGAAGAGAACCATTTGAATCTTTTCTACTTGAAGGTTTTTCATTAGGATTACCTTCAAAACCTTTACAATCTTTTTGAAGAATAAAAATTAGGGATGTAAAAGGGTCCCCGATTCTCCGATTATCCGAAGGTTCCGATCTGCTAAAATCGGGTCTGAGTCATTATTTAGGCCCCGATAAGTAAATGGGTCCGGGTTCGGTTCCACCTTAGTTCAGACCCGTGGACCCGAAACCAAACATATTACCTCAATTTTCGAAAATCTCTCCTAAAAACCATGTTTTTTTTAATATCATTCTCTATCTAAACCCGAACCTGGATCCAGACCCGTCACATACATGGTTCTGGTTCCGGTTCCGGAGCCAAAAAACCGATTCCGAAATGGTTCCAGGTCCACCATGGACCCAGACTGGAACTGACCCATTTACAACCCTAATAAAAATATATATAAAAAAAAGACTTTTATCTTTACAAATTACCATGAAGAAAAGGAGAGAAATTAGATTTATAGTCTGCTAATGTATTCCACTGGATCATAATCTTCAATTACTACCAACTCCTGCTTTCTTTTGTCAGCTAAATAGCAATCCCATAGGCAAACACAACACTCCGATGTTTCTTCAGTTAAATTTATCATCTTGTCATCCACCACACGTCCACCTGCATTAAAAGCATGTTCTTATGCTACGTAAGACATTGGAATAGTTCGTAGATCACGAGCAATGATGGATAACACCGGAAATCTGCTTTTGTATGCTTTCCACCAGCCTAAGATGTCAAAACTAAATGCATCCTGCATTTCTAATACACCGGAGTCAAGATACAAACATAACTCCGTCACAACTTGACTTGAGCTGGAGGCTCTGCCCACTTTGCTATAAAATAAATCCTATGAAACTCCACCTGAATGCTGAACTTGTCGAGGGGCCATTCTAGCCTATATTGTACCCACTTGGTCACAATAAAATTGAAAAAGTGTTTGTAAAATTGTCCTTAAATTTGAAAAGGTATTTAAATATGTGCAAGGCCGGCTCTAGGGGGTAGTCAACCTAGGCAGCCACCAAGGGCCTCCTAATATAGCCCACTAAAAAGGCCCCTGTTCGGTGTGACCAGTACTACACTAGGCCCAATTTGATAAAAATGCATTTACAATTTTACAGGGAGTCGAACTTGGGTTGGAATTAAGAAAATATAGGGTTATCACCAGTAGATCACTCACACTTTTATGTTAAGAGAGCCATAAAATTATTTATTACTCTTGTAATAATATGCACATGATTTTTTTACTAAATTCTGTGTCTATAGAGGCCTAATTTAAGAGCTCGCCCAGGGCCCCCACAATCTCAGAGCCGGCCCTGAATATGTGTTTGACATATTATTATTTATTCCTTCAAGAAAAATTATACTCCTGTTAATTTTTAACCTATGATCCAATGCAACAGCCAAACAAAATGTTATTGGAGCATCTTTCCAATATTTATTAAATTTCTCTTCTATTTTTCAACAAATGTCACTAAGTAAGACATGATCTCTATATTTTTTAAATTGTAAACTAATTTCAAAAAGAAAGTGTAGAGCTCCATTAGAGGTGGGATAATACACCCAAAAAAAAAATGTTGCATTGTAAAAACTTGTAATAAATCTCTTATTATAAAATGATGTTGGTGAGAAATGAAAATGAGAGAACCCCCCCCCCCCCCCCCCCCCCCCCAACAAGAGTTTTGAAATTTCAAAATTACCCCTAATATGACCATTTTAAGGCTGTTTGGGAGGGGGTAAAATGGTCAAAGCACCCTTTATAGTCGTTTTATGACCGTTGGGGGATAAAGCTGTCATTTCACCCCCGTGCCGTGCCGAATTGTGCCGACCGTACCTAGCACAGCGGCCCAGCACAGCCCGTGTCCTGGGCCATGCCACAACACGTTGCCAGTCGTGCCGATCAAGCCCAGCCTATTTGACACCTATACATGCATGAGACACCCATGGTCAACCCAACCCTTCTGCTTACCCCAAAATAAAACCCATGAATTTAACGCTCAACTTAACTTTAATGTGATGCATATCATCAACCTAACTTGGACGTGGGATTCTCAAATGGCAACATAGGGGTTCATAAACAAGGTGGAATATAACCATCCGTGGGAAAAAAAAAAGGGGGGTGGCAGGAGGGCCTTTCGCATCGATATCAAGATTTTGGGGCCCTCACCATTGTTTCAAGGTTTAAAGGGGTTTCTCGACATAACTAATAAATCATGTGCACACCTGAAACATAGAAGCAAATGAAGTACGTACCCAAGGAGCTAGATAAATCGTTTTTCAGTAATTATGCATTCAAAAGGCAGCAAGGTCATTGCATTAGGAATATGTATTTAAAGACCAAGATAGTTGGTACAAGGGTTTCACAACCGACATGATATAATAGTAATAGATGGGAGCTAATGTGCAACCTTGGGCATGTTTGGATACCAAATGACAACGTGCCCTAAAAGAATAAGGAGGCTAAGATATTCAAAAGCTTCCAAATTTCAAATACAGGAAATTCTACAGAGCCTTTCTCCCCATCTTTAAGATCCAATGAGAACCAACAGACAACCTGGCCGTCATTCAGGCTATTCAACCTTCAGTTATTATCCCTCCCTTTTAGGAGACTGTTTTAAAGTGAACGAGAGATATACAGGGATAAAAGAAACACCCGTGTTTCAAAAAACTTTTCATTCCACCTTCAATTTGTATGGTGGGTCCAACCAGTTGTATTTGTACACGGTGTCTTCTTACAATGGGTTCCACAATTTTAAAATAATACTTGTAAATAGGTAATTTATGGTCTTTACAAGCGTGTTCAAATTTAATGGTATGAATTTCCAATGCTAACAATTCGGTTAAAATTATTTTAGACAGGATAAGGAATACTCGCCACTTTCTTTGAAGAAGAGAAATATAAAGAAGTTTAATTGTTCAACAGTCAATGGTCTTTAAAGAAAGAGAAAAAATAGGTGTGGTCTTTATGACAACTCCAGCGATAAAACAGCAAAAGACATATTCCAATTTTATTTACCTGTGGAATCAGCGTCCCAACTGCATGGTGTGTCCTCGCCATATATGGCGAATCATAATTACAGGATAGCTTCAGCAATCTTTACCAAAGAAATTTTACTACTCCCTGTTCACCCGGCAAGGAACTTCCTCAAGCAACCTCATCAGAGGATAACCCTTTAATATCCCTTTTTTTTAAAGAGAATTCATTCAATCTGAAAGTAAAGACAACAGCCACAAACACTAACCACCCATAAAAACAGCCAAATACCAGCTCCCCAATAGTTCAACCGACCCATAAGAATAACAAAGCACTATCTCTATCCTGATTACATGTATAAGAAAGCTTAGCCAACGAATAAGCTCCATAGTCGAGAATAAGAGGAAAAGAGGGAAAAAAAATACATTGCATGAACATGACAAAAGCTTGTGATACTATGTCCTGACCTTTCATTAGTGTCTTTCTCATAAAATTTAGTTCCGACTCGGAAAAGAGTGATTAATTGACTTACAACAGTGATTAAACAAGTGTGATCGAAGGATCCCCAACAAAATATGTTTATCCTCAACAGGGAGACTACCTGTCCCTGTACAAACTACAAAGTGTACCTCTAATCATCTATGCCAAAGTCTTTGGCCTGTAATCTGAACCAATTGAGTCAAGAAAATATGACAGAAGCGATCAAATTATCTAGGAGTGACCGATCCCCAAATATACATTCTGCTGGTATCATTCTTAGCCACCGCAAGGAACTGCAGTTAAGAGTTTTATATATTGCTGGAAATCTCTCAAAGAGTAAATCGACGTGGTGAACAAGAGATTGGTCATCTGAAGTCAAAATCAGTTTCAAAGTTTAGATTGACAAAACAGATAAACACTAACAGGAACTTGTTTGGTAAGTGTTTTTTCGGATTTCAAACTTTGATTTTGCTGGCACAATCAGTGGAAAAGCATCCCATGGGACCAAGATTCTCGGAACAATCTAACTTCATTTTGTTTTTAAACATCTAGAGGGACCAAAGTTCTTTCCCCGGAAGAAACCTTTTGTTCGTCCATCTCCAAAAACACCATCCTGTCAAGGTGTTCTCTAACCCTCTTCTCTGCACCTGCTCATCTCTAGCTCCTCTCTCTCCCCCTTCTCCAATCTCCCTCACTCTCTCCGCCTTCTACTCGAGCTATTTCTCTCTCTCTCTCTCTCCCCCTCTTCCACCGTGAAAATGATGAGTATGATGTTGTTGGCTTGGATCCCAACTAAAGGATTTTCCTTTTTTTATTTTTTATTTTTTCCATATATGGGATGATCTTTGCAAATTCTGTTTAAATTCTGAAACGTTGTAAAGCACAATACTACTTTATTTAATTTCCACTACCCACTTCATGGTGTTGATCGAATCCCTCAAAGTAAAATTGTTCCAATGATACCAAATGAGTTCTAAACAGTCCCTTCTCAATGGAACAATTTTACATAATGTCTCCAAACAAGTTTTCTGCAGCATACCCTCGGCACTACCGAAGTATACCCTCGGGCCTCGGCACAACCCAATATGACTACAGCCCAATCTCAGCACAGAATCCGGAACAACCAAGAAACGTTGCCATAAGCTTTAGCTTGAGCCGGAGCCGAGCTGGCTAAGATCATTATAACAGGGAGAAAATAAAGGACAACACAAGAATATATAGATGCCAATAACAATACATAGATGAAATCAAGGACATAACACACCGACGAGTTTGATAGTAAACGTCCAAACCGAGTAGAATCACATGGTAGTAATTTTCACATATTTTACAAACAACGTATAAAATTAATGCTACCGTTCTTCATTGGAAGCCAAAGAACTTTTGTCACGTGTGGTATTGAAATATCTCCTGTTAAGACATGAGAGTGCAAGAAAAATTTGTTAATACGAAATAAGAATGATAAAAAATCCTAGAGTTCTGAATTAATAAAAGTAATCTATACAGACTAGTTTTTAAATACTTGGATAACAATGTGTTTGGGTTTTTTGCCAATTACAAATGAAAATGGATATGTTGGCAAAGTGCTTTTTAATCTATATAAGAGTGTCTTGTATGTGGCCAGGATTTTAAATCCCTACCGTTCACAAAAGTAGAACCTTGTGCGAGTGGATTATTTGTTCCTTTTATAAGATTGGTGAAATAAAATAAATGATAAAGACAAATCAATAGGCATTGAGATGACAATCTAACCTTGTTTTCAAATGTATTTCATGATTCTCTCAATTCAAACCTTCGGATTCTGTAATTTGGCAAGCTATTCTTAGAAGCAAGATTAGACGTACCTATTATCTTAATGTAGAGTTCTAATGTAGAAATTGATGAGATAGGAAAAAAGTCATTTCAAAAAGGAAATATTACTGGAAAGTGTGAGATGCCTGAGTGGTACAGATACATCGCTCCTCACCACAATATCAAGGATTGACCCTGGCACTGCCAGAGTACTGGCCCGAGTGTACTAGGGCCGATAATGCAGTGGAGGTGCAGAAATATTAAACAGAAATGAAGATTTCCAAACAGCCAATCAAATTGATCTTTATAAATGGGAAACGCACTCAGAAAATTTGTGCGCAAATTAAGGATCATCCCTGCAAATGCATCAATAAAAATGTTTCAAATTGAGCTTGACCTACCCAGGATTTGCTAGCGTGCTCCCTACTTTGCACAAGATCTGGAATGAGGTTTAGGACTATGAAAAAGGATGGGCAGTTTTTCTATCGGCATTTCCAATAAGAGGGCTTGAACTGACCCAACATGTCTCACAAAAATGATCATTATCTCTAAAAGGAATGGGTCAGGATGACAACTCATAGTCAGTGGCCAGATATGGGCCAAAATATTAGGCTTAATAAGTAAATGACAAAAACAGAGACAAGTTTCAACTTGGCCTAGCCTAGCCTGGATTGGAGAAATTATTTTATTATTTTTTTAATTCATTAAAGGTTGGCCCAGTGAGAACATGACCTAGCCCACAACTGTTTTGGCTAGAATTATGCATTGAAAACAACTACCAATGGCCTCGGTAGAATATGATCTAATGGATGGGATAGCATCATACCCTTCTCAAAAGGGCATAACATATGAATTGTTTGGTGTAACATAATTTTATCCATGTTGCATGGTGGTAGCAAGGAGCATCACACTATCCTTCATGTAAGTGTCAAATAATGCCAGGAAAAATAAGAAACATGTTTTCTTTCTCTTACCAAAAAACAGAAGCATTAGTTTTTAGCTTTAATTCATCTCTCAGAAACAAAATAATAAAGAAGAGATTCAAATCTCATGAGAAATTAATGGATCAATAGATTATTATGGATTGTGCATTCTCAAAAATTCAATCATCCAAGCTGTGTATCATAAAAGTGACAGGTTGAATTAGAAAGGCCTGTAACTTAGTTAAAAAGGTTCTCAGGTGGTTGTAAGTTCTAATCATGTTACTAATAAAAGTAAAAATGGCATGCAAAGGATATATAAGTCAAGATAATATTTTACTTGTACCTCATCCATAAATGTGCCCCATCCTGGTTCCTCTTTCTCATAAGAAAGTTGCATCACACCATAAACATTTCTAACAATGGATTGGGATCCTTTACAACTTCTGCAGCACTTGATGATGTGCTTGGGATATTTCTTTCATATGTATAAAATCAAGTTTATTGGATGTTCAATCTAAGACTGGTAGGACCTTCCATCTAATGGCGTTAGAAGAAACAACGATGACAATTACTGCAACTGACACTACAACAAAAAACACCTTTGGTGACATGAAAAAATCTCACCAAAGGCCCATTTTTTGTCACCTATTATCTTTGGTGACACGGGATGGGGTGTCATTGTATTCATGACACTAAAAGTCAATGGTGACAAAATTTGTGCGCTTGTCACGAAATGATGTCAACGGTGACAAAAACATGGTGTCACGGAAGAAAGATTTTCCGTGACATAGTAGGGTGTCACTAAAAGCAATGGTGACAAAAGTACATGTGTCATAGAAAAGATATCTTTTGTGAAAAAAATTGTCACTAAAAGTATTTTTCTTGACAACCAAATGAGTGTCACCAATAATATTACCAGGTTGACACTCAATGGTGACATACTCTTTTTGTCACAAAAAAATGCAATCAAAATATTTGTGCCACCCAAATTATCATTCACACCTGCTTACAAAGTTTCAAATATTTATATCCAGATACACCCATTAACAAAACTTATACCACAAAAGATGCAAACTATCATTCAAATCAAATATCCAACAAGTCAACATTCTAATATCCAAGTTCACAACCCTTCAAAATATTCATCATTCAACAATAAACACTTCAAAGTTAATAGCTTTAACATAACTACAAAACAACCATACAAGGTGTGTCGGTTCAAATTAATTACAAAAATAATTCAAAACAAGTAAATCCATGCATCTTGGTGATCATCTTGGTTAACTGCCAAAAAGTCTTCAACTCCATCTTCGTCATCTTGGTTAACTGCCAAAAAGTAACTCCATCTTGATAGTTACCTACCTGTATAAAATCGCAACAAAAAAATGTAATTATTTAACACTAGAATTGGGAGCTTTCTTCCCTGTACATAAATGTGACATCTATACTATATTGCATGCATTTACTTATTGAGAATTTTTTTTTTCATTTTTTGAAGAATGACGATATATTGCATTTACTTATTATAACTAGGAATGAAACTATACCTCGAGATATTCACTCGACAAAGTCAGAGTCTTGATATGTGAAAGACCAAGCAGAGGTTTGATTGGATCAAAAGGAGGAACCTGCAGGGCAAAGGGGCCATTGTAATCAATCATGACATCAACCAAAATTTACTGCAGAAACACTGGAAGCCCATCAATTACTAAAGCAGAAACACTTCCAGTTCATCATGTGGAAATTGAATGATGCTTCTTACTATATTCACCTCAAGTCTGCATATTTCAGCATTATACCTTGCTATATGCAGCCAAATCAATAAATATGATATATATATTAATTATATATTCAATACTTCTAGTGTTTTCCTTTATCTCACTTGGTAGATTCATTTAGTTCCAACTGTTTGACTTATTCTGTACAAGTCAAAGTTGACTTTAAGAGTGCATACACTTGACTAAGATGATCATTTTCCTGAAACATGGCAGGATCGTGGACAAAATAAACAATTCAATTGGACAGAATCCTAATGCAGTTAGTATAATTGGAGTTCTTGATATTTACGGCTTTGAGAGCTTCAGGGTCAACAGGTAAGCCACAAGTGCTTCTCAAGAAATCTGATATATGATGCCCGATACAGAAAAAAAAATGCATGATTTGAAAAAAAAGTAAAAGTTTTGTCCTCTAACTTAAGCTCTATCTCTATCTTCAAGAATATCTGATGGTCTACTAATCTCTTGGCAGTTTTCGAGCAGTTGTGTATTAACCTGACAAATGAGTCTATGCAAACAATAAGAATGTCATGAACTACTATCTTCATATTTGTATCTTAAAGTTACTAGTCATGTTCTTCAACAAAAAGCAACATCAATTTCCTCACTTTGTCACCCAAACAAGCCTTACTTCATAATGGGTGAAGACAGTAATTTTGTCAATGATTTATACCAATGTTTGAAAAGGATTAAATGGCTTATGCCTGGAGATTGATATGATAAGGCCAAAATGGTGATGATGATAAGAACAATAAAAGTTCAGGATACACACCAGAAAGTTGTTTCTTCACAGCTTGTACTTTCTCAGGCCGCAAGGGTAGAACAATCACAGTTGTGGGCAGGACTTTGTGAGAACCATATACTCTATGTATATCAGAAACAGCTGGTCTTCCATTAACCCACTCAGGTACAATATACCCAATACCACAGTGCAAATCAGGTTCTTCAGATAACCTGATCTGATATCCATTGCTGAAAATGTATGGTCGTGTAGTGACTAGAAAAACACTCTTGAATCCAATTCCTGCAAGAAAGAAAATAGCCTGGTTGGAGTTAAGAATATCTAACAGCAAATGAATAGAGATATTCGGCATGCAATGTACATTAAAGAAAAAGTAACTGACTGATAAGAGTGCACAAATTAAATTGCAGAAACTTTTAATGAATTGACATGCTGTTTGAGAGTGTTTTTGGATGTAGCCAAGCTGCAAATAAAACAAATATTTTGGTAGAATGGATGGTTATACATACCCTTCAACATTTGAAGAAGCAACTAAAGAGAATAGTAATATGCAGCACAACAAAAAATCTCGTTTCTACAGCAAATCCATATTCAGATCATTCCAAGCAGGACATTAAACATAAAGGAATTTAATTTGGTGGAGAAGAATCCCTCTCCTAGAACCCAGTGTAACTTGAATTATTTTTCCTTGGACTCATTCAGAAAGAATAATCAATCAGAAATCAGCACCTATGCATTTTTGTGTATCTCAATTAAGACTGTATCATGTAAAACTGGCTTCTAGGAAAAAGGCCCACACATATTTGAGTGGACCACACACACAAAATAATGCACCCCGCCTCCCCCAAAAAAACAAACAAAGAAAAAGAAAGAAAAAAAAACAACCCACCTCAGATTGAATTGTTTGAGAGTCAGTTTCTTTCCTTTCATATATTTCATTTAGAATTTAAAAATAGATGACATGGGAGGTATCACCTAAAAACTGAGGAAATGATGCATCTTCATAAGCATTGACAAAGTATGATCATTGATGGGTGACTATTAAAAGCATATAGGCAACATATTCAAACACATATAGGTGTCATAGCCTCAATTATAAGCAATGGCCTTTCAAGGCTCTTAGAGAGGCGTTCAGCACTTAGCCATAGCTAAAGAATTTCCAGCAGGACTAGTTATTTTCAAATAGACAAAAAAAAAAAAAATGAAGGGAAAGAGTTTGGAGAGCTTGGATAGTGTGATTCTTCAATAGCGGGTGGTCAAATGCAGGCTGCTTGTAGATGTCAACACAGTCAATGATATTACCATCACCACTCTGACAAATTCACCAATGTTACACAACACAGTCAAGAGTACCGCCAAGTGTTACCACAATCCACTTCCATTAAAGAGAGTAAGATAGGATGGTACCTTTTTGTAATGCATTTGGGCATATTTTTGCCGCCAAAGAGTATGACCAATAGTGTTCTTCTTCCTATTTGATAGAAAGGTAGGATATAAGCACATTCAAGTGGAGCTCTTAGAAAGTGAAAGCAAACAAATCTCTTCAAGTATGACAAAATATGCAAGTGTAATGTATATAACCATGAAAAAGAAAAAAAAGTACAAGACTCAGACTCAAACCTAAGTATGGCCTCTGATTCTCAAATAGAGAAAAGAGATGCTCTGCTTCCTAAAATCTGGCGCCTTCATTTAAAACATTGTGGTGACAACTGCGCCTAAAATTGAAATAGAAAAATCCATGTCAATAAATTGTGGTAATTTGTAGCAAAATAGAAAACTTTTTTGTCTTACAAATGTTAGTAATTTGCAAGAGGGAACATATGAGGCCATTTGTAACAACTTAGCAGTTTTGTCTCTTTCCAAAATCATTTTCATCTGTCACGGCGTCTGGCTGCAGCTTCACAATAATAGATTAAATTGTTTCTACCATACCGGTAAGAAGATTGGCACATAAAGTCATAAAGAATACACAAAAACTCCCATAGTTTTGAGTCTTACAAAAAGACTAGACACTTAAGGGAAATTTGTCTTGGGATGGTACTAGAGAACCAGCAGCCAACCAGGATCCTGAGATGGAAAACCAAGATAAGTTGGGTCCAGATTTTCAACCAGGACAAGGGCATGAAGCCCGTATTAATCACAAAGCATATGCTGAAACTTACAAGTTGTCGGCTTACTCAAAACTCCCAACTGAATATGGAAGGGATCCAGTGACACCCTTGTTTAAGATAGATCCTTAAACAAATTAACAAAGACTAAATAATTCAGAGCTTTCTCCCCATTTATTGTACCTTGTATCAATCATTCTTTTGGAATATATTCACTTACAAATCCAAAAAAAAAAAAAATCCAATCAAGAGAAAAAAAAAATGGGCAGAGAAGAAAAGAGTGAGTGAGAGCACAAATCATAGCTTCCAAAATATACAAGAGATCAGAAAAGAAAGGGAATCAAACCCAATTTCCTCACTAAGACAAGCTGTAGCTTGAGCATGACATTCTTCTGCAAAAGAAATTGATTTTTTTCCACACTAAATTTCTTTTGGTCTCTCGTCCTTCAATGCTCAAATGCAAAAGACGTGTTAGGATTACTAACGGGTCAAAAGTTGTGTTTGTTCTCTTGTGGAGCTCAAAGAAAATGAAAAAAAAAAAAAAAACTACAGTGCAGTCAAAGAAAAAGGGGCAAGCTAGTGCCATCCTTGGATAAGTTCCTGCTGGGTGACATCGTATTTTTTGTGAGATTCAATTTTAATGCGTTTCTGAAATATGCATCAAATAAAGGCAATGCACCCAAATCCTAACTGATAGGAAGATGAATGTAATCAAGAAAAAAAATTACAAGATAACGCATTTACAGGAACCAAACAGTTCGCAAATTAAACCCTAGGAAATCATTTACAGAGAAATTAGAAAATCCAAGAATCATCATATCGCAAGATCCACTGACCATTTGTTATAACCACTTAAAAAAAACCATAACTTGCAATCCACAAATCTCCATTTGCAACAACAAGGGGGAAAGGGAAGAACAAATAACCTAATTTGTTTGTGTGAGGCAAACCAAAATGCATATAGGGAGAAAACAAACGTTGAATGAAGCTGATAATGATGGTTTTTGTAGTCGGCAGAGAGCAGAGGGGAAATCGAACAAGTTGCATAGGAAGGATGGGCGGTGGCTCTGGTTGGGAGGCAGGGGCGGTGGAGCAGGGTTGTAAGGCTGGGCGGAGGCGCTAGGTGAGAACGCAGGAGGTCGGCGCTTGGTCACTGGCAGTGGCTCGGGAGCTATGGCGCTGGGTTGGGAGGCAGGGGCACCCTGCCCCTTCCACGAGATTATCTGCTGGCGACGAGGAAGGGGGCAGAGAGGGGGAGAGAGAGGGGGGGATCGAGTGTTGGCGCCGGTCGAGGGGGAAGAGAAGAGAGAGAGACACAATCAACTGTGATTAGGGTCGTATTTTGAGCTTTTTGAGAAGAATAAGAAGAAGGGAGCAGAACACAAGCAAAGAAGAAGAAAGAGAAAGGAAACCGTACTTGCTCGTTTTAGCAGAATCCAATCAAACCTTGGGAGACTGAGACGAGGAAGAGCAGGAACGCTAGGAGAAGAAGAAGGAGAAAGAGAAAGAGCATCGATCACATTATAAGAGAAATAGAAAGAGAATGAGGGAGGGAAGAAATGGCGCCAACGACGAAAATGGAGAGGGAACACATTTTCATTTTTATTTTGTATTGTGATTTTTCCTCTTTTTATTTTGATACCATTGTAACACATTAGTAATCGTCACAAAATATTAAGTATTTACAAACATACTTAGTGACGATTATGAATATTGCTAACGGATAATAAATATGATAAATTACCTAACGGCCAGATATGCGTTACTAATAAGAAATCTCAAATGTTGCAAAATCACCTAAATGGTGTAGTGGGAAAAACGGTGACAGAGTGAGAGAGTGAGAGGAATGGAAAGGGGAAAAAGGGCTTGGAGAGGGAAAACGTGGCTGTGGAGGCGGGAGAGGGTAAAAATTAGGCCATTGCATTGGTGACAAAAAATTTTTGCCACCAAATCTATTGGATCTTTTGGTGACAAATTTTTTTGTCACCAAATCTCCTCTCTATTTGGCACCTAAGCTAAAGACTTTTCGTGACAAGCAAAAAATTTTTTTGTCACCGTTGTGTGCATTCCGTGACAACATTGATTTTTTGTCACCAAAGGGTGTCACCAATAGTGCATTTTGTTGTAGTGTGAATTTTTTTTTTTTCTTTCAAAGGTCAGCTAGATGCAAAACCTCCCATGTAGGTCAGTGGGCTTGGAAAACTTTTGCAACGTGGCCAGCTTCAAAAAGTATGATAAAGCTATCTACCATTGAAACAGTAGAGGCTTAAGATCCTTTGTAAGCATAAATCCTCAACTTATAAAATGAAATTGAAAATATAAGTTACCTGGATTTCTTCCAGTTTTATTTATGCCCTGCTTCCCTTCTTCTTTGAACTAGATCTGCTTCAAGATAGATTGGACTCGCTTGGGAAGTGTTTCAATTTCCAATTTAGACACATCGAAGAGTTCGACACTTTTGAGAGACATCATTGCTCCTTCCTCAACAATCAAACATTCTAAAGGCAATTCACAAAGTTTCAGCAATTCCAAGCAAGGAAATCCTCCTTCAGAGCAAGTCATTCTTTCACCATCATAGGATTTGTGCAATAATCTGAGAATCTTAAGGCATGGCAGTTCCCCCAGTGTAGAAATGGCATCTTGTCCTAATAAAGAGTTCTTCAAAATCAGCTCGACCACAGCCCGTGGTAACATAGGTAGTTTCTCTATTCTTCCATCCCAATACATCTTATAGAGAGCTGAATGATGAGAAAATGACTCAAAAGGTGGGATTGAGTGCCCTTCATCTAGTTTAAGCGATCGGAGGTTGGATAGTTTATCAATAGAATCAGAGAGTGCCTTGTGGTAGGAACTTAAATCTCCACATATTCCCAATTTCCTAAGCTTGGACAGCTTGCCTAAACCATCTCCTATCCAACTGCCCGCACTTAATTTTAATGTTTGCAGGTTTCTTAATTTTTTGAGTTTTGGATGCTCATCAGTATTGAAACCAGAACAGGATAGATGCCTCAGCAGCTTCAAATTCCAAATTGCATTAGGTAAAGTGCCATGAAATGATAATTTTAGAATTTGGAGATCAGAGAGGTTGCCAATGGATGATGGAAGACTTACGTCTATCATACGTGCAAGTTCCAAGTAACGTAAATGAACACATGCTCCGACTTCCTCAAATGATTGCTCTTTGGTGAATTCTGCACCTTCTGCAACCAACACTTTTAGTAATTTGCCGCCCATGTTCAGTAATTGTGACAAAGGAACTTCAGAGCCAGGGAAGCAAAACATGGAGCGAAGACAATTTATAGTTTTATACCCAACAACCCTGTGATAGAGTGCCAATCGCCTCACACTAATTAAAGATGAAGGGGTGTCATTATAATTGTCGATTGCGAAGAAATTATTTTGTCTAGCTTAAGTCACGCAAAAGATTGTGGAGGCGGCATTTCCCAACAGATCCATTAGACTTCCTGCTTGTAACTTGAATCATGCTCCTATCAACCAGCTCCTCTAAGTAATCTTCTGCAACATCTTCCATGATCCGGTTACCTCTTTGCTCAATAAAGCCTTCAGCAATCCACAACCTAATTATTCTCCCTGAATTAATTTCAGAATCCTCCGGGAAAAGGCCAAGATATAAAAAACATGGTTTCAAATAATAAGGCAAATCCCAATAACTCAAAGCTAATATTCTCCAGATTTCATCAAAGCTTCCAGAGAGATCCTTTACCCTCTTAAGAACTTCGGACCATGCAACGAAGGTCGCATCTTTGCTTGATAGGAGACCTCCGACGACCAAAATAACTAGTGGTAGGCCTCCACATCTTCTAAGGATATTTCTCCCTATTATCTCCAACTTTGTAGGGCAAGCTGTTGATGGTGGATCTTCTCGAAATATTTTCTTCATGAACAATTCCCATCCCTCATCATCATTAAGAAGGCGCATCTCATGGGGATGGCTTGATGGGTCAGCATGTAAAGCTACATCTTTGCTGCGAGTGGTAAGCATTACTCTACTTTTATTCATAACATCTGGCAGTATGCGTTTTAGCTTGTCCCATGCTTGTGTAGACCATATATCATCAATGACCAACAGATATCTCTTTTCTCTCAACTGGTCACAAAGCATCATCCCCAATTCATCCTCATTCAGTTTTTCTCCTTCCTCTCGAGATAGACCCATTACGCATCTTAGAATGCGCATCAGGACATCTTTAATTCCAAATTGCTCAGATAGGTAGACAAATGCATGACAATCAAAATCATGTTTAACGTCATGATAAACTTTTTTGGCAAGAGTAGTTTTACCTAAACCGCCCATGCCGATTATAGAAATCACACAACGCCTTGACTCATCACTCATCAACTGCTTTTTCACAGTGTCGATTCCTTCTCGCTGACCAACCACTTCTGCTTCTTCCAGTAGAGCGAAAAGCCTCCTGCGTCCTTGAAAGCTTTGGCTAGAAGAGCTTGCCACTTGTCTTCCTTCACTGACATCCCTTATGCCATAATCATCCCTCCTTCTTGAGATGTCACTGATCTTCTGCTTTATCTTCTCAATCTGCTGGACGAGCTTGTAGCGGGTTTTTATCTCGCTGAGGAACATGGAACTTTTGAGAAGCCATGCAAGTCCATCCCTCTTTTTTGCCCTTTGACTGAGGATGAAGGTGTCAATAACATCTTCGGCTTCATAACAAACGTCTCTGATTTGTGCCACCCAATTCTTCACTCTCGCATCTTCCTTCTGTTTGGATTCGGCGTCTTTCAGAAAGAATTGCATCGATTTCAATTCTATTCGAATCCATTCGAGAGAGTCACGCACTCCATACAAGAGCGGTGCTTCTTCAATGAGAAGATCACTCAGCTTTTCTCCAAAAGAGGAAACAACAGCCTCGTAAGACATCTTTCCCCTCTGCAACGGAGAAGAAATCAATTTTCTTCCCCACGGTCGGACAGGTAAGAAAAAACGCGTTGCTTGTATGTCAAGTTATATTATAATGTGCGCAGGCTAGCTGCCTCCCCAATACTCAAATCAAAAGTTATAACCCGGGCAGTGGGCTGGGGACCATTCATTTGCGTTTTTATTTTATTTTATTTTCTCTCTCTCCAGCTGCATAGGGATACCGGTAATGACGCTCTTTGTTTTATTTTTTATTATTAAATCTTTCAGAAAACTATTAAAAAAAAAAAGACCCTAGCCACTTAACGAAAAATATGTCACTAATCAATATGGCAAGGAAGTGGTTCATGTAACCACTTTAATTTTTTAATTAAAGATTTAAACGTGTGACGACATCGTCGCATTCAAATCCATACAAATTACAACAAAACATCATTTCTCCTTTTTCCTCCCATCGTTTTCTCCTTTTTAGGCGGTTTCATTTTCTTCATCCTCAAAAGGTCCTTACCTTAATGATTTAGCCATACAACAAAGATAATCAAATGAATAAACTATATATCAAAATCCTAATGAACTTTTCTCGAAAAGTAAACATGAAACTCAAGCTCCATCGTAGATAACGCATGAAAGAAGGTCAAACTTTGTTGTGCCTACCTCGTTAATGGAGATCAACAACCTCCACAAGGAATATTCAATGTTGGGGGAGAGTTTTGTTCTAGTTTATTTTGATACAAAAAATCAGCAATCGCAGATGATAAAAGGTCGGATAAGAGGTAGATTTAACGCATTAGCGACGACGTCGACACTAACTCTCATATTAAGCGACGACGTCGTCGCTTGTTGAAAGAAGGCAAAAAAAAAAAATGAATATTCTAGCGGGAATACCGGTTCTGTTGCTTAAAAACTATGGGTGCCTCTTTTGGTTAGTTTTCTCTTAAAATTTTTTTTAACGGATTTGGGTCCCTCCAGGCCCAAAGAAAAGCTGGGTAAAACTCCTATGGCCCCAGGTGGTAGAACAATTGGACTCGACCTTCGATTCTAAAGAGGGGAAACCGGGGTGCCGATCAGGACTCGTGAATGAATAACGTGGTGCTTGAAAGTACCCTAACAATAATCATCTGGGTAATTCCAATTCTATTGGGAAATATGCCCTTGTTAAATCCGAGTTTTCAGAGTTTACACCAGACCATTTGTTAGTTCACTTCACAAGTAATGTAGAATGAAGGGTCATTTCAAAATAAAATAAAATAAAAGAGATCAAATAAAAAAGAATCATATTTCAAAAAATAAAAAAAATTACTTTCACTTGCCATTGAAATGAAAAAAGGAAAAAAAAAGAAAAAGCAATCTTACTTTAAAAGAAAACGACAAAAAAATTGAAATTTTCATTTCATGAGATGACAAAAACATCACCTTTTGATTTTCCTTCTTTCTTTTTATCTTCTTCATTTGAAACTTCACCTAAGTTACCTAGCTAGTAAACCTCTGAATAGAGAATTCCAACCCTACGGGAACGCTCCTCTTTTTTTCTTACCCAGAGGAGGGGTTAGGACCCATAAGAGAGCAAGTGTGAAAAGACAACCCACTCAAATGGAAATGAGGCTCGTACAAGCATAAAGAAAGACCATACTAGTAGAAAGAGGCATTGGAAAAAGTCTAAATAAGATGCAAACGGAAATTGAGAATAGTAAAGGTCAATACCCGATTGAATTAAGAATAACTACACAAGGCATTGGTAAAAGTCTAAATAAATCCGCAGGGTCAAAATTAATTGAGTGAATTGAGACTGATTTCTCACTATCATATATATATATATATATAAATTGATTAAGAAAAACAAGTAGACAAAATACATGGTAAGGGATTGTAGTAATATCCCAACACTTCCAGGTGCTTTCAGAATTAATATTTAATAGCCGCTTCAATTGGTTTATAAAATAAGATTTAATATTTAAATCAGTAATCAACAATAACATCTATCATGTACTAAATACTTAATTTGTCTTAGTCAATATAAGAAAATTAAAAAAGACATTCAAGAATTATAGTACAATGTTATACATGATCACTACTAGAAAACAGGGTTTTAGCGGCCGCCATTTACCGTCGCTAAAAGTCGCCTGGCGGTCGCTAATACTCTTTAGCGACCGCCTAGCGACCACTCAATATCGGCCGCGGGAAACTTCGTCGCAAATAGTAATTAGCGACTGCGCGACCACTTTTAGCGGCCGCTAGAAGCCGTCGCTAAAGGTATAAAAGACGGTCGCTAATGTTTTTTTAAAATTTTCTAAATACTGATAAATACTTTTAGTGGCCGCCATTGGCGGTCGCAATATGTAAAAATGGCGGTCGCTAATACTTTTTTAATAATTTTTTAAATAAATTTTTTATTTCATTTATCACTTTTTGCGACCGCCATTCAAACCTCTTGCGACCGCCAATGGCGGTCGCTAATGCTCTTTTTATTTTTTAAAATTATTATTTTTTTTGTTTTTGCGACCGCCTTTACTGCCTTTTGCGACCGCAATGGCGGTCGCTAATGCCAATAAATTTTTTTAAATAACCTATTTAAATTTCATAAATTTTTCCTGTTTTTCATACCTGTAATTGTACCTGAATACATTTTATATCTACAACTATAACCATCAATTAAAAATACTAATAACAAAATAAAGTCTTATATTAATAACATTTAAAACATTACAAAACTTTGAACAATTTATAATCATTACAAATACAGTTTAAAAAAAAAACAAAAATAAATATATTTGCTGGGCGGGGTGCCGTGATCGATCCGATGCTCTCAAACCTGAAGACAAACAGAAAACAAATATTAATAATTAATTATAAAAACATGCAATATATAGTAAATATAAACAAAATTAAATATTAAGAGCAAAATTTTGAAAATTAAACCTACGTTTCAACTATATAAGCAATCCGAGAGTCGGAATCTCGAGCCGTCAGTTCCGGCAAGTCAAGAATGATTATGGGCTCGTGCCATGCTGGTTTCCGATTATTCCGGGGCCGTATCGCGTTCCGGACCCCCGGCGGGCCGTTTTCTAGCCTTAAGTGTTGGAAAATCCGATGTTTTCGCTCATAATTCTCTAACCGGGAGTCCTATTTGCGAGCCGTCAGTTTCTACAGGTCACTCTACTCGCGAGGGAAGTGATCATGCTGGTTTTCGATTTTTCAGGTGGCCGTATCGCGTTCCGGACCCCCGGCGGGCCGTTTTCTAGCTTAAGTGTTGGAAAATCCGATGTTTTCGCTTGTAATTCTCTAACTGGGAGTCGTATTTGCGGGCCGTCAGTTCCTACAGGTCACTCTACCCTCGAAGGAAGTGCTTGTGCCGGTTTCAGATTTTTCCGGGGGCCGTATCGCGTTCCGGACCCCCGGCGGGCCGTTTTCTAGCCCAAGTGTTGGAAAATCCGATGTTTTCGCTCGTAATTCTCTAACCGGGAGTCCTATTTGCGAGCCGTCAGTTCCTACAGGTCACTCTACCCTCGAGGGAAGTGCTCGTGCCGGTTTCCGATTATTTCGGGTGCCGTATCTCATTCCGGACCCCCGGCGGGCCGTTTTCTAGCCTAAGTGTTGGAAAATCCAATGTTTTCGCTCGTAATTCTCTAACCGGGAGTCCTATTTGCGAGCCGTCAGTTCCTACAGGTCACTCTACCCTCGAAGGAAGTGCTCGTGCCGGTTTCCGATTATTCCGGGTGTTGTATCGCGTTCCGGACCCCCGGCGGGCCATTTTCTAGAAAATCCGATGTTTTCGCTCGTAATTCTCTAACCGGGAGTCCTATTTGCGAGCCGTCAGTTCCTACAGGTCACTCTACTCGCGAGGGAAGTGCTCGTGCTGGTTTTCGATTTTTCAGGTGGCCGTATCGCGTTCCGGACCCCCGGCGGGCCGTTTTCTAGCCTAAGTGTTGGAAAATCCGATGTTTTCGCTTGTAATTCTCTAACTGGGAGTCGTATTTGCGGGCCGTCAGTTCCTACAGGTCACTCTACCCTCGAAGGAAGTGCTTGTGCCGGTTTCAGATTTTTCCGGGGGCCGTATCGCGTTCCGGACCCCCGGCGGGCCGTTTTCTAGCCCAAGTGTTGGAAAATCCGATGTTTTCGCTCGTAATTCTCTAACCGGGAGTCCTATTTGCGAGCCGTCAGTTCCTACAGGTCACTCTACCCTCGAGGGAAGTGCTCGTGCCGGTTTCCGATTATTTCGGGTGCCGTATCTCATTCCGGACCCCCGGCGGGCCGTTTTCTAGCCTAAGTGTTGGAAAATCCAATGTTTTCGCTCGTAATTCTCTAACCGGGAGTCCTATTTGCGAGCCGTCAGTTCCTACAGGTCACTCTACCCTCGAAGGAAGTGCTCGTGCCGGTTTCAGATTTTTCCGGGTGTTGTATCGCGTTCCGGACCCCCGGCGGGCCATTTTCTAGCCCAAGTGTTGGAAAATCCGATGTTTTCGCTCGTAATTCTCTAACCGGGAGTCCTATTTGCGAGCCGTCAGTTCCTACAGGTCACTCTACCCTCGAGCGAAGTGCTCGTGCCAGTTTCCAATTTTTCCAGGTGCCGTATCTCGTTCCGGACCCCCGGCGGGCCGTTTTCTAGCCTAAGTGTTGGAAAATCCGATGTTTCCGCTCGTAATTCTCTAACCGAGCGTCCTATTTGCGAGACGTTCAGTCCTACAGGTCACTCTACCCTCGAAGGAAGTTTGCTCGTGCCTGGTTTTCAATTTTTTCCGGGTGCCGTATCGGGTTCCGGACCCCCGGCGGGCCGTTTTCTAGCCTAAGTGTTGGAAAATCCGATGTTTTCGCTCGTAATTCTCTAACCGGGAGTCCTATTTGCGAGCCGTCAGTTCCTACAGGTCACTCTACCCTCGAGGGAAGTGCTCGTGCCGGTTTTCGATTTTTTCGGGTGCCGTATCGGGTTAGGGACTTGTGAAGTGTGTGTTGCATGAGTTTTGTATAGCCAACAAATAAAATTAAAAAAAATGAAATAATTGTCAATGTCAATACTTACAGAGTTGCTTAATTCTCATCTTCCTCTCATTTATTTCGTTTTATGTCAGTTGAGGCAGATTGAGGCTGTTCCCTGGATAAGGCTGCAAAAATGACCTAGGTTAAATATCATGGGCACTTTCAGCCATAGGTCAAAAATAAATGATCTATGTAACTACGTTTGTTTGATGCAAGTCACTTGTGTTACATGCCCCTCTATATATAAATTAGGACTGAGTCACTTTTATCATAGTGATATACTTCACTGAAATAAGTATCCAGCTGCCATCAGCCTAGGATCATATTTCTACTTTAAATAGTTTAATGGCTAAGATTTTTTAATTGGATAAAAAAAAGTTGGAAGTCACCTGGGGAGGTTCAGGGAGAGTAATAGGGTTTAAGGTCAACATGAGAGGCTGCTGAATCATTGACTGTTGGAAGATTTCCTGTGGCCTGCTCATGAAAATCCTGAAAAAAATAATGGTAATGATCACTCTTATATTAGTGAGAATCTCCACTCATGAAATAGTAAGTATTGGCCATGGATAAGCTGTGCTGCTGTATGCTACATGATCATGTTACATGCATATCTCAACCACAGTGAAATCATACAATAAGGACATCTTTGGCCCTGTTTGGATCACTATAGTGCAGTTAATTCAGTTTACATGGAGCAAAAAAGAGGCTCACTCAGATATTTCAACTTCACAAGCATAGTTAGCTATGGAACCTGTTGTGGAATCAATGACAACCTATAAAATATATGGTAAAAAAGACAGAAATATGTAGATGTTTCAGACTTTTATATGCTAAAAAACTGGTAAAGAGAAAGATAAAAAAAACTGGCATAGTAATGTTGAAGCTTCAATTGTTATTAATCACAAAGTATGAAATTCAAGAGATTTGGAAGTATACAGATCTACCTTTTAAAAGTGTTGGAAAAACACTTTCCAATTTACTATATGTTCGGTAGTCACTAATGAAAAGTAAAGAAAGCTTGCAATAATTAGAAGAGTAGATAGACAACAATGAAATATCTAAGTTCGGTGCTTTGGTTGCCCCTACAAACAGAAGAAAGAAATTTGCTGACTATATCCCACAGCCCATTCGGATTCATTAATCCTAAGACCAAACGCTTCATCTGAAAGTCTGTTTTCTTTCTAATCACAAAAATAGTTGACAACATAGGATGTCACAGGGGATAGGACTCCCACTCTCACCATTCAGACCACAGGTCAATCACTGAGCAGAGCAGGTAGGTTTAAATAGTCAAAAACCTATCACTCAAATTGAAGACTGTCAATCAAAGTTAACCCACTTAATTTGTTCACATGTATTGTTGTCAAAGAGTCCTAGAAACCGAAACACCCATTAACCACCCTTCTCCTCATAATGGTGACGCATCTGGACAATGTCTTAACCAACTCTGGGCCTATGTATGAAGGTAGATGTCTACCACAAAGCAACTTTAATTTATCCACTGCATGACTCGCCACTATGAGGATGAATGAAGAGTGAAAGAATGAAAACTTTAAGTAATGGATAACTTTAATTTGATACAAAAAAGAATGAAAGTAATGGATAACAATTGAGGAAAATGGAATAAGTAATGGAGAGCAATAGTACATGCAAATCTATTGCTTCAAGAATTTTTGAAGTATAGCTTGGATGACACAATTGACAACTAATCAAATACAAATGAATAAGCATCCTGGTCAAATTAAATAAAAATAAAAAACTAGTTACCTGCTTATATTTCTTGTAGATTCGCTTGGTTACTATGTTCTTGGATTCATCAAAAAATGTGGGAACTTCTCTTCTTTTAAATCATCTCCTCCCTGCCACAGCCCCTGCACGCTGCCAACTACTTCTTCCTCCACTTTACCATTACAATTACAAAAAAAAAAATCCATGATAACATTCTACTACTCACCAACATTCAAATGCCAATGAAAAATTAAATATTCAAATATTCTTACAGCATTAAAAGCACTTTACCATTACCATTGCAAAATAGATACACATGCTAAAAAAAGACATTGTTATGACATTCCAACACCTGCAACATGATTTAAAAAAACTACATGCATTAGTTTTTAACATATAACAATCTCCTACTCTGCATCCATTTTTCTTCAATCCTGCATTAAAAAAAATGGTAAAGATTAACATACAATTAACGTGAACTGCACAACGAGGTTTAATTTTTTCTAAAGTCTAAACAACCTTGACCGTTTTATTTAACTTTTGAACTTTTTTTTTACTACTCTCTTGTAATAATACATTCAAATATCAGAGGAGAAAGTGTGGCATCTCTATAATAATGGATGAATGTAACTCACCGGAGCCCGTTTGCTCAGTGATTGTATACAGAGGCTAATTAAAATCTTGAATTAAAAAACATAATTATACCTGGTCAGGATCAGTCGAGCCAGCTGGATCATGACTGCCCTCTCCAACCGAGTCATGTCTCGCTCTGTAGCCGCTGCCAGCGTCAGGTGCCTGTAATTATTTATTATACAGTTAAAAATAATTTTAAAAAAAAGTAAAATAAATATTGATACATCAATGACATAATTGACAATTTAAATGTACAAATTTATTTGTTACTAACCTGAGTGGGGGGTGGTGGGTCTGAAGTGAGCGGGCCGCGACTCTGTGATAGACGAGCCTCCAGCGCTGCCAACTCAGCCCTCATCTCGGCCCTCATCTCTGCCCGCACATCGGCCGTCACCTCATCCCTGATCGCTGCCTTCATGGACTGCAGCATCTCCTCAACCTCCTCATGTGTACGGAAGCGCAAGCCCTGGGAGGAGCTAGCATCGGATGACTCCGCTCGTGCGATGTGCGAGCGTGGAATGCCCGACCCATATGTGAGCGTGTATCCGTGCCCGTCTCGGCCAACGACGGAGTGGAATATCTCATCCCTCCGCGATGGCAAACTACGCTCCTCCTCGGGCAACTCCTCCAGGCGTGACTGATACTGGGCCTGCGTAGTTGATTCATTTAATATATTATTATGCATAACAGGACATAGTAATAAACTGATAATTTAAGTGGTTCAATATAAAAACTTACGAGGATAGCTGCAACCTCCGGATGGCGAGGATCTCGAGCAAGCATCCAAACGGACATCCTGTCGCTCGGATCGCCCTTGGAACGCAGCTGTTTGGTTGAGAGTTATTTAATTAGTATAATATCATATAAAATGACAAAAATATAAATTACATATACGATCTAATTTTTTTACCTCGTGGCGGACCTGCGTGATGTGTCGAGTCCCCAACCTGTGTGCGGGACCCTGCATTGCGTGATTCCGCGCATTTGTATCCGCCACTCTCTGTTTTTAATATTTATCAGTTAATTTTTATTAGTTACGATAGTCACTAATAAATCGTTAAAATGAAAAAAAATATATATATACAACTTTCTCACCTTTGCCTCCTCGCTCGTCCAATACCGGACGAGCTGAGTCCACTGATCCGGGAGAATGCCCCTCGGAACTCGCTCAAGTATGTCAGGGGCATCCTGGTGTGGCTTCCAATGCTGCATTTTCATCTTATTTTTATGATCTTTCCACATCTTCCGGCATTTCGACATGCAAACTGGCCGGAAGAGCTCAGGACATGCCCTCAAATTGTCCTGCAAAGGACAAATAATTTTTCATTCAGTTATAGTTTAAATTTACACATCCTGCGGAGAAATGTTATATTATTACCTTGACCTGACTCCAGATACGGTCTAATGCATCCAAAGGGAATGCCTCCCAATCAAGTGCAGTCAAAGGGAATGCATGTGGATCCCGGACCATATGTCCCAACTGACTAATAAGCTGACGAGCATGCGGACCCACCGGGTGGTACGTCTCATCGAATGACACGTCAATGGGATGACCAGAATTCCACGTCCGGATCCCTCTAGCAGGGCCTCTCCCCCTGCTGGTAGATGGGCCCGTGCTCACAGAATCTGTTCAAATTAGAGATAATATAATTATATTGAAATAAAATAATTTGCTAAAATTAAAATATTTTAATTAAATAAACTTATACCAGTCTGTGTATCGGCTGATGCAAGCCGGGATGTAGAAGCTGGCGCAGTAGCTAGCACCGGATGAGAGGTCGATGGCCTACTCAGTGGGGCCATCGAACTGGGCTGGGCAGAACCCGATGTAGGTCTAGGGTCCCCTGATGACGTACTAGCCTGGGCCTGGCGCAATAGCTCGTCCATCGTCAGCGAACGATCTCTCCTCTTTCGTCCTGACATATCTGTTCAAGAATGTTTGCAAAATAAATTAATTTAACGAGATAATTGAAGTTAACATTTTTTTTATTCTTATATATTTCATGATCTTGAGATGTGGGTGATCTTATGAGTACTGCCGAGGCAGTGGGCATGAGTACAAGCGACTAGAAAAAACAGAATGCTAAATAATCCTTTAGGGATCGAGCTACACATAGACCATCTGGCCATGGTTTTATAAACATTCAATCTTCTCTAATTTCTGTTTTAACAATTACTGACTTTAAGATTTAGTCATGTATAAAAAGACAAGATCCAAATCGTTTGTCCAGCTAACTATTTGAAGTTTCTTTTAACTTTCACCTAACTTGGTTGGGCCCAGTGCCACTTATGTAGCCAACAACCTAGTACAATAATAAATTGGGTGGCTCCAGCCTCCAATATTCACTTACTTTTGCCTTCCCATAATGATTCTTTTCAATGGAAGAACGATCCATCTTTCATTTGTTTTCATGTGCCTTAGTGCTTAGCAAAGTGGTTAAGATGCTTCGTTGAAAAGTATTTGGAATCAAAGGCCAATCAAGGGACTTTGGATCCATGAAGGGACATGTGAATTTGATAAATGATTCTCTCTCTCTCTCTCATATTAATGGTATTAAAAAGGCCACGTTTAGTGACAGTTTGGGCCATACCTGTTACTGGTTTTGGATGTATTTAAAGCTTTTGGTCTTCACTGCTGTTTGTCACAAATATAGTTGATATTTTAAAAATTCACAATAATATTATAATGTGATTTATAAAATGCTGGTATCTTGATTATATCTAGATTTTCCAAGATATTGGGAAATTTTGAGAACATAATGTGAGTAACATAATAAATAAATAAAAATAATGTCCCTCGGTTATAGCTTAGCTGTTAAAGACATTGGTATGTTAGTGGAGTGTGTAAGTTGAGAGAAAAATATTATTTCTTGCAACAATCTCTTGGTAATAGCCTATGCAAGCATTCAGATCTCAAATGCACATAGATAGCTTGCATGTAGACCCCAAACATATTATAAGGCCCTAAGTGGAATTAGCCAACTATTGTTCTGTATGATGTCTGCCACTAGATCCCTATGTAAGTATGAATTTATGCAATTAATTAAATTTTTTGAAATTCTTTAGGGAGCAGGCTTCTTTTCCGTAGATGGGGTCTCTCATCGGTCCCACAGCTCCACCACCTTGGTTAGAAAAAAAATAAAAAATAAAATAAAAAGAAGATGAAAAAAAACTTGTCACTAATGATAACTTGTTATTCAAACCTTCATTTAATGTTACCTTTATTTTCTCCTCTCTCATCCACATGATCCTCTCTCTCTCTCTCTCTCTCTCTCTCTCTCCACATCAAACTGTTATGAAAGGGGCCCTTCATTTCCATTTTTTATAAATGCCTTTTGAAGTGTTTTAATTATAGGTCAAAATCTTAGAAAATGGTATAAAAATAAAAAAAACCATGAGTTTAGATTGCAATAATAGAAATCAAAGATGGCCCCTAAAAGCATTGTTTTCACTAAAACAATGTCCACATCATCATATATAGGAGATGAATATACATAGATGCACATAATATGAGGGGCTGTGTTGTGTGCACACGTGGATGTGTAGAGCCAATATCAGTCGAATCAAATGATATGACCCTTAAATTTATGGGTCCAAAGTTTTATTGATTTTCATAGTATGAATTTCTTATATTTAAATTCCACACTGGATCATGGTCAAATTAGTATCATATTGATATTGAGACTAGAGATAATTCAAATGATAAAAAAAATTGCATCAAGGGATTTAATGGTTCATAAGTGACTCGGTGTAAAAACAAGAAAGAAATAAAAAATTGAAGTGGCTGGATGGTCTTAGAGAATGTCCAATAATACAGCTACTTTTTGCTATCAATGAAGGAAATTTTGTACAAGTGCTAGACAATCAATATCATTTGACTTTTTTTCTATCAATGAAGGAAATTTTGTGTTTGCTGAACACTTCATTCTCCTGAATGCCGACTTCCAGGCCTCAATCACTTGCAATGAAGTTCAAAGTGCTTATTAGGAGGGTCTATATTGTATCACACATACACACATAGAGGTTGATTTCTTAACTTTTAGAAGGAGGCTTTAATGTGGTATCTGTTGCTGAATCCAAATCCTTGCATAGACATATGATTCATGTGTTTTTACTTACCCCAAATTTGATCACAAAAAATGTATTTCATCTAAGGGTTATAAATTACAACTTTAAGGTCTCCTAACAAGGATTATAAAATTTGATCACAAAAAATGTAATGCAGAAACCATATCCACTAAAATCAATCAATTAAAATGTAAAGAGAAAGCATGGAAAAGAGCAGCAAATAAAAAACAAAAAAAAAAAAAGTTACCTGCAAGTCAAAAAAACCTAGAAGTGGATTTCTCGAAGTAGCAAGAGGCGATGCGGGAGGGCAAAGTGCAGAGCGAGAGGGAGAGGGAGGGAGGGAGAGAGAGAGAGAGAGATAGAGAAAGAGAGAGGGAGAGAGAGAAATAGAGAGAGAGGGAGAGAGGCAGAGCGAGAGAGAGAGAGAGAGAGAGAGAGAAATAGAGAGAGGGAGGGAGGGAGGGGGAGAGAGAGACCGAGGGCCGGCTCCGGAACAGGGAGCGAGAGAGAGATTTCCGGTGGTGGCTCCGGCGCGCGGGACGGTAGCGTGCAGAGCGACAGGGAGAGGGAGTGAGGGAGATAAAGAGAGAAATAGAGAGAGGGAGGGAGAGGGAGGGAGGGAGAAGGAGGGAGGCGGCTCCGGCGCAGGCGGGCTCCGGCGGAATCGCAACGGGAGTGCAGATCGCTGGAGCAGAGGAGTGCAGAGCGCGGGAGGGGAAAAGGGGGAAAAAAAAGTGGGAAGGAAGAGAGGGACTCGCGCGGGGTTTATTATATGAGTCTTCAGCGACCGCCATATGCGGTCGCTAATGGTGATTATGGCGGTCGCTAAAGGTGATACTTGCGACCGCCCCAAGCGGCCGCCCGCTTCCTTAGCAGCCAATACCAATATTTCTAGTAGTGATAGATGACCATTTTATCACATGATAGAATTTAGAATTAAGTAGTAAGAGGCAACATAAAGATCATCAGGAGAATGAACCATCAACTATAGATGACAAGTGAACGGATTGGTCGAAATTCTAAATTCCCGCGACTACACCTTTTTCATCATTTAAGCAAAAACTCTTCCAACATTTAAGCAACAACTCTTCCAATGTTTAGAAAGGTCTCTCTAACTCTCGTTTATTCAAAATCACATTTAGATATGATTAAAGGAAAGTTTAAAGGGTAAATTAGACAACGTTCCCTAAACACGGTCTTCCAAGGCATCCAGTCCAACAACTTTTTCTCTAATGTCTATAGTCCAGACAGTTGGAGATATTTTGATGAGAGGTCCCTAATACGTCACGTTATATATTTTCATGACTAATTTGCCCCTTTCAACCCTCATTCCTAGGCCAAGTTCTCTCTTATTCTTTGTTGTCCATGAGAACTCCTTCCGTCTTCTTCTCTCTCATTTTCCAATTTCCGTTCCTTTCCATGGTTATGGAGTACCGTTGCAGAGCACCTTCCGTCGCCATCATGACTTCCGATTCTCTCTCTTTCTTTTCTTCAAAGATAGAAACGGTTTTACTTTCTCTTACCCTTTCATCGGAAGTCTCTTCCAAATCTCTCTCTCTCTCTACAACTGATTTGAAAGAGAGCAGTTTGCTTTTTTGCTTGTTTTTCCTCTCCCTTTTCTCGATTGGATCAAGGTCATCAAGTGTTCTTGCTTTGGATTTCGGCTTTTATTAGAATTGGATTTTCCGTATTCTGACTTTTGGTGTCACCGGACTCAAATAAATTTAACAGAAACTCTGATAAACTAGACAAAAATTCAGATAAACTTGCTAAAACTCAGATAAGTTTATCTAAGTTAAACTTATCTGAACTTTTGGAAAAACTCAGACAAATTTATCTAAGTTTTGAACAACTTTTCTGAGTTTCGAACAAATTTATTTGAGTTTAGACCAAAACAAATTTATCCGAGCTTGAAAAAAATTCTGTAAGTTTTGCCTAGTCCCATGTGCAGATTCTCTGGATGATTTATCTTTCTCAGATAAATTTATTTGAGTTTTGTCCAGTCCCACGTGCAGATTTTCTGGATGATTTATCCTTCTTTAAATCAGTTTTCCCCATTTTCTTTCTCTCACCTCTCGTAATCCTTGATTTGTGCAATCAAATAATCGTCACGAAATTGACGGATTTTCTCCAAATAAAACTCTTAACGAAATCAGTTTTTCTTTTTTTGTATACCGCATAGAGTGTATTAAGAGGGGCACTGAAGACTTTTTAAGTGTTTAAAACTTGAAAATGGACCTTTGGCTCTACGGAAAAAACACGTGGACCATTTGTGATAAAGATCAAAGTTGAGGGACCTCCGACCAAATGCCCCAAGTTTAAAATTGAATGGGAGGAATTTTAGGGGAGTTGGAGAAGATTTAGGACTTTTATTTGTGATGCCACGTGTCATTTTTTTTGGATGCCCACATGGCGCCCTTGAAAATTCAAAAAAATTGAGGATGCGCCACGTGTCGCTCCGCCACAAATTCACCTACTGCTTTACTATATATAACTAGCGCTTTAGGGCCCGTGCCCAACACGAGCCTTTAATTCATGGAAAGAAAATCCAATTTAAATTGAAAGTAGACACATGATAAACATACAAACTACATTTAATACAATTATATAGGGAATTTAAGATTGGTCACCATCTTTTGGAGAACCCCATATACATTTATGCCTTCCAATTCGTGTGGCGTGGATATTTGATAGAGAGATGTTAGTTGAAAGTAAATTTAAATATAAATAGGAAGTAACTGTAGATGTTCTACCATAGGGCGGGCTCATGCTCATCAGACAAAAGAGCAAATGATATTCATTTTCTGATTCGAGAGGTTTTGACTGATGGAATTGATTTAATAATGACAATAAAACATAAGAAAAATGAAAATTTTGATATATAATAACCTTAAAAATAGGAAAATATTTTTTTACAGTGGTTTTTGTTTTAGTTATGAGTGATTTTGGGGGTAAAGACATAATATAAAGAGAAAAAAAAAACGCAGAAGACATTAGAAAATAAAATATATATTTATTCATAGTTTAATAAACATGCTTGAACTAAGTGCCACTTAAATAAAATATGAGTATGATAATTCCTCACAATTCAATTGTTGGCATGTGGCCCACATGATGGCCATAAAAGTGCCTCATATGCCATTGATTCAGTCAATGATATAGTTGCAACAATCTTACTATTATTTGAAACCATCCCATTGATATAGATTGATAGTTGTTTTCACTAGCTATTGATAGTTATTTTCACTAGCATTTGATTAAATCAAACCATTGCTAGTACACCAAAAATGAAAAATTGGAATGGATTACCGTTCCTAATCCATGTGTTCCTAATCCGTTCATCCGTTCCTAAGCCGTTCTTAATCCGTTAATCCGTTCCAAAAACAGAAAATTGGAACGGATGAACGGATTAGGAACACACGGATTAGGAACGGTAATCCGTTCTAATTTTTCGTTTTTGGTGTTGTAGTCTGCAAAAGCCGGATCTTAGTATGAGAGTAGATAGATGAAGGAAGATAATTGCAAGCTTGAAAAAGATGAGTGTCCAAGACCCACTTTGGATGTAGAGATTGACACAAAGATATCCTAACAAAAAGGGAAGCTAGGGATTTGATTTTGAGAGATATTAGGGATATATATTAGTTGGTAGTTTAAGATTTGATGGAGGTAAGATGGAGATAATTAAGGATAGTTTTTGGAAAATTTTGAGTGGATTATGAGTTATCAAAGGAGGGCATGCCACATGTTACTGTGAAAAAGAATAGAGAGAGAAAACGTGTGTGTTGAGGGAGAAATTTCCTGCTGCCACATGTCATTCTCCTGGTATGGATATTTGATTAAGAGAGGGGTTAATTGAAAGTAAATTTAAATATAAATGCGAGGTAATCGACATTTAAGCAACAACTCTTCCAATGTTTAAAAAGGTCTCTCTAACCCTCGTTTATTCAAAATCACATTTAGATATGATTAAAGAAAAGTTTAAAATTGAATGGGAGGAGTTTTAGGGGAGTTGGAGAAAATTTAGGACTTTTATTTGTGATGCCACATGTCATTTTTTTGGAATGCCCACATGGCGCCCTTGAAAATTCAAAAAAAATTGAGGACGCGCCACGTGTCGCTCCCTTACGAATTCACCTTCTGCTTTACTATATTATAATATAATATATAACTAGCGCTTCAAGGCCCGCGTCCAACGCGAGCTTTTAATTTATAGTGGGAAAACCCAATTTAAGTTAAAAGTAAACACCAAGTACATAAACAAACTCTATTTAAAATAATTATTTATAAAATTCAGAATTAGTCATCATGTTTTGGAGAACCCCATATACCTTTATCCCTTCACATTAATGGGGCATGGATATTGGACGGAGAGATATGTTAGTTGAAAGTAAATTTAAATATAAATAGGAAGAAATTGACTGTCAAATGCAATTGGGAGGCATGCTTATTTTAAAGAGGCAAATTTATTAAAAAAAATTTATATATAAATCTAAACCAATCATTAATATCAAAAGATTGAATCATATTCGAGATCAAACTGACCGTGTTCTTTATGGCATCAATGGCGGCGATGCTAGAGCTGTCTTTGCTAAGTAACATACGCTAGGATGTAGTCGGAGAGGAGGCTGATGGTGATGCTTCATTCGGCAATGGAATAACTAAAAATCCTACTTTCATATACCATGCATGGATGTTAAATAAACCTTATAACATTGAGAAAGAGAAAGCAAAATGGAGAGTAGAAAAAAATAAAAAAAAAATTAAAAGCAAATATTTTAATGATTAAGTAAATTGAATGAGTATATAGAAAATATATATAAAAAATTACTAAAACATAAGAAAGCTTCTTAATTACATACAGAACATATAAACTACCATATATTGTATTTTGTATGTCAGCTGAAGTCTCAATTGCAATTCTTCACTTGTTATTCTTAATAAGCAAACAACGATCTGAATCATCATACATATGAAACTGCACATTTTGGAAAATTAATAAGAGGTAGCAAAATGATAAAATCTTAGGACAGTTTAAATAAATATAAATAATTAAAAAAATTAAAAATGACAACTTATAAACAAATAAAAATGGAAAGAAATAAACTTCTCCAACTGATCCATTTGATAAATGAACTCGGTTTTTTTTTTTTTTGTATTTCGGTCAAACTAACCCAAAGACTATACAAAATGACTAATTTTATTACTATGACCCACCAACCCAACCTAAACTTCTATGTTACATCGACTTCATTATTATGACCCACCAACCTAACCTGAACTCCCATGCTACATCGATAATAGTGTTTATATTTTCAATCCTATTAATAAATGGGCAAGCATTAGGTTAGTAAAGTGATTTGAAATAACCAAAATTAAACCTAACATGGGTTGGAAACTATAAACCTAAACATACCCTTTAATATATGGGTGAGGCATAGGTTAGTAAAAAATAAACCTAAACCTAACCATTAGACCTAACTTTCTAATGGCGGGTGGGGTCTGATATCCAAATTCGTGGGTCTGATGTCCCAAATTTTATATATTAAAGTATTTGCAATGTGTAGGGCCCCATGCTAGATTTTTGAGATTTGGATATCAGACCCACAAATTCACGTACTACTTTAATATATAAAATTTGGGACATCATTTTCACAAGTGATGATCACTCCAAAGTCCAAACGATGACCAGTTTGGTAATTTTGATGTTGAAGAAGAGAGTGGCTACCTACACATTGCAAATATCTCTCTTCACACTGCATTTAAAATAATAAAATAAAATAAAAAAATTCTTAAACTACCCCCATCCCTCTCCTTCCCTCTCTTTGCTCCGGTAACCCCGCCAGCCGCCGCCCATCTCCCTCTCTTCCTCTCCCTGCTCCGATAGCCCCTACCCTCAACCCCATCTCCCCCGCTAGCCACTGCCCTTCCCTCTCTCTTCCTCTCATGCTCCGGCAGCCCCCACCCTCAACCCCATCTCCCCTGCCAGCCACCGCCATTCCCTCTCTCTTCCTCTCCTGCTCCGGCAGCCCCCACCCGCCATCATCCCCATTCCTAGCCCACCCCGGCCATTCCCTCTCTCTTCCTCTCCTACTCTGGCAGCCCCCACCCGCCTTCATCCTCATCGAGCCCACCCCCAGCCCTTCCCTCTCTCTTCCACCCGCCCTCATCTCCATCCCCATCCCCAGTCCTTCCCCAGCTTTCTCTTCCACCCGCCCTCATCCCCATCCCCAGCCCACCCCTAGCCCTACCCCCACCATCCACGAAACGATAGATAGAGAGAGGAAGGAGAGAGAGAGAGAGGGATCGTGTGGGCCGGTGTGACGCCCCTGGAGTCCCACATTGACTATAAAGAGGAAAGTGAATGAGATTATATGTGGATCTCACACCCTTACCTTGCATGAGGCTTTTTGATGGGTTGATGCCCATCAGTAACAAAACCGTGAGACCTGTGGGCCAAAGCGGACAATATCATGCATGTGTGTAGGGTGGAGTGTTACAAATGGTATCAGAGCGGACTCTCAACTACTTCGAGTGTGGGTCCCCTGCCGTGGTCTGGTGTAAGTGGGCGAGTTTCAATGTGGGCGGGCCAAGAGGGCTGGCAGGCTACTGCACAGGGACGTGCAGCCCTAAGGGAGGTGGAATGTGACGCCCCCGGAGTCCCACATCGACTATAGAGAGGAAAGTGAATGGGATTATATGTAGATCTCATACCCTTACCTTGCATGAGGCCTTTTAATGGGTTGAGGCCCATCAGAAATAAAACTGTGAGGCCTGTGGGCCAAAGGAGACAATATCATGCATGTGTGTATGGTGGGGTGTTACAGGCGGGGGCTGCCGGTGGCAAGGGAGCGACGGGGTCGGGCGGAGGTGGCCGGAGCAGGGAGAGAATGAGAGAAGGAAGGAGAGGGATAGGGGTAGTTTAGGAACTTTTTTATTATAATTTTTTTAAAATTTAGTGTGTGAAAAGGTATTTGCAGTGTGCAGGTAGCAACACTCTTTGAAGAATCCGAGCTGGGAATATCCGCCAACCGAGCCAAGACCATGACTCACAAACTACGGCTCCGGCTTTCATGGAGTAAGTTGACCGTCAATAACCATGCAATTCTAACGTGTTAAAGGCACGCGACAGTTTTGCGGGTTTCCTTTACCTCTGACCATTCATCCAATGGGCCTATGACGCGTGTCAGCTCTCCTTTCAATTACCAAGAAAGAAGTGGCACCACGCATTTTATAAAACTTTTTTGGCAAAATTAGCAAAACGTCCTATAAGCCAATGTTTACAGCCTCCAGTCAAAGGAAGAACTTTTTAAGGCCTATGGTCCACTCAGCTGTACTTTTTCCAGCCTTAGGTCCCTGCATCCATATGATATCATTTTTCTGGACTAAATTGCCCTTTCAACCGTTTTAGGCATAAAATTTTGAAATTTAAAATTTCAAATCTTCCCTCCTCCCTCCTTCCTAAATCCTCTCGATCTCCCTCCTCCCTCCTTCCTAAACAAACTGATATCAGAGAAAAATTCTCATTTTTTCCCACCTTAAAGACAGGCAACGATTTGGGTTGGCTTTCTTGTTTTCTGCCGGACCCCACATCGCACGCCGGAGAAGAAGGAGAAGACCTTGTTTTCTTGTTGCAGCCGATCAGGACGGCAGCAGCGAGGAACTCGTAGACGATCACAGCCCACTGATCCACCACGGAGAACCAAGGCCTTGACCGTCTCATTCCTCTCTGATTTACACCCCGAGTCCCATTTTTCTGCAGCAGTCGAACGTGGCGACCCACCTTGATATGTCGACTGCAACAAATCCTAACCCACCTCTTTTTTTTTAGTTCCCCTTGGCCATGACCCACCTCTTTTTTTTTCAGTTCCATTGACCAAATCAAAGCACCCAACACAATCCCCACCCAGTCTCTTCCATGCCTTTCGTCTATTATCTTCTCTGTGTCCGGTTCCAGCGACTGGGGATGGAAAGACCTCAGTTCTCACTCTCTGTTTTCAAACAGAGAACATAATGAAATAGCAAAGGCCTGGTCAGAGTTGACTCCTAGGTTGCCAGGTTTCAAAGGCAACTGGTACCTATTCCAGATGTTTGCATGGTCAGATATGATCATGGTCGGTAACATCACTATCCCCATCTTTATTGCAGAAACGCATATAAAACCAATGCTATATATGGCTCCTTGATGGCCACGTTATGACTGGTTCATTATTACTTGCTGTGTAGAAAGAGTAAGGATGCGACCTCAATTCTCCCTCTCTGTTTCCAAACAGTGAATAAATTCTCTGATAAAAAACTATCTGTTGGTCTTGGAATTAATCTCGCTTTTGTGCTTGCAAGAGGCAGTCCTGCTGCCTAGGGTAACGCACGGTTTTGGCAAATATATCTAAGTTTTACAAATTTATTTGAGTTTTTGACAAATTTATCTGAGTTTTTTGCAAATCTATCTTGGTTTTTAGCAAATCTATCTGAGTTTTTGTCAAATTTATCTGAGTTTTGTTCAAATTTATCTGAGTTTTTATCAAATTTATCTGAGTGTTGTTCAAATTTATCTGTGTTATGTCATATTTCTTTGTGTTTTTGGTAAATTTATTTAAGGTTTTTTTCAAAATTTATCTGAGTTTTTTAGCAAATTTATTTACGTTTTTTGAAATCTATATGCGTTTTTTAAACTTATTTATGTCTTTTGAAATTTATTTGTGTCTTTTCAAATTTATTGCATTTTTTGAAATTATTGCATTTTTAAATTTTATTTTCGTTATTTTGAAATTTATTTGTGTGTTTTTAGAATTTATTTGAAAATCTGGGGATTCCATTAGTAGTAGGCAATTAAATATTAGTTGACCATTATTAATGGGATATCCCACCAATCATGGAATATGATTTAAAGAAAGGGTAAACTAGACATTTCAGGTATAAAAAAGTGTGAGACGGACCTTTGGCTGCATAATTTTTTTTTTTTTTTTTTTTGTAATGTTTGCAACAAAGTCATGTTTTGAGGGACCCCCGGCAGAAGCCCCCAACTTTTTTTTAGGACAGAAGTGTAGAAAGGATAACCACTAGAACATACCAGTTTTCTCTCTCTCTATATATATATATATATCTCATTTTTAAGTATTTGGATATGCTCAAATTCGATTCGATATTCCACTAATTTTGGATCCAGCTGAAGTTGGTGGACATGTACAATGTGCGCGGAGAGGGGTTGGGTTTTCATGTATTGGTCCATTTGAATGGATCAATAGTGGGCTTCACAAATATGAACTTACGAAATTTTATTATAAGCTATTTAGAAGAGCCTTGCCCTATAAATATATTTATTTATTTATAGGGAGATGCTCTTGTGAGAGATATCTCTCACCTTAAATGAGAGATTGGGTGGGGCCCTCACATCCACATCCATTGCCAACAACTTAAATGTGAGGGCCCCCACTTCCATCTCTCATATAAAGTGAGAGATATTTCTCATAGGAGTATCTGTAAAAAAAAATTATATATATAACATTTTCATATTTCATTTGCATATGTAAATTTTGCAAATGTAAAAAAAAATTACCATATCTTCTGGCAGGGAGGTGTGAAACTTTTCATGTAAAAAACGTCACGGACGCTGCACACTAATTTCATACTTCATTTACGTACGTGTCTAAGCTCAGAAAAATATAAATTTTCAATACGAGTTAGATCGAGCTCATGTGGACCTCGCAGCTTGGACGATCCACATACGCGCACACAAACGCGGAAGACTAAATTGTACGGCACACAAACGCGGAAGACTAAATTGTTGGTGGTTCGTTTTCAGAAGAAAGGGAAAAAAAATATTATACAACCAATGGACAAAAGGAATAGATAAACCATGGAAGGTTGAGAAAGATACCTTCAACCCACACAATCGCATGTGCCCACATGCCATCACCCTACAATCAAGATGGAAGGTTGAGAAAGATGCCTTCACCCCCACAATCGCATGTGCCCATATCTTAATGGTCTACTCCCCCATTAAATGAGTAAAGATGTACTCCTCCAGCTGGTTGCAGAACGCAACGACAACGGATATATAGGTGCACTTGGTCATGCTTCCTTCCATGTAATTTGGGGGAGGGTGCATGGAGCAACTAGGCGGGTTTGATATTTGATTTGGGGTAAATTCAAATACATTTCATGAAGGGTAAGTTTATCTCATCCAAATCTAATTTGTCCCATGATGGGTAATGTGATACCAAACTTACCCCATTTAAATTACGGTTAGAACAAATTCAAAGATAAAGAATCTTAATTTATTAATCCAATTAAGAATAAATATACATTATATCAACAAAACCTAGACCCGCCTAAAAAAAATCGACCATCAAACCCGCCTCTAATAAGAGTAGGGTGGGGCGGGTATTCGTTTAAACACCGACCCATTGCCATTCCAACATAGAGGGTTGGATGGGAGCTCCCGCACCCCACTGCTAGTAGGAAAATATTTTCCTTAATTCACAAGCTTTGGTGCTCACCTAATTGAAAATAGAACCGCCTTTGATGGGCAATGGCAGAACTAGTATTTTTATTTAGGTGGTACCGGCAATGGTCAAGTTAAGAAGTCAAATAATAAAATATAAATTTTAAGGTATTAGATGGGCATTATTAGCTAGGAGGACACTGCTGTCTCACCGTGCAATATTTGAAGCCACTTGTTCCATAACTTCAAAGGCAGATAAACTTTTGCACCGTTACTTATTTTTCCTTTTAGTTTTATTTATCTTCAGCATGATTGGTAGAACTAATTACCATATTTGTTTAAAGAACTATCGGTATCGGGGGGTGGCATTTGGCTCTCACACATGATCTTTCGAATTTCAGTAAACAAACAGGCCTACGTATAGTTCAACATGGTTTCACATGATTTCGATTAAAATACACACATGATCTTCCGAATTTCAGTAAACAAACAGGCCTACGTATAATTCAACATGGTTTCACATGATTTCGATTAAAATTGATTTTTTTTTTGGGGGATTAGTGTTATCTTGGAATGGGCCACTTATGAAAAAAGAGGGGCCTATATGCAAAATTTGATGGGATTTCCATTAACTCAAACCTCCCACGCCGTGATGTGATGATATTTTAGTTTAGATACAGGGCCGGCTCACCAAATAGGCAGGTGAAGCAAGTGGTTGGGGCCTCACCATGAGGGGGCCTCATAATGTTGTAGGCCTGGGTGGCTTGGTTCGGTTTTCTTCCCAGTTCCACTTCCAAAGTCGAATCCCAATTCTCAAACTCCAAAACCAGAACCAGAGAAGATAAATGAAACAGAAGCACAGTAAGGTTACTATTCTAAAATAAGTCCGTTTTTAAAGGTATCAAATTTCACTGGGAATCATCTGAAATGAATTCAAATGAACCCGAGGTAGAAGAGAAAATCGATCACAATTTGACCCGTTTTCTAATGAAACTGAAATCATCGAAAAATTCCATCATTGGAAAATTTTCAAAAAATCAGAATTACAAATAAGTCCTTTTTTTATATAGAAAATACTATTTTTTTCATAAAATGGCATTTCAAATTAATATGGCTCCAAAATAAGAAACGTCCAACACCATTCCCGAAATTCATTGATACCAATAATTTCATATTATCTTATCATATAATTAATCTAACACATTAATCAACACTAATTAACAACTAATCATGCTTAATTTGTAACTAAACATAATTAATTAAATAAAAAAACATTTCCAAAAATCATAATCTGATGTCTATAGGCCTGTTGGATTGGTAACATTAACATGATAATAGAGCTCTTTCCAAAAAAAGAAAAGAGAATGAAAACAGGGCATGTTTGCCAACGAAAACTACATATGCTGATATGCGTAATAAAAAAAATGAAAAAAAAAAGGAAGATGGGTTTCGAACCCATGCACTGTTGTGATGGAACGTCACTTGTTCTGCACCGTGGGCCGTTTGATGTGGTTTTGTTTTATGTGCAAATCACATGCGATTCATTCTACCACCCCCTCACATGTGAAAATTAAATCTGAGTACAAAAATAATACCTTTTTACACATCAAAATTTCATACGTGATGCGTAAATGACCTCAACCAAACATGAAGGTGTGTAAATGATTCACATATGAGTTATTTACATACGTAAATGCTCTCAACCAAACAACCCCTAAAAGAATTGTATATGGATAACTCTTGACCTCTCATTGTTAACCATTACTCTGATAATTCAGTAGTTTTTGTCATCACCATTAATGATTTTATGCTCTTTTCGGTTATTTCATTTAGCAGAAGGATTTAAATTGAGGGCTGCATTTTCTGCTTGGATTGAATATTTGGACTGCGCGTGCTTTTTTGGGATGAGGGTTTTCTCATGTCACACATATTGTCTTGAGACGGCGCTGGATGTAACCATTACGCATGTGTATCATTACATATGTGAGTGCAAACAAATCCTTTTGGAATTTATAAATGCCCCCAGGTAGTTTTAAATATATATATATATATATGCTTCATGCTGACATTGCACGAAAAGGGCACAATGCCCAAGTCTTTCATAATATAACACATTTACTGTAGAAAAAAAAAGTTATTTTTCTTACTATAATTCTTTGTTTATAACGACGACAAATGTTTTACAAACCTTTACCATATTGCAAAAGTTTGAGCAGTTGGTCTCTTCCAATGGCGTATAGACCATATGAAGCATGGATGGAAAACCTTATAGGTCAGAGGCAATTCAAACTCGAGAAATTTCTTATATTTTTAGATTTTTTAACTATGCAGCCCGGTCATTGGCTGAGATTTGCTTTTCTTAAGGTCAGAATATAGACTTGGAAAGTGCGTGTGTGTTCCTAGGGGCCGGTAGACGATTAACCGTGGTGTTGTTTGTAGGTTAATTTTTTTATTTTTTGGAGTCTGTTTATTTGTCTGTGCTGTTGCTTTATTTGAATAATGAAAGGCCTTTTTTTCTTATCAAAAAATTTTTCAAAGTATAAAATGCAAAAGTCTCGATCAAAGGTTCAAGGGTAAACAAATTTCAGATTTTTCAAATTTAAGTATTCTTCGTACAGGAAGTCCCTGAGGGCGTGGACCCAATATTCAAATGTTTGGATTAGGAATATGTCCTGATCTGAGGCCCAACAAATAAATATTGTTTGACAGATGTTTTTAATAAGAACACGATTTTTAATTTTAAAACTTTGCTTGCTCCGACTTTCGTATAGTCCCATGTAAAATAGTTGTTAGGTACTGAAGCCCCACATGTTTGTATAATGTTGGTGTCATTGTCTGATGATCCAGACATTTGATAAAAATTGTGCCCTACGTGGATGGTTTCGTACCTTAATTATGGTGGAGCCCATCTCATTAGGATAATGTACACCAAATTCATCGTAATCGATTAACTTTTCTTCAGATTGGATCAAGTATGGATTATTGTTATTGGTAACAGTGTGGTATAAGTTATTTTAACTGAAATGAAGTGGGTGTAATTTCAACAAAACAGGGGATTCAGACTCTTTTTGAAATGAAGAATACCATGGTTAGCCCTCTCAAGGGCAGGCATGGAACAAGGGGGTATATTTTGCATGTTAAAAAATTACAAGATTTTCCTTAACTTACAGGGTCTATTTACCAGCCTAGCCCAGCCCGGCCCCTGTCTTGTTACGCCCCTTCCCAAGGGTAAGGATGATATGGAAAGAGAAGAAATGAAATAATTTTAAGAGGTAAAGTAAAGTTTATGGATGATAAAAAATTTTACTTTAACCATATCTATAGGTAAAGTTTTGAACACAAATAATTAAATTTTGACTTTGCTGATCATCAAAATAAATTTACTTCATTAAATAGAAGTAAATTAGTTACTTTGCCACTTATTGACATCCCAATATCCCACTTCAAATTACTTTACCTCATGAAAACATACACATTTTATTTTATCAAAAAGTATAGTTTTCCTTTTTCCCAAGCATTACTATTTCCACTAGTATGATATTTAATTTACATCATTTTTTTGTTAATTATTCAATTGGTTTCTATTAAAAAAAAATCTCTTAAGATGAGAAATACGATAGAGGCCCAGACACTTCATAATGACAACAAGGAATCTATATTCTATGATATCATTAACCAGATATTCCAAGATATCAAGGAATAATCTAACATACAAATGAACCAATTTCATATCATGGAGTGTTAGCTTATTCAATGATATCATTAAATGTCCCTTTTTTCATAAAATTTGCATGTAGGGTACTTTATAATTTCATGAAATGTCAAATCATTCCACAAGGAATAGAAATCATTTGCTATCATTATAAAGTATTTGCGCCCTCCGTCGTATTCTTTAACTTTAACTTTTTTTTTATTATAAAAAATTCATTATTCAAACATCCCAAATAGACCTAAATAGAGAATCTCATCTATTCACAAAACGACCAAACTAGGGTTGTAAATGGGTACCCGATTCTCCGATTACCCGAAGGTTCCGACCCGTTAGGATCCGGGTCTGGGTCCTTATTTTGGTCCCGATAAGAAAATGGTTCCGGTTCCGGATCCTTTTTTTGGAACCGATACTTAAACGGTTCCGGTTCCGGATCCACAGTGGCTCAGACCCGTGGACCCGAGACCCGACCCAATATATACTAACATAAGGTAACTTTATTATATGAGAACAGAACCCTTTTTACTTTTCTACTTTTCTACATTAGGGTTTTCTACTTTTCTACATCTCATTGCCTGTTTGGATGTGATTTCTGAGTTTTTGGTTAAAAGTGTCTGTTATTGATAGACAAAATGTCACATTAGTGTTTGTAGGTACGTGATCCAATTGAAATGTGAAAAAAGTATAATTTTTTTTAAAGAAAAATACAGGTATTAGTCTAAACCCGGAACCGGAACCAGACCCGCCTTACAAACGGTTCCGGTTCCGGTTCTGGTTCCCATTATTTTTAACGGTTCCGGTTCCACCCTGGACCCGGACCGGAACCGACCCGTTTACAACCCTAGACCAAACACAAGACAATGGAAAATCTTGTTGGACCTCATTATACAAATAAACAGCCCAACCATGCATCCCAACAAACCCATGCAGCATAACTTAAAATTGCTACATCACAAATATGAATCTGAGTCGTGATTTGCACATCAAGAGATTGTCTAAGCCTTAGCTATAGATCCAACATCACGCTCACCTCTAAAATCCAAATTGATCTCACATGTCATTCTACTTTCAAGGAAATTTTCATTTCAATCATGGTTATGCCCTCCATCAAGGAAAACCTGAGTTCGATCATCTTTTATTGGGCTAAATAGATAGAGAATTTTCTAGATTATAAAGCAAAGTGCCGAGTAACTAAGGCAAATCATATCAAAATAAAGATAAAAGAGCCGTTTTAATTTGACAAAAGCATAGCATTGATTAAAATGAAATCCGATTAAAATGATTTAAGGCTCCTAATTTGACTACAGCCAGATTATGATTCCACACATACTCCTCAAAATAAATACCATCATACTAAACATACTTCTTACTTTGTCCTTCTCTTCTTACCCAAAACCAACCAACCAACCAGCCAAAAAAAAAAAAAAGACTACGACCACGATAAAAAGAACAACGATAATATAGAGCATAAAAAACAAGCCGGCAGTATCAGCCAAAGTCCAACAACACTCAACAAAGAGCAGACGTAAAAACAACACGACAGGGCCGGCACAACTACCTAACAATGGCCTAGAAGAAAGAGACAAGAAAAAATTATATAACAAATTAACAACAAATGAACCTATGTGCCCGTATGTTTTTGCAGATCGACGTGCTGCATGGCCTGAAAAATCAGGCCTGAAAAAACGGCCGACAGGCCTTGAACCCTAGAATTTTACTTTGACAATGCAATCCTAGGGTCCAGAGCCTTTCAGGCCATTTTTCAGGCTTGATTTTTTAGGCCATTTAGACTTTTACGTATTTTTGAGTGGTGTTGACACCACTATAGTAGTCCTGTGAATTTGGCCTGAGACAAGGCCCAGCCCTCAAATAAAACTCATAAAATGAGGTTTTTTAATTTTAATGAAAAGCCCTAGGACTTTGGACAAGTTATTGCGGGCCTTGAAATTTGAGGGCCGAGCTTGGTTAATGGTTAGTACTAGATCGGCCTGGCCCTAGCCCTTACCCTCCTACTCTTTTTCTTTTTTTCATATAATACATATTTTACATATGTAAATATAAACTAAAATGCCTTTATAGCAGTCACTTATCAACAATAAAAATGAGGATATAAGGGCAATTTCATATCCTCGTGCCCATTAAAAGAGGCCCTAAAACCAACACGCACATACTTGGTTCATTTCTTCTCTTTTTAATTATTAAAGTTTTGTGTTATACTTAATGTATAAGTAATAAGTGTTTCACGGTTCTTCTTTATCCCTTTATTCTAGTTTTATTATTTCTTATTTAGGCTTTTTCAGATTATTTTTATATACTTGCTAGTGCAAATGGGAGGGTATACTCCTATTAATAAGGATACACTTTTTCCTCTATAGAGTGAGTTAGGATGCCAACCGGTTTATATATAAAGGTAGTTTAGATGTGCATGGAACTTCAAGAATATGCGATGATCCAAATATCTTTTAATTAAATACTTATAACTCTCAATTTTCTAAATTCTTAAATAACAATTAATTTTTAAGTGAGTTTATTTTTGTGACTACACTACAAGAACATTTAATAGTCATATCAGTGTTAAATCGAAAGTAATGTCAATTCATAAAGGGTAGCTGAATGTAAACGGTTTACATTTCTCAAAGTTAATAATTTGTTACTGGGAGTTTTTTGTGAAAAGTGTGAGATAGAACAAACTCTATAACCATTTTCCTTCTTTGACAAAAAAAGAAAAAAAAAGTATGCCTAGAACCCAAGTCACCAAAGTATGTATGATTTTCTCCGATAAAAGAAAGTTTTTAGAGAGAGCTTCTATTCTCTAAGCATTTTCTTAGTGATCCCTTCGCGGTAGAGGTTAGACAAGATAGCGCTCAATTGACGCTCGATACATGATAACAATGTAAACAATAATAGTATTTTTTTCCTTTTGAGGCCCTAAGCCCTCCCCTGGCCGTTGAAGGTAGAGTAAAGGCCTAGGTAGTGTAAGCCCTCCGAGGGCTTTGACCCGCCAAGACCCGGCCCTGCATATATTGAGGATAGGGTAAGGGCCTAAGTAGTGCAGGCCCTCCGAGGGCTTTGACCCGCCAGGATCCAGCCCTACGCATATTGAGGATAGGGTAAGGACAACCCTAGGCCCGGCCCTACATATATTGAGGATAGGGTAAGGACAGCCCTAGGCCCAGCCCGGCTCGGGCCTTTGACACCCCCACTCTATATCACACACATACTCATGAGTTAATTAATAGGTCTTCGGATTGATATATAGTATCACTACTATTGGCAACTATAGAACGCCCTTGAGAGTGTTTGAGTTTGAATCCTTGGAGGGGAACTCGATGAACGGTTATTGGGTTGAAGAGAATAATATAGGGGCCTTTGGTCGGAGGTTCCTCAACATTACGTTACACAGCATAGGGTCCAAGATATTTTCTAATATAGGCGGTAATCCTCTTTTAAAACTAACACAATAAAAAAGGCAAAAATGCCCTCTCTATACGTCAGCAAACATGCTTCGCTTAAAAATATTTCGGAGCGTCATACGATCCGCAACCTAAGCAAAAATCCCAAATCATCCGAAAGCAAAGACGAAGGAAAATGCGGAAAGAAGCAAAATCAATTGATATCAATTTATCAGCTGAAAATGCAAGTAAAGCATGATAAATGGAAATAAAAAAAAGGGTTTTGTGAGTTTTAAAATCAATTTATCTGACTTTAAAATGTATTTATCTAAATTTGCTGTGAATTTATCTAAGCTTGTTCTCAAGTTGTCTTAGTCTGATATCAATTAAAAGGGACTTTAAATGAGTTTCTCGATATATTGCATGATTTTATCTGAGTTTGCCAAAAACTCAGATAGGTTTTTTAAAAACTCAGATAAATTTACAAAAAAAAACTGAGATCAATTTGTTAGGTACTCAGATAAATTTACCAAAAACTCAGTGAATTGTTGTCTGCTTCCTTGTGTTTTGTTTTGTGCAGAACTTCAAGCTGGTGAGATTACACGCGAATTTGAGCATGGTGTTTGGCGATGGGCAGCACAAGTACCGGTGATCCTCCAGTCTTCTTCTCCGGCAATGGTAATCTTATTCACACATAAAGCCCACCTTTTTCTTGCTGCAGCGTTTCTCTCCGGGTCACAGCAAGCAAGAGAAAATGAAACCCGATCCTTTGTGTCTAGATTTCTTCCCCGGCAACGACGCAAACCAAAGATCTTGCCCCTGTTCCCTTGATTACTGCGGCCCACCTATCTTTCTTTTCTACACCTTGGAATCAAAACGAAAAAACCCGCTTCTGGGTTATGCAAGACCAAGTAGCTCCCCTTTAATGGCACTAAAGACAAAACAAGTTCTCTTTTGAACCCACAGAAGTCAAAATGAGAAACGATCTCCTTCTGCAACTACGGATGGAGCAGCGGCATCCGATCGACAGTCTTCTTCTTCCAAAGGGGGTTCTCCGAGACAAAGAATGAGAGAACATTTTCGTATGAACGAGGAAAAATGGAAGATTTAAAATTTTAAAATTCAAGATTTTATGCCTAAACAGTTGAAAGGGATAATCAATCGTGTAAATATGTGATGCAGCATATCTAGAGACCTCTCGCCGAAATATATCCAGCTGCATAGACTATAGGCCTTAGTAGGAAAAGTTGTTGGACATAAGGCTTTACAAGACCAATCTGAGGGACTTTTGGCTAATTTACTCAATAAAATAAGAGGGTTGGGTCATAGGCAATGTCTGGGACCACTAGTCTATTTCTTAAAGACCATTCAAACTAGACCCATAAAAAAAGAGACATAGAAAAAAGAGGCTAGAATCAAAAGAAGTGTTTGGTAGTGCAACGATCTATGTTAAATAGACTTTTTATATCAATTGTTGAGAGTTTTTCACAATTTCTTAAGATCTACAAGGTATTAGGCCATAAAAATTGACCATATGGCTACGATCAGCCTTCCAAAGAGATCTAATTGTTTGGATATTGTGTTTAGAGCCCACATAATCCACCAAATTGCATTCAATGGCTCGTGTTTTTTGCACATATCTAGGGATTGGTTATGACTTATGATCCAACGGGTGAAATTTGATTCCAAGGTCATGCTTGATCTTGTAAACATCTCCAACGGTTTGGATCTTATTTTACACGCCCACATATAATAAAAAAAAAATTTTAAAAACGTTACTGATCATGGACAAATCCAATATTGGGCATAATATAACGGTTGTTTTCGTTTTGCAAATATCTTGAGACCCCAAACGTATCAAGTCTTGAAAATTGACAACACAGTCGTTGTCAGCTTTCCAAAAAGATCTAACGGTTTTGATCTCGCGTTTGGGGCCCACAGATCATAGCAAGTTGCATCTAATGGCTCACAGTTTTTTGCACATATATCGAGATTAGTGATGATCCAACAGCTGAAATTTAATTTTATAGCCATGTTTGATCTTGTGAATATTTCCAACGGTTTGCATCGTGATGGAAACTCTTCTATTTTTATATTAAAAAAATACGGACTGGGCGTGAATGGGTAAAGTTATTGATCACCTGAATTTTTTGCCTCTTAATTCCACATGCAGCCAAAGGTGGGATATGAGGAATAGAAGCATTGTCTCTATTTCTCTACACTATCTAGGGGCATTGTGACCCAACCAAACACTTTTATTTTTAAAATCTCTACTCAATTTATAAATTTTGACAAATCGAGGTAAATTTTAGAGCGGCCAAAGATGGGCTTCCTGAGAAAAGAGACGAGAGTAGGAAAAGAGAAGAATGAAAATTGAAGAATGTAGAAAAGTGGGAAACGTACAGATTAGGTTTGGTTATGATCCCGTGATATCATGACCTAGCGTATCATTGCTTAATGAATAATGGGTAATAAAAAAAAAAGACCAAAGTTAATCGATGACATTTAAAAAAATGCTATCATTAACGCGTAGAAAATAAGTTTAAAGGAAAGTAATTCGTAAAAATTCTGGCCCATTCATTCGGCAGAAATTTTGTCACATACATCCGTAAATATTTACATAAAGCACAATAATACATTCAATGTGGGGAATGTTTATGTTGAAAATAGTTTACCGAAGTAAGAACGGCTTGATAAATGGCGAGTGAAACGAGAACGCCAACGGCTATAGTGGACAAAACTGCCCATGGATTTTTCCAATACTCTCGCATCAAGCTCGCCTTATGTTTGTTTATCGTATTGTTGCAATATCCATCCGCATCCGTATAAAGCGTCGCCAGTTCCGTAGTAATATACTCAAAAGTCCCAGTGGTTAACTGGTTGAAAACAGTGGCAACTTCTTTATCACTGCCAAGTGCATGTTTGATAATTGCTTTTTCTCGGAGCAGCATGACATCCTCAGATGTGTCTATGATGTAATTCATGAATTGAACGAAGGCTGTGAACTGAGGTTCTATGCGAGGGTTGACCTTCTCGAAGGCAATCAGGTTTTTATATTGAGAAATGGTAAATGAATCTATCACCAAAGGTGTGATGTGCATGACTCCATCACTGAACCTTACATTTAGCACTCTGTCAATCCCATCCATCTTTTTGAACCTGATTCCTGCTTTTTTAAGGACCCTTGCAGTATGAATGGTCCGTATGTCGAATGGTCTGGGTTGATTACCTCTTTGGCGCTCCCCAGAGAAAAGATATGCGTGAAAAAAATGGAGCAAATGTTGGAAAACTATGGGAGCTAACACAGTGAGTCCTGTCCTTTTGGTGACGTGTTGGCAAAAACTCAGGGCAACTTCTTGTAAATTCTCTCCGTTATTAACCAATTGATATATTTCGTCGAGAACAAAGAAAGGAAGCTGATTTTCCAGCAAGAGCAGGTCACTATTTATTTGACACTGCATCCAACTTCTGGCTTCTGGTATGTTATGCAAAGGCTGACAAAGGTAATCTACAATGAAACAACCGTCTAGCAGCATCATTTCCATGAAGTCCATCCTTTCCAGGTGGAAGTTATCTGAGTAAAACCTTCTTGCTTGGGCTTCCAGGGTCCTAAGTACTCCGAAGAATTCATTTAGAATCTCAATTCCTGTTTCCCGGCTGAGGATACGTCTTAGACAGCTCCATTTACGCCTCTCCATGTGATCGAACTTAGGCTTTCCCCGATGATAAGGTCCAATTGAGATGACGCAGGGCTCGTAGGCTTCATCTGTATCTCGGCAAAATCCTTCTGGGACTCTGGGGATGTGGATGGCCTCGATGTCTCCATTTAGGAGTACGTTTGCATTGAGTTTCATTTGAATGGAATTCACCCATGCATCTCTTTCTTCATCAATACCATGTGTGCCAATCAATCTTCCTAACGAAGCCCATATATATCCAGCAAAAACTCGAGCCATTCTGAAAAATAGGCACTCCAGATGTTTTCAAATTGGAAGAACCTGTCTAAGTCAACGGACGTTGTATGACACAAGTCCCTCCCTCCTGAAACACATACCAGGCATACTTGGATATTAATGTATATGTAAGCAAATGTATTTATACTGGAGAAACTTGAGTGAAGGAGATGGGAATGTTTATCATTTCCTACCTTGCCTTCATGGTATAGAGGATGAAATAATGCAACAATCAAATCCGAAATCCTACTTCCATTGTGATGTGCGGAAGCTCGTTGATCTGATTTGCTGTTGAATCTGATTAAATCCAAACGAATATCATTCACTTTACATTGCTGCAACTGGACATTACTTCCACTACTTGCAGTCGCTTGCCGTCGGCTCCCACCGCTTTTCTGTTGCTACCACCCAAATCTCCAACCTGCTCCCATTTGTACGAGCATGGGAAAAAACCTTTCCGCTTACTGCTTACTGCTTACTGCTTGCATGCGTTTCTGCAACGATTTTAAAAGGCCAAGGGTGCTTTTGTTTGCATGAAATTGAATACATGCAAATGCATAATAAAATGGGTTGCAACAACCAATCCACAATTATATATACATTAAAGCAGTACTTATTTTTTTCAATTTGACTTTTTCTATAGAACCACTTGCTCGATTCTTTTCCCTCTGCATTTAAAATACCATCTTCGAATATGGTTAATTTTGAGAATGGCTCATTAAGCGGCAGTTCTCATTTGGTTGTTCAGGATTTAGAAACTGCATACGCCATCTCTCCGTATATGTATAGGTTCCCTTCCCACTTATGCGTGCTTTCTTTATGTATATACAGGCTCCTTTCCTACGTGAATGGACTGTATTTCCATATGTGTGGGCTCTCTCCTAGTCCCAAGTCCCAACCCCCTTCGCTGTGATACTAAAAAAGATATGCTTACTGTTTAAATATATCTCTGATATCTTCTTACCCATATATTTCAAATAAAATACATACCCATATGTTGTTTCTCTCAACTGATTTTGAGCGCATGATCTAGAAGGGTTCTTAATGATTAAAATACAAACCTCATGCCAGTCATGTTTTTAACTTCATTTCTCATTAATCATTGCATCTGATTTTTTGTCATTTCAATTTTTTTCTTGGAATGAATCTTTTTTCCCTGGTTTTATGTGAGACCTCACCCCTGGTGGGCCCTCAATGTGAATTTGAATACTATATATTAGCCTAATTAAGTATTTTAGTTATACTAATTATGGGGCTTAGTGAGGGTAGTTATGTATTTTCCTAGGGTTAGACTAGTGGTGTAATTAGTAGGGTCAATAGGGGGTCTTTTGTTGTTTTTAGAGTTAGGGAGTTTGTTAGAGGCCCTAACTAGAGTTTTGTATTTACTATAGGGGGGTTTGCACCAAAGAATCTTCTAGAGGATCACCTAAAGACCCAAATACCCTCTACCCTAACCCTAATCCTATTCTAACCCCAAGGGCAATTTTGTCCCTAACCCAAAAACCCAACCTATATAAACAAAACCCTCCCCTGCCCAAACAACTACTGTTCATCTCCTTTTTCCTTTCTCTCAAGTTTCAATCTCTTCTTCTTCTTCTTCCCAAATTCTCTCCAACGAACCCTCATCTTTCCTCCAATCTCTCTTCTTCTCCCCTCGCCCCAGAAATCCTTAACGGAAGGCCAGCCGAGACCAACCTGCACCATAGGAGCAACTGCCGAGACCCTGCCTTTTGGTTTCCCTGTGGTTTTCTCTCTTTTCCTTCTACCTTCAATCGATCAAGGCAAGTGCACTGTGCTGGTAGTCTAGATTGCATGTTTCCTTCCTTTGATTTGCAGTAGAATTCCAATTTGTAATATATATGTTTAGATCGATCCTTGAGCATGTTTGTTTGGTTCCTTTGGCCATTGATGGATGGGATTACCTCATTTGGATGATCAATGGCCGGTTGATGATGGGTGGATGATGTAGGAATGATTTATTTTGCTTCTGTAATGGTCTATGGAGAATCCCAGAAGAATTGGGTCACGGGAATGAGTTTCCGGAGATGGAATGACAAGAACCCATCTCGCAGTATTGAGATCGGAATCGAAGTAGGACCACCCTTGGTAGATCAGGACCCTACGTCTATGTGAGGGGGCCTGTGCGACCATGGGGTGCTACTTGATCTGGATTTTGATCAGAGGTGGACCACCATTCCTGTGCTTAATGAAGAGAAGTCGTGTCCTGTCGCAGAACTGGGTTCTGTAACAGAACACAACACTGATAGGAGAGATGGACAGAGTCCAGCGATGGCCGAGCTCAGCACTTGCAGAGCCCAGCGGTTGCCGAGCTCAGCATTAGTGCAGCTCAGCAACTGCCGAACTCAGCACTTGCAGAGCCCAGCGGTTGCCGAGCTCAGCGTTAGCGCAGCTCAGCAACTGCCGAGCTCAGCACTGGCCGAACTCAGCGATGGCTGGATTCAACACTAGCCGAACTCAGAGTTCTGCCGAGCATAATGGTTAGGATGAGATTCGCGTTTAGCCGAGCTAAGTGTCTAGGCCGAGCTCAGTGCTCAAAGCCGAGTTCAGTGTTACGGCCGAACTCAGTGTTATGGCCGAACTCAGTGTTTTACTGAGCTCAGCGCCAGACCGGGTTCCGTGCCAGACCGGACTTCGAGCTTAGCCGAACTCAGTGCTTAACCGAGCTGAGAGCTAAACCAACCTCAATGTCCTGCCAAGCCCAATGCATTTTCCCGAACTCAGCTGGGTTGCCGAACTGAGCTAGGCCCTTTGCCGAGCTGAGTTGGGTGGCCGAACTGAGTATTCAATTGAGCTCCATTGCTTAGCCGAACTCCGAGATGGATTTCCAAAAAGGCGGGATTTCAACAAAGGAGACTAGAACCTGGGACATTCCCTTCAGCCAGAATTCTTAGTATGCACGGCCAACTACCCAGGCCAGGGAGTTAGCCGAACTCACAGGAAGTCCTGGACAAACAGGCTTTGCCTGCAGAGTGTTTTCCCTTCTCTGGACCCAGTGTGCCGAGCTGACCGCCCAGGCCAGGAGGTCGGCTGAGCACACTGTGTACAGTGACGATCCCCAGATTCTAATTTCTATTGTTGCAATCATATGTAGGGCCCATTGACCATTCAAATAGACTTCCATCACTGTGTCAGCCACGAGTCAATGGTACGGCTCAACCTTGACTCGTGGGGTCCACTAATTAAAATCCAGGTTATGTAATCTAAGATGATTCGACCTTTATACGTTACCAAAATGATGCATATAACTTCTAAGCACCAAACACAATATTCCTTAGCATCTGTGGTTTCACTTAAAGATCGAATTACCTGAGATGGACCTGTATCCGAAAGTGGACCATTTACCTAGGTTGGACTGTTGCTATCTCCCTATGATTCATGCACTTGGAGATTCATCTCCCTCATACTACGACTATCACTCTATTGTCCTTATTATTGCTCATAGACTATCACTCTATTGTCCTTATTATTGCTCATACCTGTTAATTAAATGGAAAATGGAGGACCTAAACCTAGGAATACTTAGAGGTGACCCGGTAATCTGATTGGGTGAACATTGACCCGTGTCTGTGGCTAGGCGGGCCCTTTTTATGGCCTAAGTTGGATGTGAATTACCCTAGAATGGAGAGGTTAGATTGTATGGGCTTGTGACCCATTATGGACATAGATGGATCATATGTCATTGAACATGGACTTGTGTCTCATATGGATTGTTATAGACCAGGCCAAGTAATTGGTGGGCCTTGGTACGGATCCAATGATTGGAATTGAACTTGAACTATGATCCACAATTTGTATTGAGTACTTAGACCTCTTAGGGACTTTTGTTAGGACCTTGTTCACGCAAGGCAAAGCCTAGACAGACACAGACCTTTATTGTTTCCGAGTCGGCATAGACATTCACTCAGTTGATTTAAGCTCAGCCAGTTGGACTGATCATCACTGGTAGGAGCTATTGAGATTTATTGTGTGGCTATCATGATGAGCACTGTTGGGACGGACGGTGTGATGCCGGTTCCGGTCGTTGTGGATGATGTTGATGATATTTTGCGGGGTTAGTAATCCCTAGCATTAGCTTAGGATCCCTACCGCGACTGTGTTCAGTATGGGAGGGCCGCGGCATAATATCCCGCGGTGACCAGCTTATGTGGATGTGCCATATTGTGTAGGTTTATTACTGTTATACTTATTATGATTCTACATGGTTATCTTGCACGACTGCATAGCATATGTACCTTTGTTACTCTCTTAACTTTATACATGTCTCTACTCATTTTGATGCATACATTCTATATTATCTGCATATTGTGACTTGCCAGATCTTTAGATCTGACCCACTCTTGGTGCTTAGGTCTTGACCCCGAGTTCGAGGGCGATGCGTTCGCACTCGTTGAGGTGCCCGTAGCAGGCGACTACGGATGGGGGCCGGCCGACCATGAGGTCGAGCCGGAAGGTGGAGAGCCGATCGACCAGCTGCAGGGGTTTGAGCGTTCCTTTGTTTAGGGTTTTTGAGAGACATTTGTTGTGAGTTGGGTAGTAATGAAAAATATGTAATTAAACTTTGATTTGTTATCACTATACATTTAGGCTGGACTTCAGCCCTTCTACATTTGACATATATACGATGATACCTTATGCTTCCGTTATCTCTATATGGCTTCCGCTTATAACACGCTTCCGCAATAATAACTGTTGTTACATTATTGTTCAAAAAGTTTTAAATTGGACCTCACTGCGGACCTACGATCTTGGAAGTTCTCGGATTTTCCGGGAAGTAGCGCGCCAATTTCGGTACTTTGACGACTTTCTCGGTATCCGGAATTGGGGCGTTACATTTTACTTGTTCTTATTAGTTTCCATGGTTTCTATTTTACAAATGCGGGCATATTCATGCATGTATGAGAATATTCTCAGTGTTAGTATGCATTTAAATGTTATGATATACACACACTGGGGAGAGAGAGAATACCGGTCCTATGAGGATCGTCCTTACCATCTTAATTATGGTGTGGACCACAGAGTAGGGCCCATCTTATGACTCATCTAAATGGATCATACCCCCCCCCTACATCGATCTCTTGGGTTTTGCTTGGATCCGAATGGAATGGACCATTGAATTGAGGGTCGATTTCTATTATTTTATATAAAGCCCTTAAATTTGTGGACAACTGATGAAGGGGTTAGAGGTATTAAATTGATTTGAAATTTGATATCTATGTTGGCTCCACTTAGATCTTCAGATCACTCCATTCTCCTGATTGTGGGGTCCCAAGGTGGGCCCCACTTGATGGTCCACACAGTAAGACAGTAATGGTCACTACCATGTTATGGTGCATGTCACCTAGTGGGGCCCATCTCATGACTCATTCAAGCAAACCACACATACACAACCTCCAATAGCCATTGATTTCATGAAGTTCTATAGATCCAAATGTACTTGACCGTTAGATTGATGATCGATTTTTGTTGTTTTATATAAAGCCCTAAAACTTGTGGACCATGAATGAAAGGGTTAGAGGTATTAAATTGACTTCAAATTTTATATCTAGGTTAACCCCACTTGGATCTTTTGATCCTCCGTATCCATGATCTATGGAGTCCCAAGTAGGCCCCACTAGGTTGTATGCATTATAAGACAGTTTGGACCATCCACTACTCATAAGCGTGTGCATTCTAGCCTTTTAAAGAGTCGAGTTTTTTTTTTTCTTTTAATATGATAATTAAAAAGACTTACAAGTAAAGTACTCTTTCTTATTTAAGGGTTTCATAAACAAAGAAATAAGCGTAAGTGTCCGGGATTGGGAATTGGGAGGGGCCATCTCTGACGTACTAATTGTGTTTACAAATGGATGCAACTCCTCTCTCTTTCGAACTATCCAATTGAGGACGAGTTGGTGGAAACAGGACATGTTTCGTCCAAACATGAGAGCCCTGTTTGGACGAATCAGGAGTCGCCACATGCGAGGGCTAAGGGGAGTGGAGGAAAGAAAACTGCCCCGTACGTGGCGGCTCCTGATTCGTCCAAACAGGGGATCCGGGTCCCGAGTTGGGCAATCTCTATCCGTGGTTGTCGCCTACCTAGCTGCCAAACCCGAGACAAAAACAGACTCTGCGTTTCATTATGGGTTTTTCCCCCTTCTAATCGTCCAAATGGGCAGATTCCTTCTGAGTTAGGGAAAGATCGTGCCTTCTGAGTTAGGGAAAGATCGTGCTCCAAGCCTCCAGCACCTCGAAGGTAAAGTCTGACAAGAGTTAAATGTCCAATTAGAAATGCAAATGACCCAAATAGCGCGGTTGAATTTCCTTCATGGGAAGTTTTTAGAAGCTCTATCCCAATTTTTTGATAGTAGCATCGAGGAGTGTGGTTCACCAAGGGGAGTACTATTGAAAAGTATTTATGCAGCCTCTATTAATATATAAGATTTTGGTAGGAATGGTTAGTGATGATAATATATTTTCAAAGTCAACCGGTTGTAAGTTCGAACCATAGAAGTAACAGCCCAACGTTAAAAAATTATATCTCGCCAAAAGTGCGCCGACCGGGTTCCGCCTAAGGAAGGGTGCCTAGAAGTGAGCTCCACCCAATTGAGAGTATTGAAAAGCTAGCATTTATGTTGCTTTTACTAATGCCAAAAGGTTTTGGTTGAAACTTAATATGTAGATGGCCTAAGTTGATGTTTTGGATGAAGTTGACCAAGGTTTTTTTTTCTCCCTTGATGAGGGACTTTTTTATCCTTTTGTTAAATCCTTGATAAGAAACTTGATGTTGCTGGATTCCCAAAGCGGGGAGGGAACAAAATGACTCTTACCAAGTTGTCTTATATGTTATTATTGGCTGCACACCATTGTTGTGGTTGTTGTTGTTGTTGTCTTTTTTCTTCCTGCTTAAAGGTAAACTGAATTAAAAGAAGAGAAAAAAGGGCAAAGAGCCCTCAAAAACAACCATAGAGGAAATACACGCTCACTCAGGAACCAAAAGAATAAAAGAAAAAGAGACAAGGGAACAAAGGAGGATTACAGAGCAAAGATGAAGCAGAAAAAAGCAAGTTATGCCATTGGATCTTCATTTGCAAGAGGACGTCTGCCACTGGCTGCACACCTATCTATCCCATGTTCAAGGAATTTCTAATCCTTTTGAGCAAGGTGATGGCACAAGTATGGTTAAGGTAAGGTATAAATACATGATATTTGGCATCCACCTGATATTGAACTGCTTTCAACTATTGTAAGTGCAATGTAAAGTGGGACGAATTTCTCCTGTGTTACTTAGGCGTCCCATTCAGATGAGTACGGATCCCTTATTATGGCTATTACAACCATATATGTAATATGCACGGATCTCAATGGAGAGTTCAGTGACATATTCTCATATGTCACTTTAATAGGATTTGTTTTCACTATAAGATTGAAAATGTGACTACAATGATGACATGACTTTTAATGTGGCATTAATCACATTTCAGTCATGTGGTCAGCCGAACACAATGGGACCCACAACTATTGAACTGAAATTCGAGGATATAATCCATAGTGGATAGGATTCCTTTTGAACAGTGCAAATTATCTCAATGTGGGCCCCACAATGGAAATTCTGAAACGTATTACACAATTCCCATGCAATAGCTGCGACAGGGGATCCAGACTTCCATTTAGATTTTTTTTTTTTTTTTTGTATAAGTTCAAATTAGATTGTTGCTATCATTATAGCAGGACTCGGAGAAATCTGAGTTTCGATCCTCAGTCGCACTCGCACTTATCACACTGGATCCGTGTAACAATTGAAGGGAACTCCATTGTGAGGCCCATATAGTTATAATCCGGACCGTTTAAGATGAATTCCATCTCCTATATAGAAGTCAATTTTCAAATCTTATACATTATTTTTTTTTCGCTTTAGATGGGTTCTTTTAGTTTTCGTGGTGATAGGTTTTAATGATTTTTTCTTTTTTCTTTTTAGGCATTGAGTTTCTATTGGTTTATTTGTTTATTCTTAGTTTTTTTTTTTTATTATTGGATTGTCTATGGACTTTTGTTTCCTTGTCGTATTTTTGTGGTGTTTTAATTAGGGCTGCACAGAACCGGACTGCAGACCAGGTCCTTCATTTTAGGCCGGACCGGAAATCCGGTTGATCACCCCTAGTTTTAATCACTTTTATCTTTTTTATTATGGGTTCATTCTTATGATTTCAAAACAATGCTTGAAGTAAAATACTCAATTGATTTCAAACAAATTAGACTGCTCTCATTTTGAAATCTCCAATTATATTTCTTTGTTATTAGTATAACTTTTAATTTTGATTGCAATTTTACCATCTCAATATAATTTAGACTAAATATTATCTAAATTTTTTATTATTTTTTATATTATAAATTATATTGCCCATGCTAAGCACGAGCATGTTTTGCTAGTGTCCATTGGGAGATCTAAATGGACGATCTGATCCATTCACAAAAAAATGGAGAAACCTTGATGGACCACATATACATATGTAACATTGTACCACCTTATTTACCAAATAAAAATTGTTGCACCTCATCGACACATTGCACAAACAAATGTAATGATGTAATTATTACGCATTTGCATTATTTACATATGTAAGTGCAAACAATTAAGTCATCCTTTTTGGAGTTTGAAATGCCCGAGGTTATACTTTAAAAAAATAAAATAAGAAAGTGTGCACGAAAAGATCAAAATGCCCAAATTTTTATAATATAGCATATTTACTTTATAAAAAAAAGTTGTTTTCGTTCCTGTAATCCTTTGTATATAACGTCGAGAAGTGAACCCACGATCTTTTACCAAAGCCGAACCCACGATCTTTTACCATATTGCTTTGGTGTGTGGGGGGGGGGGGGGGGGGGGGGGCTAATAGGCTGTGGTATTGCAGTCGGGGTGGGTGCGGCTAATAGGCTGTGGTATTGCAGTCCTTTTTGTTTGCCCAGTGTTACCTTTGCTGGATGAGCTTTCTGTCGGCAGGAGTTCCCAGTTGTTTTTTTGTTGCAGGTTGGCAGATCTGAGCCTTGTCTAAGCAGGGGATTTTCCCTGTCTGCAGGTGTGCTGGCTCTTTCTGCGGTTGTTAGGCTGCGTTTCGTTCTGGTGGGAGAAGTTGGTTTTGAGTAGCGCTCAAAATCTTTTTTCGTTGTAAAGCTATGGTTCAGCTTCTTTTCCCTGCCATATTTTTTGTGCAATCTCTTTGCATTGCTTTTTGCCCCTCTTTGCTCCAGGGAGCCTCTCGTTTTTCCCCTTTTGGCTGTACTATTTTTTCTTCTCCTGTCCAAGGGGCTTTGCCCCTTTTTTTTCTTTAATACATATTTACCAAATTGCAAAAAAAATATTTTACCATATTGCAAAAGTTTGTGTATTCGGTCTCTTCCATAGTTCCATTGACGTAGAGACCATACGAAGCATGGCTCAAAGTATAAAATGAAAAAGTCTCGATCGAAGGTTCAAGAAAAGATAGATTTCAGATTTTTAAAATTTAAGTATTCTCGTACAGGAAGACCTTCAGGGCGTGGACCCAATAATCAAATGTTTGGATTAAGAATATGTCCACATCTGAGGCCCAGCAAATGAATATTGTTTGGTAGATGCTTTTAATATGATCATGATTTTGAGTTAGAAAACTGGACTTGCTCCGACTCACCCATAGCCCCACGTAAAATAGTTGTTAGGTAGATGCCCCACATGTTTCTATAATGTTGGTGTCATTATCTGATGATCCAAACATTTGATAAAAATTGTGCCCTACGTGGATGGTTTCGTCACCCTAATTATGGTGGAGCCCATCTAATTAGGACAATCAATACTCACATTCATAGTAATCGATTAACTTCTCTTCAGATTGGATCAAGCATGGATTATTGTAATTGGTAACAGTGCGGTATCAGTTAGCTTAACTGAAATGACCTGAGGGTATCATTTTTGAAATGAATAATATGATTGTTATCCCTCAAGAATTAACTTCAGGGAAAAAGAAATACTTTTAGGCAATTGCCTGTTCTTAAGAGGTAAAGTGAAATTTATGGGAAAGCAATTCTAATGGTAAAATTTTTTACTTTACCCATTCTACTTGATAAAGTATTGGGCGCTAAAAATTAAAGTGTGAGTTTGTTAGTCATAAAAAAACTTTACTGCTTAAAACATAACTAAATTAGTTACTTTATCACTTATGGACTTCTCATCCCACTTCAAATTACTTTACCTTTCATGAAAATATACACATTTGACAGTCTAATGGATCATCTCTGATACCAATTGAAAGTGCCCCTTTTAACTACTAGAATGGATGCTGGCCCAAAAACCAATCAGCGAAAATAAATCAAAGCAAACTAGCAATTAAATCTACCAATCACACACCACAAAAGGACATGCACACTATTTTACGTGGAAACCTTATTGAGGGAGAAAAACCCACGATCAGAAAAACCAATCACTATTGAACGATTACAAGATATACTGACGGCTCCCTTTTTCGTCAATACGTCGACCTAAGGACTGTAATCGTTCTTAGACAACTCCTCTCTGCCATGAGTGCTCGCCGCACACCGCCGGTGCTTGATCCTCCAACAACACCTTCAAAACAAGATGCTCAGATCTTCTACAAGGAAGTAGAAGCCTCAAACCTTCTAGAGCAAATATTCAGCACAACCTCTCAATGATGGCTCTAGAGAAGAAGGGGTCTCTCTTAGGGTTTTCTCACCTTAGAACAAGAGAGAGCAATTTCTTGCCATACTTAGGGTTGAGAGAATCACCATTTTTATAGCCCAAAACTCGTGCAAAAGTTTTATAATAATGATCAAATCAGAATAGCAAGCTGTCACAAACTCTAACTAGGAGTTCGGGTCAAACTGGGCAAGTTTCCCAGGCTCTCTACAACGAGCCTTTTTCCTGTCCCAGACGCTGCCATGTTCGCTCTAGCGAACTGAATCTTCGCGTGTTATATCGAGTGTGTGTTCTGGAATTTGGCCCTTTTGGCTAAAAAATACTTAAGTCTTCGTCTCAGGTCTTCCGGTGACTCAACCACAGTTCATTCTAAAAGAAATAGAAAATTACAACTCAAATGGAACCAGAGTTTTGTCCAACCCATAAATTAGCCAACACAATAAAATTCATAACAATCTCCCCATTTGGCAATTCACGGACAAAACTCCCTACGATAATACAATTTAAATTTTCTAAAAAAAGAAATACATAGAATTTTCAGCGCACAAAAAAAATTTTCAACACCTGTAGATATTGCATTGCCTTTGTTTGTCTTCTTCCCCTAGCTCCATTCTTCTTCCCCTTTTTGTCCATAATTGACAAACAAGTATCTTCTAACAGCTTTTCTGAATATGGATCCAGCAACTCGCCCTCAATCTTGACTCCCCCTGAATGTCATCTTCTTTTCATCACTGGGGTGGGGGACTTGATCTTGTAGATCAGGGGTGATGAAGTTTAGGTACACACAGTTGCATATTTAGACATCTCAGCAAAGTGTGTACTAAGATAGAAGGGAGGTCATCCCTTTTGACCCAAACAGCTTTGGTGTTCTTCAAATCAGTCTTCTGCTTCTTCCATTGCGTTTGATTTGATGAACTTCACAGCTAATTGCAATGGGGTCGAATGTGCCATTTAACTCCACAGTGATGGCAAGTGGGAAATCGTTCAGGACGTGACACATTCTTATTCTTAACAGTTGTGTGTGCAACATCAACAACTGTATTAGTAATAACTAAATTTTTAGCAAGAAAGTTTTTACCTTTGACATTAGATGTAGATGGACCATTAATGTAGTCAATGTCATGCTTGTTTGTCTTTGCCTTTTGACTGCTCAGGATGTCATCTAGCTTTCTCAATCCAGCGTTCATCATGTTTAATGAAGCCTTGTCAATATCCAACTCAGACAAAACCATCTTCAGTCTTCTTCGTAGATCAGCATTTTCAGCTTTCAAGGTCTTCATATCAGAATCAAACGAGTCACACTTCTGCGATTCTGCAGTCAGTCTATCAATCATATTGTTGTTATCTTTCTCTAAGTGACTCACTTTTGCAAGAGCTTCGGATAATTCAGCTTTCAGAGAAGGATTTTGCTCTTCTGATTCTTTCCAATTCTTTGCCATTTTTTCATTCATCTTCAGCGTCTTCATGGTCTTTTCAAACAATAATTAATATTTAGCTTTTCAGTCATGTTCTGCCTCTGACTCATTATCATCATGATCAATACCATCATCACAAGAAACTGGAGGAGTAGCGGAAACTGAAGTTGCCATAAAATCCATGAATTTCCCTATGCTAGTGTCGGGCCTCTCCGACTTAGATTTTTTCTCTTCATCCTCAGAAGTATCATCATCCCAAGTCAGATTGAAAGCCTTCTTCTTTGATTTTCTGTTACCGCAGTCACTAGCAATGTGTCTATAACCTTGACACTCATAACATTTTATCCCTTTAGAAGATTTCTTCTTCGCTACAGTTTAAGGGATTTTCAACTCATTTTTCATCTCCTTCATAAATAATTTAAATTGCTTCATATACTGAATATCAACTTGGGGATCAATCTCCTCAGAATCAGAATTTGAATCACTAATAATTTTCTTGAATGATTCCTTGGAAGCTTTCAAAACAACACCTTTAGATTTTGATTTCCCATTAGACCTCAGATTTGCCTCAAAAGTCTGTATGTTGCCAACTAACTCTTCAACATTTAGGGTATTCAAATTTTTATTCTCTTCAATGGCCACAACCTTTGCATCAAAGCATTTTGGAAGAGACCTCAAGATCTTTTTGACAACCTTATGCTCAGGGATTGGATCGCCCAAAATAAAAACATCATTAACAATAGCATTCAACTCTGCATTCAATTGATCAAATGTCTCATCTTCTTCCATCTTAAAATTTTCAAAGGCCGTATTTAACTTCTGAAAATTCGACTGTTTAATAGTGTCAATACCCCTATGCATAGTCTACAGAATATCCCATGCTTCTTTTGCAGTAGTACAAGTAGAAATTCTTCGAAACTCATACATAGTCACACTATTATATATAGCATTAAGAGCCCTAGAGTTGCAAGTAGAAGCCAGTTTTTCTTCCTTAGTCCACTGCTCCTCAAGTTTAAACACAGTTACCCCATTTGCAGTAACAATGGGCAAGTAATAGCATTCCCAGTAGATTTCCAAACTTTAATATTAATGGCTTAAAAAAAGGCAACCATGTCGGCTTTAATAAGCATAATTCGAGGGGACTTATTGGTCAAACTACCTTCGCTGTAGATATCCATTCTAACAACATGTAAGATCTATACAACAAAATAGGCAACCAGCTCTGATACCAATTGAAAGTCTAAGGGTTCAGCTCTGATACCAATTGAAAGTGCCCTTGTTAACTACTAGAATGGATGCTAGTCCAAAAACCAATGCAGCGGAAATAAATCAAAGCAAACTAGCAATTAAATCTACCAATCACACACCACAAAAGGACATGCACAATATTTTACGTGGAAACCCTATTTAGGGAGAAAAACCACAATTAAAAAAATTAATCACTATTGAACGGTTACAAGATATACTCACAACTCCTTTTCCCAGTCAATACGTCGACCTAAGGACTGTAACTGTTCTTAAACAACTCCTTGCTGCCATGACTACTCGCCACACACCGCTCCCTGTGCTTGATCCTCCAACAATACCTTCAGAACAAGATGCTCAGATCTTCTACAAGGAAGTAGAAGCCTCAAACCTTCTAGAGCAAATATTCAGCACAACCTTTCAATGATGACTCTAGAGAAGAAGGGATCTCTCTTAGGGTTTTCTCACCTTAGAACAAGAGAGAGCAACTTATTGTCATACTTAGGGTTGAGAGAATCACTATTTTTTATAGCCCAAAACTCGTGCAAGAGTTTTCTAATAATGATCAAATCAGAATAGCAATCTATCACAAACTCTAACTAGGAGTTCGGATCAAACTAGGCAAGTTTCCCAGGCTCTCTATAGCGAGGCTTTTTGTTGTCCTGGAAGCTGCCATGTTCGCTCTAGCGAACTGAATCTTCGCTATATCGAGTGTGTGTTCTGGAATTTGGCCTTTTGGCTAAAAAACACATAAGTCTTCGCTTCAGATCTCCTGGTAAATCAACCACGGTCCATTCTAAAAAAAATAGAAAATTACAACTCAAATGGACTCAGAGTTTTGTCCAACCCATGAATTAGCCAATACAATAAAATTCCCATCAACATTTCACTTTATTAGAAAGCATACTTTTTCCTTTTTCACAAGCATTATTTTTTCCACTGGTCTGATATTTAATTTACATCAGTTTTTCTGTAAACTATTCAAGGGATTTTTATGGAAAAAATATCTCTTAAAAGTGAGAAAAAAGATGGCAGGCCCAAGCACATCATAATGATGACAGATGACCTATATTCTATAATATCATTAACCCAACATTCCATGATATTAAGGAATAATCTTACATTCAAATGCCCCGATTCTATGATATCATGGAATGTTGGATCATTCAATGGTATCATTGAATGTCCCTTTTTTTCATGAAATTTGGCTGTATGTTATTTCATGATTTCATAGAATGTCGGATTATTTTATGGCTATTGTCATTGTGAAGTGTTTACACTCTCCGTCACATTTTTTAACTATGAGGATTTTTTTTAATCCCATCATTCAAACTTGCCAAATAGACCCAAATAGAGAATCTCATCCATTCACAAAACGACCAAGCAGAAAACCATGGAAAGTCTTGTCGGACGTTATTATACAAATAAACAGCCCGATCAATCATCCCTACAAACCCATGGCAGCATAACTTAAAATTGCTACATCATGTAAATCTGTGTATGCTCAAGTGATGGGATGGAGCAATAGTTTCTTGGAGGATCTCTTAATTTTGCTACCCATGCCGTCTTTTTTAATTTAATATATTTTACGGTTTGGTTGTTTCCAACATGTAAATGTACCACATGAAAAAGCCTTTGTGACAGATTCAGATAATTCAACTAATAAATTTGGATGGGAGACTCCGACACGTGGCCGGAGATCTATATGCGTTCCGGCGATTGGGAAGCTCCGCGGATCTGTTCGCCTATTGTCTTTCCTATATATGGAATAATACCAACCCTAGGGCTCCCTTTGTCTTATATAGACAAGTCTCAAAGAGTCACACTTACTAGAGACTTCTTCGCCAAAAAACTCACATCCATTAATCCTAGTGGGAGTCTTATTAGTGGGATCAGATCAAGTCTTATATTAAGTGGGATTGTATTCTCTGTTGGCATCAGCCCTGCTTGATCTGATGTGGGACCCATGGCATGCGGGCCACACGATTTCCTACATCAATCAATTAAGAACTATAATATCATTATTGAAATATTAAGATATCGAAACATATAAGTGAAAAAGGGGGCGTCTTTTCTCATGCAGCCCCCTAACGATTGAATCGTGGGTAGGTTATCCCACGTGTTGTACCATTGACCCAAATTTATTGAAAAAGAGGAGAAGAAATATTAAGCCAATTAACCTTGCTAAAAAAAAAAGGACAACATAAGATATCACAAATATGAGGCTTGAGTCGTGATTTGTGTTAGAAGAGATAAATAAAGCCATAGCAATAGATCCAACGGTGAGGCCTCTCACCTCTAAAATCCTAACTGATCAATGTCACCATCACACGCCGTTCAACTATCAAGGAAGTTTAATCTCGTTCATGAGTTATGCCCTCTATCAAGGAAAACCAGGGTTCAACATCTTCGATTGGGCTAAAGTAAACTCTAACTAATTCGATAGAAATTTTCCTAGATAGTAAACCAGAGTGCCGAGTAACCAAAGATGAATCATATGAAAACAAAGAAAAAAGAGTTGTTTACTTGTTTGAGATGTAATCATTTTGACAAAAGCATAGTATTGATTGAAATGAAATCAGATTAAAATAATTTAAGGCTCCTAATTTGAGTACAGCCGGATCATGATTCCACGAACACTCCTCTAAATAAATGCCATCTTATTAAAAACCTACTGTTACCCCCCGTCCCGAATTAATGATGATTTAGGCCAATTAATTGAGATTTATGCTAATTAATCATAATTAATTAAGTTAATGTTGGTTAATGACCAAAAAGAGATAAACAAGTCTCTAATGATTGAATTGAGCATAATGAAGTGAGATTGAATGAAATTAAGATCATTGAATAGAGATTTGATTTAAATGAGTAGAGATAAGGACTTTTTCGTAAATACGGATTTTCGCGTATTTCGTCAAATACGGTAAAATTGGGTACCATCGCGTATATCTCAATTAATACATTAACTTTCATAACATGCCCAATTAGTTTTGACTTAAGATTAGTCAAAAGAGCCCTCATTTGACTTAAAATGTAAATGAGTGTAGGAAAATGGGTTTAAATGTAAAATGATGACTTATATAAGCTAAGAGATGCCTCATTTGCTCATTTTCCAAACCCTAGGCAACTTCTTCTCTCCCTTTCTTCTATTTCTCTTGATCAAGTGTGATCCTTGGAGAGCTCAAGTGATTTTGAAGAAGAACTTCACCTCCTTCATCTTCTTCCTCACCTCATTCTCCATTATTAGAACTTTTGGAGCTTTGGCTAGGACCCAACCCTTTTTCTCTTTGAACTACAAGTGAGTGCCTTGGACTTTTATAGGGTTTCCAAGTTCCATTAATTGTGTAGAGGTGGTTGCTAGCATTAATGGCTCATGAATGTCCATTTTCTTGTTTTTATGAAATTAGGGTTTGATTAAAAGGGGTTTGACCTCAAATCAAGCTTAGAAAGAGGGGTTTTGCTCTAGAAGCTCAAGAGAGGCAAGTGTATACATTTTCTATGTATTTATGTTAATGTCTATGCACTACCTTGATTAGAATCATTTGTGAAGTTTCCATTGAAGATTGGAATGGGTTTTATTGTGAATGAATGATGGATTAGAAGTGGTTTTGGAATGTATATGGGTTGGTAAATGAAGGAAGACAAGATACCCTAATTATGTGCATGTATGAAGTGAAAATGTAGGAAAAATGGAAGAAGAAGAGCAAAAATCGGAGGTTTGGGAACCATTCCCGGACCTGTCCAATCGATCGGCCATCAAATCCGATCGATCGGACTGTGTCGTAACTGAGACGTGTTTATGTTCGATCAATCGGACCTGTGCGTCGATCGATCGGACTGTCCCTTAACTAGGATGTGTTTCTGTCCGATCGATCGGACCTGTGTGTCGATCGATCGGACTGTCCCGTAACTGGGACGTATTTTTCGTCCGATCGATCGGACCTGAAGGGCCGATCGAACGGTAGTTGGATTTCGAGATTCGTTCGATCATGGATGTTTCCTATGAACTTAATTACTCTCTAAACTAGTTTTAAAGCTAGTTGTTATGAGATTAGAGGTCGATTGAATGAATGAAAAATAAAAGGAGATTTCAAGTGATTGAATCCTAAGTTTAATAACATAACGAATGTTTAATGAATTGTAGACTAGACCCCCATGAGTGATAACTACGGGGACTCTATTGTACACATTAATTAATAGTGATGCCCATCAAGAATAGCACGTACATTAGATAACCAATGATTACACTCGAATGGTTGGTTGGAATCATGTGAGAAATGAGTGAAGTTCCTAATTATCCGAATTCCTTCATTGGTATGTATTTGTATGGTACCGTAATTGCTTTACTAGACTTGCATGTCTTGAATTAAATCTAGAAATAGATTAAAGTGATAACTCGTAAGTTGGCACTACATAGCTATTTCATCAAATGATTATTCCTACTGCAGTAGATGGATTTGGGGGCGTTCCGGAGCTCCGTGGTGATGCTAGTTACCCCTGGCTCGAGCACGAGTAAGTCCCACAATATTGAATGACTGTCATTGAAAGATTATGACTATACTATTCCTTCCATTTGGAAGATGAATCCTTCCTTTGAGGGAAGATGGTAAAAGAATGAAAAGTAATGAAATGAATGCTATGGTAGTCGCCAAATGGTTATGTCCATTAATTGACTAATGACATTATTTGTACAATGAACTGTTAGAACTGATAGAAATACAGTTGAATGAAATTATGTAGGTATTAACATGTTATTTCACAGAATGATGTATGCATTGTTGAACCGTCGTGTTCATTAGTGTTATTGATGGCATTACAGGCCCACTTGCCCATGCCGACCCTGCAGCGGCCCCAGCGCCAGCGGAGGAGACCGCTCCGGTTCCTCCAGGAGGTTTGATAGAATGGCATAGACGGGATACTAATTGATACGAGTATCCGAGTGCGTCATGGCATGGAGATTCATTTTGGGGTTTTCTTTTGGGAATGTTTAGATTCTTTTGGGATAAACTATGGAGAATTCAATTTTTGGTCACCATGTATTGTATGTGAATATACAATGGTTGACAAAACAATTCATGTATAAGAACCTCACTTTTAAATTGGGATTATACATTGATGATGGTTGATGTTAAATATATGTTTTCCGCAAATTTGTATGATTGTCCCTTGTGGATCCCGTCTTAATTTCGGTTAATTCGGGGTTTACGGGAGTAAGTATGTGATCGCGATCCGGGGGTTTAACGGATCTCGGGCCCGGGTCGTGACACCTACTTAGAGCATCTCCAAGAGAATCTTCAAATTTAGAGATGCCTAATTGAATCTGAAGGCTTAAGTGGCACAATCTCAAGTTTGTAAATTTGACATCTCTCTGGGGCAATTCCTAGAGAGATGCCAAATTATTATTTTATTATTTTCTCTCTTGCACAATCTCACCTCTTCAAATGCTATCAATTGCCAAGTGATTATTTAATTTAAAAAAATAGATTTGACATATGCTTTTTCATATGCTAAATTTGAGATAGGGGATGCACTGCCAAATACCAGCTAGACTTAGGCACCTTTATTGGAGGGCTTACAAATGTCTTTTATTATCGTTTGAGGATGACGTGGACAATAGACTCCTCTGTTGGAGCTCTTATAGTTTCTCCTCATCTTTTATACTTCTACTGAAACACCATTAATGCCCTTAGGTAACGTTTGGTTCGCTATAATGAAGGTCGGAATGGAATGGTCATTCCAACGAAATGGTCATTACAACGTTTGGTTCGCAAAAAAGTGGCGTAATGACCATTACCTCCGGAATTCCATTCCCTTATGTAGAGGAATGGTCATTCCAATCGGAATGGGAAGGAATGGTCATTCCATTCCTTTCTACTTTTTTTTAGATCAAAATACCATTTTCACATCTATACATTATTATTATAATAATAAGATTATAAAAGAGAAGAACTTGTGTGGGCCCCGTCTAGATAATAATAATATAATCTATACATTATTATTATTATTATTATTATTATTATTATAAGATTATAAAATAGAAAAACTTGTGTGGGCCCCACCTATATAATAATAATAATATAATATATACATTATTATTATTATTATTATTATAAGATTATAAAAGAGAAGAACATGTGTGGGCCTCACCTATATAATAATGATAAAATATAATTATTATTAAAAGATTATAAAATAGAAGAACTTGTGTGGGCCCTACCTATATAATAATATAATATATACATTATTATTATTATATTATAAAATAGAAGAGCTTGTGTGGGCCCCACCTAGATAATAATAATATAATCTATATTATTATTATTATTATTATAAGATTATAAAATAAAAGAGCTTGTGTGGGCCCCACCTATATAATAATAATATAATCTATATATAATAATTATTTTTTTTTTATTTTTATTTTTATAAGAATATAAAATAGAAGAGCTTGTGTGGGCCTCACCTATTTAATAATAATATAATCTATACATTGATTGAGCCAAAGATAAAAATCTAATAAGGGTATTTTGGTCAGTCTTATGTAAATTTTATTCCATTCCAGGACTCATTCCAGCGTACCAAACGCAGGAACAGGAATCAACTGGGCGTACCAAACGCTGGAATGGAAATGCCTATTCATGCTTCATTGCATTCCAAACTCATTCCGGTCTCCATTTCATTCCCGCCTAAAACCATTCCAGCAAACCAAACACTACCTTATATTATTGTATATCGTTTGGGTCTGATGCCTGAATAAAATAATAATAATAATCGCGGTAGAATCCAAAACCAATCGGACACAACCAGCCAAAAAAGAGGACGGCCACAAGACCAAAATAGACAACCATAATGTGTGTGTGTGTATATATATATAAAGAGCCGACACTACTAGCCAAAGTCCAACAATACTTAACAAAGGGAAGGAACTAAAAAAAAAATGAAAAAATCTAAATGGCCTGATGCTGGGTCCGAAAAGTGGCCTGACATCAGGCCTGGAGGGTAGGATCCCATTTTGAAATCCTACGGTCCAGGCCTGATGTCAGGCCACTTTTCGGGATGCCGTGTAGCATGGCTCAGAAAAAACAGCACTCGTCTTTGAGCGGTGGGCATCTATGTGGTAGGTCTTCAGAATAAATAATGAATACATTGTCCCGACTGTAGAATACCTACTAGAGTCTTTGAGTTTGAGTCCTCCTAACATAGTATGGGAAAAAGTTTCAGGGATCAAGTTCCTTCTGCAGGCCACTGTGTGCATTAGGAATAAAAATAATGTATTGACAAAAAAAAAAGTCATCGTATTCACAAAAATAATGTATTGACAAACAAAAGTACATATATCACCCATCCATAGATGCACAGCCTTCGTCCCTCCTGCGGATTTGCGCCGGAGAAAACTCTTTGAAGCAAAGTCATTGTAGCAGTGCTTTTGTTAATTAGGTTTATTGGGTACTGTGTGGCACATATGACACATGCCCACTGTGGGTCCTGCCTTGACGACCAAGCGATTAGGGCCACTCTTTCTTTCTTTTTTTTATCTCAAATAATTAAGCTTATAGTGTAATGAATCGATTTTATGAAGAATTATAATAAAACCACCATTTAGTTGTTCGTACTTTTTTTTTACGAAATTACCCAAGTAGTTGGCGATATCGTCAATTGTCTGTATTTAAACCCACGAATTTTCTTCATCTACTCCGTGAAACACTCTTCTCTCTTTTACCCATTCTTCTATTTCATGGGTTCTTTGCTATCACTTCTCATTGATCGTTCTTAAATCTAGTTTATGAAATTAATCTTCAACATGTATGTTCATTTTCTGATTTTTATTATTTTTTGTACTTTCCTCTCATTCTTATTAGATTAAGGATTGGTTCTTAGGCAACGAGGTGAGTTTGTTCTACTTCATTTATTCTTCTAAAATATTACTAGTGCATGTTCACTACACCAAAATATGATATTAGTAACGCTCAAAGTTTTTGGTAAGTAACGGTTTTTAAGTGTAACTAGTTTCCTAATGTTTTATGGACGTTAACATTGATTTTAAAGTGTTACGTTAATTTTCCTAACGTTTTAGCGGTCGCTGCCCAAAACGCACTTTTCTTCCTCTTCCTTCCCACTTTTTTTTTCCGCTCCCGCGCTTTGCCCTCCCGTTTTCCCTCTTATCCCTCGTCTCCTCTCATTTCTTTCGTTCCCCCCCTCTCTCTCTCTCTCTGAAGAATCGGCCTCCATCCGCCAGAACACGATCACCAGCATCTGGATCAACGACGCCTTGGCCGTGGTCTGATTGACAACGTTCTTGCTATCGAGATACACGTCATAGCAGGTCCTCACGATCTGGAGAAGGCAGTTGCCGTGGATCCGAAGTGAGGTGGAGGTGACGGCGAAGAGGAGCGTCCGTAGGACCATGAGCTCAAGCGCATCATCGCAGAGGTCGTGGCACTTGCAGACAGACTCCATGAGGCGGAAGAGGAGCTTGGCATCGAGGCCGCTAGAAGGATCTGCCTCGCCGCGGATCAGGCCGTAGGCGACGAGCTTCTGGATACAATCGACAGCGGGATCGGCGCAATTGAGGAAGCCGGAGGAGGCGGCGGAGATGAGAGGGGAGAGGACGGAATCGGAGTCAGTGAGGGAGAGCTGGGAAGCGCCTTCGTGGAGGGGGCCAGGGATTAGGGTTTCGTCGCTGGAGTCGCGAGGGGTGGTCGGAGAGGATGGAGGTGGGGCGGAGAAGGGAGGAGAAAAGGAGGAGATTTCGACGCCTCCCCTGCACCAGGTACACCCCTCCCTCTTGAATCTCTCGTTCTATCCCTACCAAGTGATGATTAATCCCTTTCTCACATTTTTCCCATCTCATTTGACATCTCAGCTTCAGTTTAATCTGTCATTGAAACTGGTACTGTTTCATTTATGGGTTTTTGTCTGTTTAATGATATTGGGTTGGGTATCTGTTTCTTCAGTGATTCGCTCTAATTCGATCTACCCCATCTTGGTTCTTGAATACCCAAATCCCAAATTGACTTCAATCTCGCTTGGGGCCTATAAAGGTATTCTTTCTATGGCTTGCATCTACATTTCACTGGTTGTGGATTATTTATTTGTTTTCCAATTCACTTGAAAGGTATGTTTGGGTGTACCCCAATGCTTGGAATGGTCGGTTTTGTTTGAGAATTTGGAAATTGTGGGAGAACAAACTGTAATTTGTGAATTATCAGTCTAGTAGTGGAAGTGAGGATTGGGGAAAGTCTGGGGTGGGTTTTGTTGGGTTGGAGGTGGGTTTACTGTATTTTATTAGCTAGTTTGGTTTGGGTTTTCTTTCTTCTTATTAGGACAGTTATCCTAAGTTTTGATTAATAGTTGTTTCATTTAAATCCTGCATTATCGTAAATGTGTGGTAGCTTGATTTTGAGGGTGTGCAGAAGTTTTCCATGGCATTTTATTTTACAGTGATTTCATTCTCTGTGAAAAATGGAAACTGAAGACTTCATTTCTTGTGGTTTGAGTTTGTATTGTTTGGTGTGAAAAAAACATTTGTATGGTGAAATCTGATTCCACTACTCATATGAGCGTATAGAAAATGTTTATTTACCTCTTGGGGTCCAAATCTGCTTATTGTAAAAATTGTAGAGCGATGAGTCTACCTCAGAGAATGTGAACATGGAGCAATGGAAAATCACACTTGGGAAACCATTTCCATTTTCCCTGGAAAATGATATGTGCAAAGATATGAACACACCTACCTTGATTGTATTTCAAGGCTCGAGGATTAACCTCCAAGTGAGTTTTGGAGCCATAGGTGTCTTTTGGCTTTCAATCTATCATGAGCCTGAGCAGACAATTATGCCAATCATTGTAAAAGACTTCTTTAGGGAACAGTAAAATGTAGTTTGTAAGGACATGAGAACCTAAAAGAAGTAAAGAACCTTTGTAAGTTGTATTTGGATACATTCTCTGAGACAATTACCATTTATTTTCTTGGATCTTTTTTTCTACAATTATTTATGGGACAGAAAAATGTAGTTGGAGGACAAGTTTCTAGCTGAACCTTTTCAGTTGTATTCAAATACTTTCTCCGAATACATTAAAATTAATTTTCATAGATCTTTTTTCATGTGGTTGTTTTTAATAGCACCCACCTGTTGCCCATCTAATAGCACAAACCGAGTCTCCTTCCAAATTGAAGAAAACCGTTTCTATACATAAAGTTGAGACTCATTTGGACCTCCTCTTTTTTTGTTCTTTGTTTCACTTGGTGCAACTTTAACCCCCAAATGGATTTCATATTGCAATTGGAGAATGCAGGGATTTGTGGCTATTCTTTTTCCTGGAGTATGTTACTTCATTTTCCTCTTTTGAGATTATGTATCACTCTTTTATATCATGCATATTTATGGTTCCTTTAATATTTCCAATCTTCTTTGTAATATCTACTTTTGTCTTTTCCATCTAAAGTTAAAGATATTGAATAATGTTCTATGTGTGGTTTCTACCTACTCCAGTCCGTCTGATATATTGTAATTCCACCATATCTCAATGGGTCATTTACAATAATTGTTTTCCTCATTAATTCTTTTCCATCTAGGTCAATTTGGGGTGATTTTTCAATTTGGCAGTGTGTAGGGGCTGTGGCAGGGAGGAGATGATTTAAAAGAATAGAAGTTCCCACATTTTTTTATGAATCCAAGAACATAGTAACCAAGCGAATCTACAAGAAATATAAGCAGGTAACTAGTTTTTTATTTTATTTTTTTTTGTTTCCTTGTACTTAGTTTTTTATTTCTTTTTAATCTGATCACTAATCTTATTCATTTGTATTTGATTAGTTGTCAATTGTGTCATCCAAGCTATACTTCAACATTCTTGATCATTTTAAGTTAGATATGCTATATATGTGCCAAAAAATGCATTGATGTAGATTGATCATTTGCGGTTGGAAGTACTTCTTCGCTTATGGTTCTTTTCTATCAGATAATTGGCTTTTACTAGCAAATACATTGACATTGACATTGACATTGAAATGGCTTGCTTTACACCATGATATATATTAGAAGTGTTGAGAAATCAAGAAAATGAGTTTCTTTTAAAAAATTATTATGATTTTCTAGTATCTTTACGATTTTTTTATGTGAATTGATGATGTGATGGGTGTTGAGTTAGGGTTTTTAGGATGTGGCTTTCCTTTTTTAGATGGGTGGGTTTGGGAGGTTGGGTAAAGATGAGATCTTGTTTTGGTTGTGTGGGTTTTCTTTGGAGGAGATTTGAGATTTGAGAATTGATGGGTGTTTGTGGTGCTAGTTTCTTGGATCGGTGGATGAAAGTAGTTATTTTTATTTGATGTGAGATGGAGTAGATTATTTATAATGAATTCACTTGTATGTTCTTTATATGCTTGAAATTTCAATGTGGAGGTTAATTTCCTGGCTTGTTTGAAAATTTTGATTGATTTTCTTGTGTTTCCTTTTTCTTTGAAGAGATTGGAGGCTGACTATGATCTAGGATTTGTAGTTTTAGTTGCCAAGATCTACTTGGGAATCTTTTTTCTTTCTTTTTATAGGGTATGATTTTGTTGGAGTGAAAGTTAATTGGTCATTGTTCTAGATGGAGAGATTGGTCTTTAAAGGGGTACCAAAGGCTGGATGTAGTGGTAGATCATTAACCTTTGGATTGTGTAAGTGAATCATTTATGATGTAGAATTAACTTCTTACTGCTCCCTTATGATTTGAGTAATTTTGTTATTTTCTTACCCTTATGATTTGATGTACGTTGGCTGTGAATTTTGTGGGATGGATACTATGGTTCTTTAGTTATTGATTACTTGTTGCTTTGTGAATTTTCTTGGGCATTGGTATACTTGGGCTTGTTGTTCACAATTTATTATTACTTTGTTTGTATGGTTGATAATGCATCAACATTTGTATGAAGAAAAACATGTAGAATCTTCCTTGCCTAATGATTTGAATATGATGGTTCAAATCAGTGATTAAGTTTGCTTGTTTTTTTTATTTGTTAATAGCTTTATTTTCTTAAATCGATGTGGTTAACAGTTGGATCAGCTCTATTTCAAACATTTTTATCGTTTCAATCGTGCGCTTTACTTTGTGTCTTTGTTTTTCTTGATAAGTTGTTACATTGCATATGGAGGTACCCATCTCTGGAAAATCTGTCAGGCCTGGGTGAGTGAACAAGATATCAAGTTATCTCCTTACATTCAGTCTGTGCTATATCCAGATACTAGGATTGCTCCGTCACATTCCATCTCAAGATTATCACCAAATGAATGCACCAATATCTTCTATTATAAAAAAATCTAACCTTAATCCCAATATTTCACATTTTGAAACAGTCTACATGCCTGAGAATCATCGATTTAAGTGCTGAAAACTTAAAAAAATTCTAGTTCCCAATCAACACATGACACTCTTCACACAGAATAAATCTCTCATTAGTCATTCCAGACTAATAATAATAAATCTTTGGTGGGCCACATTAAAATCACCTTATCATATATTTTGTTTGAGAGTCTGATTGGTTGAGTGAAACATTTTAAAAAAATTCAAATCCAATGTCCCGAACAGTAGGAATTTCAAATGAGGCCCAGATACTTTACTTTTTATACAATTGTAGGTGGAAGATTTGGGTCTTTTATACAAGACTCATGGCCCGAATTCATGTTGGAGCTCAAATTGGGTTATTGGATCCAAATCACACTCTGACAATTCTGTCATTCGAGTATAAGGCATTTAATTTTAAATACTGGTTTCATCTCTCTTGTTATCCAAATGAATGAACCAGATTTACCAATAAAACGGGCCAGTGCACTTGACTTTCCATATGCTTAGAAACCAATTAAACATGTTTCCACTGTAATGTAAGTAGGTTGTGGCCCCCACATGTGGCATTCTGCAACATGCTAAGTTTACTATTCTTAGTACAGCAGATTGTTGTTCGTTTTACATGGTTGAGTTCCGAGGTAGAAAAGTGGTTCCAATGCATTGTTGGTAAAGAAGAGAATGGGAACAGTTGGAATAACCGATAAGCAGAAAGGCTGTGGAAAGAAGATAATCACATCTCTATTATAACAGCCCAGCTCAAGCTTGAACCATTCCTGTCTGCCTCTGATGCATTACAGTAGAGACCATTCTAATACCCTCACTGCCCTGCTTGTTCTGCCTCTCTCATAAATTATTTTTTATCAGACCCTGATGTGTTATAAATATCTTATTATTTAATCGTTTGGATCGCCTAATTGATTTGGACCATCCAGTCAAAGGGCCATGTCCCTAAAACCGCACTTGTCAACTTCTAATGATGAACAGACCTCTCTTGAAAACTGTTGTCACATTTTTTTTCCTATTGAAATATGGGCTTAATCTAGAGAATAGTTCAGCTGGTGCGGTCTTTAAGACTTAGAAGGGAAGTTTTACAGTTTGTGGTTTATAGAACATTGAAACCCTCATTTATGAAACTTCTTGTTTTCTCGTTGCCGTCTACTTTTCTCAAAATTAGATATTTAATGTACAACGCAAAGCTAAAGTATTGGTGTTTTTCTCCTTGACTGCAATATACATATGCTTTAACAATCACTCCTGTGGCATTGAGTTTGGAGGAGTTGATACCATCCAACCATCTCAAGTCCCACTGAGAGAGAGAAGGCTGGAATCAAAACTTTTATTACCTGTTTGACCACTGTTAGTGCAGTAGTACCACTGTGGAAGCTATCCCGCCTGCGATTTTTCTCTACTTCCTTGTCTATAACAGCACAAGCTAGCTTTTATATATGACTGCCTCTAGGAATCACATTGATGAACCTTTTTATCTTGTTCCAGATCAAAATCTGAATCAAGGGAAGTCAGGGTGAGAGATTCCTAGAGTCAACAGTCTTAGTTCTGTAACTAAGAACCAGGTGCCATGGTGTGCATGTGAATATTAGAGGTGGCAATGATGGTAAACCTACAAAATTGGCAGTCTGTTAAATTCTGTATGATGTCATATCATTACATGCCCAACTTAGGTACGTTTTTCATTTCAAAGAACCTATTCTACTTGGCTAGTCATCCGTTATGAGACTTGGGATAAAAAGTGGAGTTTCGTTTTTTTCTTTTTTGTGTGTGTAGCTTTAACTTTTATAAATCGTGATGTTAAGTTAAATGGTGAACCTATTCTACTTGTGTAGCTTTAGCTTTAACCATTCAATTGCTTTGTTTTCCATCACAATTATGATTATAAAAGTTAGAGCTGTGGATTTTAATTAGCTCTTGGAAAGATATAATAAAGGGTGTCCTAATCAAAAGAAGAAGCACAAGCTATAATTTTATCAATGGAATCTACATCTTAAATCCAATCCACTTTATGCAAAATTCAATACTAATCAGAAGTGGGCCTGCAAAATTAACGGGCTGTGGGACCCACTAATTCAGTTTTGTATGGGAGAGCTGAGAGTGTTTCTCCCTAGTCATATTACAACTCTGTTTACATTCGTTGTCCCTTTCTTTATAAACTCATAAGCACTCATGAAGATAGCAGCATATCGTCTTCTCTAAAGATTAAATAGAATTTTGGAAAGAGAATCAGGAAGGGAACAGAGATCAGACCATCAGGTATGCTAGTTCTGTTCCTATGAATGTAACTTTAGTCATGATCCAATGAATGTAACTGATAGATGGCTAAGATTGATAGGAACCCATTGTGGGTAACTTTTCAATTTTTGCTCTTTTCTCAAATAGAAAGGCTCTATTCATGTTCAGGTAAATATTGAATCAAAGCCAATTCAATTGCTTTTAGTTGGACAACGAGCTTCAATATTTGTTAGCATTCTCTTGAGAAGTTTTAAGTTTATTTATTGACAATAACGCTTTGGAATGCATTGATGTTTCTATGATTTGAATTGACTTGTAGGTACTAGGTAGTGTTTGAAAAGTATAGTAAGTTAGATGGATTAGGCAGCAATGCCATTGACTGGACTTGTATTAGTAATATTTGGCTATATAACATGTATCAGTAATATTTCGTTACAAAGAGTGTGGTCCACCTGGGCGCATGCAACCAAATGGAGTTAGGAGGGCTGGACAGGTGTTGTCTTGGATTAACATATGGGCTTTACATGGACATGGTTTGATTACTGTAACCATTTGATTAAGGGAAAAAAGTGTAATGGTTTTTTAAGTGCTTATGTACCTGTCCTCAATTTCTTATTCCATGAATTATTTAAATGCTAATGTTAATGTGCAATTATTTGTTTTGTTTCATCTGCTTACATCTAAATGTTTTACATTGACATTTGATGATATTGCATTAGAAGGGTAATGTATGTTCCGAAATGGTTGTCTCATAGCAGATACCAGGATCTCTCAAACAATATGGTGGTGTTCTTCACTGCCCAACAC